>CM073143.1:2034232-2484261 GCA_037039145.1 Fundulus diaphanus | reverse complement strand
AATTTGTGCTTTTACACCATAAAGAGCTACTTCAGCCTGTTGGATAGAAATTTAAACACAAAATCCGCCCGACTAAATGTTGATCCAAAGATTTCAAACTCTCTATCTGATCCCCGGGGCTTTATTTTCCTCCGTTCTCGGCCGTGCGAGGGAAATCTACGGCGTCGCCTTTACACGGGGCGTGACTGCCCGGCTAAAGGGACGTTACACCTAAAAGCTCCCCTCCTACTCCAGGGATGTGATGTCCACACGTCGCCTCAGCTGTTACACAGTCTGAGGCGACGTTCAGGCGATGTAAGCGTGGGCCGGTCCTCGGTGTGCAGCAACACCCGTTCCACCAAATCCTCAAACAACCTCCAGTCTGACCGAGTTGCTCTTCTGTAAAACAGAAAAGAAGCAATAATTTCCGTTGCTATGATTACAGTTACAGTAAAGCTATTTGTGACACACGAGGCATAGATGCTGAATAAACACCCCCCACATTTAAAGCACTCGTCGAGGACAAGATTAGCATTTAATTAAATTTTTTTACAGATTAAATAGTAACAAGTTGACATTAGCTGAGCAACCAGTCAGGCTATCTGCTCCGGCAGTCGGGGAAAGCGCAGTCGCTTTCAGCCAGCTGACCAGCAGTGCGCAGCGCCAAGTGGGGGCGTGGCTCTATGCAGGAGCCTCAGGCGACGCCGGTACTTTCTCTGTTGAGGACTTTAAGGCGTAGAAACGATTTTTTTTTTTTTTTTAAATGTCGACGTTCTTTTAGAGACGCGTCGATCTGGCCCACGCCCGCACGAAACGGATCAGAACCGTCGCGGTTTCGGTTTTAGCGCGGATTAAGAGGTTTTTACATGCGTAAGTAAGAATACTTTGTAGCGTACCATGAACTGTGAGGTTTAGAGGAAAATTTCAACTAGTTTTGTTGGTTTTCAGGATTATAAAATGAACTGCCAAAAAAAATTCAAATGTGAAATCTTTCATGGAGCTTTTTTTATTATCATTATTTAGTCCAGCAAACATGTTCAGAAAATTAAGGTAAATGTTTTCTTTTCCTCACTCCACTGATAGCAGATTTATCTTTAAGTGGTTTATTTCAGTCTTTAAGGGATCGTCCTTCATTTCAGTTATTTTTTTTATTTTTTTTCCTGAGGGGAAACATTGATTGTGGACTGGAACCGTTTCAGGCGGCGGCGAAGGACGCCCTTCATATCCACATAGTTCAGCTTCCGTGTAAATAACCCAAACTCCGTCTTGATATTTGACTCTTTTGAGAAGAAGCTGCACGTTTTGTACACTGTATTCAGCTTCAGAGGGAGGCGCTTTATACTGGATCTTTGGTTAAAAGCAAAAACAACTGAAGCGGATCTTGGTGTCGACTCGCTGATGTCGAGTCTTTCTCTGAGATGTTTTGATAACCGATGATAACAAAGCTACACTTGGCTGGCTATGAAATTGACTGTTACATTTAAAAACATGACTTTTCTGTTTTCTTTAGTGTGATATTTAGCATTTTGAATTATCGATTTCATAAACAGGATTACAAGCACTACAGTGGAAGACACTGCACTCTGCCTGTAATGTTGTATATATTGCATTTTAGGACACTTTTAAAGTTGTTTAAGGTTTGTTGTGTTTATTTTATATATATATATATATGAATATCAGTTGGATATTTCATTCACAAATAATCAGTTGGTGTTGCCTTTTTCCCCCCCAGTGACCAAAATCCGATGTCTTACGTGTATTTTAGACATTGATCTTAGTGTCAGGGACAAGTAAACATTTCTTAATGCTGGCACACTTTGTACATAGACTTGTTAACGAACCTCCATCTAATCACACAAACACCTGATTGAACCAGTTTTTATATTGTCAGATCAAATATAGATGCATGTTTTTTTTTTAAATAGATAAATATATATATATATAAACACATGTATAAACACACAAGGGCTTTTAAAGTGCAAAAGTTGAGATCTGCAAAGAGGTTTTAAATCAAAGTGGACTGGACTTTTCCTGCCAGAGCTAGGCTATGTTTACATTCGCTGTAGTATTCTGAAGCCTTCCAGTTACGTACCGTCTTGCACTCCTTCACGCGTCACCGGTGGCACCTAGCGCTCCCACACGCAGACCTGTGATGAAACCCCCCCACCTGTTCCTGCCGGTGCTCCCTCGTCGAGGTTTCATCGTTGTTTTCAGCAGAAATAAACACTGTAACTGGTTTTTACTTGGAGCTGATAAGGTTCATTATATCTATTTAGTGATTTTTGAAACTATGTTTGTGTTCGATTTGCCTGTAACCTCATCTGATACGTGGTTATAAAGCCCCGCCTACTTCAGCAGCTATGGAGCATTTAATGCTCTCCTCACACAGGTTGTCTTGAGAATCCAACTTTATTAGTCGTTCGTCTGTTGGACAAACTTATCAAATCTGTAGCCTGATCTTTTTTAAGTGCCCAGCTTGTTTTTGCATTCGCGTCATTAACCACAGACCACCGTAATGGTAATGCATGACTGATGATCACAGTTTAATCAGTAGGAATGAATGTCATTTTTTTTTCCTTGCATCAATGAACACGGTTCTCATATCACTACATAGATCACTTCTATATGATCTTATGCAATGTTAACAATGTACAAACTATGAGGGGATAAGAGATAGATCTATATGGTCTTGCATAAATAAACCCAATTTAAAAAAAAAAGTTGTCATTCATAACTGTGTACTTTTATTTCTCTGATCCAGCTGCAGGTTGGTTGTTTTGTCAGCTCATCACTGCAAAAAGGGAACTAAAAGTAAGTGAATTTTTCTTGAAATTAATGTATTTTTCCTTGATTTGAGCAGCTAAATAAGACTATTTGCCAATCGTGTGTATTTTTACCCCTAAAAAAAGATAATTAAATATCCTGCACTTGAAATGAGATGGAGATGAATTGTTCCTATTTTAGGTGCAAAAAAATTATTCCATTGGCAAATTGCTCAAATCAAAGGGGAAAAAAACACATTTCAAGAAAATTGTACTTTTAGTTCCCTTTTTGCAGTGATCATTCTGTATTTTTCCTTTAGTTTTGTTATTAAAGAGGTGCACTAATCATCCGCCAGAGATGAATATTGGCCTGATTTCCCTAGAACGGCTCTGATTGGTGAACGGCAGGTCAAACATTATTCTCTCTATTCATTACATGCATTAGAACAAAAAAAACTCCCAACATTTTCAGTTTAAAAAAAATCTCCCAAATACATGTGCTTTGTCATTTTTGTTTTAATTCCAACAGAAATCAGATAAAAGTTGGATGCAAAGATGGGATAAATCCTTTATGTCCCGTTTTATCTTCATGGTTCAGTCCTTTAGAAAACAAAAAATGTAATTGTTCAGAATCTTGTTTTTTATTCTTTAGGCATACATCTGTCTGTGTGAAGATGTCTTCCATGAAAGGCCACAAGAAAAGTGAAATAAAAACACACATAGAGAAAATAATTATATACATGGATAAAAGTATCAAGGAAAATGTGAAATATTAGCGGCAACAAAAAACCCGAGCCAAGATAACTAATTCAGCGGCAGGATGTTTCAGAAAGTCGTGTTTTATTACCAGGAATTGATTTTTAAAGGCAAATTTGTTCAGGTAAGAAAATGTTTGTAACCTGCATCTTAAAACGTAGCTTTACACAAAATATCACTGAATTAAAAATGATTCATGCACAACTGACTATAATTTACCTTAAATTGTACTTTTCTTATTAGAATACAACTTTTTGTTACGAAAAATGTTTTGTGCATATTCAGTGACCCACCACGGTGTACAGACCACTCCCCACATTTGACTGAAGATTCAAGATAACTTTAATGGTCCCAGGAGGGTAATAATGTCAATAAATCACAAGATAACATATATGGGCATAATACAATAAGATGAAGATGCACAAGTCCAATTAACAAACTGAATAAAACCATGTCCTTCCACAGTTTGCAAACAGTTTGGATTAAAAGGATCTTGCAGTACAAAGGTATCAGTCAGGAGAAGTAACAATTTCCACAGCATTATACATACAAAACGGGGAAAGCAATCATAGAGAAGGGGAGAAAAATTGGGACGATACAAAGCATTTTTATGCAAAAAATAATGAAAATACACGACAAACTGGTCAAGTGAGGCAGCTGCATGAAAAGTTCTGGTACTGGACAAAGAAATCTGATATATTCTCCTGATTAAGAAACAGAGTTTATAAGACGGGACCAGTTTCTTGCATTGGAAATATTCAGAGCTGGCTTAAATCAGCCTAAACCTCATGGAGAACATGTGAGGTTCTGCTGAACCCAAACTGGAGCTCTGGGTGAGGTATTTTTGTCGTAAATGCATCATGGTCCAGCATCCTACCCACAGTGACACATAGAAGGGGCTTCATCTTTCTTTGGGTTGCCTTTCTCCAGATGGTACCGTGGTTTTATTGTTTTTTTTCTGTTGAATGGAGTAAAACCAAAAACCATTAATGGTGCCAGTCCGGTGTAACTACACGATTCATCAGGGTCTCTATCTACACCACAGAAGCCTGTCGATTATCCCCTTTAAGACCCACATGAAGACCAGAAGGAAGTGTTCATGTGACATTAACATGTTTTTAACTTTGTAACAATGTTCACCGTTGAGCAACAGGAGGGGAGGGGGGAGGGGGGGGGGGAGACGAGCACAGAGAAAAAAAAATACAGCAAAAGCTCATTTTTACTGAATAGTATTAGAAAATTGCAAAATATATGGCCATGTATTTATATTATGAATTAATTACACATATAAAAGACATGATCTACTGATTGGACATTTTAAAAAGTAAATGTTTTCAAAAAAAAATCTTTAAAATGTTTTTGGGGGTTTATGAACTGCTCATGAAATTAAAGGGAACACTAACTAAAATCCTAGATCTCATTTAATTAAATATTCTCATTGAAAAACTTTATTAACACAGTGGTACTGATTGAGAGGAAAATAACAGAACTTATCAATGTAAATCAACATTATCACACCTTGGAGATCTGGATTTGGACTCGTACTCGATATGAAAGTGGAAAATAACGTGACCGGCTTGGTTCAACGTCAGTGAAGATTCCTCAAGACGAGTCTAGATGATGCTCAGCAGCGTGTGTGGCCTCCACATGCTGCTGATGAGACGGCGGATGTTCTCCTCAGGGATCTCCTCCCAGACCCGGACTAGAACATCAGTCAGCTCCTGGACAGTCTGAGGGGCATCGTTGCGTTGGTGGATGGACCCAAACGTGATGCCGAAGATGTGCTCCATTGGATTCAGGTCTGGGGAATGGTCGGTCCAGTCCATAACATCAACGCCCTCATCATCCAGGAACTGCTGACACGCTTCAGCCACATGAGGCCTAGCAGGAGCGCTGTAGGGAGAGTTAGGACAACGACCCCTGACTGAAAGGGACCCCTGAAAAGAAGAATTTATATATACAGGACTGTCTCAGAAAATTAGAATATTGTGATAAAGTTCTTTATTTTCTGTAATGCAATTAAAAAACATGAAATGTCATACATTCTGGATTCATTACAAATCAACTGAAATATTGCAAGCCTTTTATTGTTTTAATATCGCTGATTATGGCGTACAGCTGAAGAAAACTCAAAAATCCTATCTCAAAATATTAGAATATTTCCTCAGACCAAGTAAAAAAAAAACAGCAAAACAAAATCAAACATTTGAAAATGTCCATTAATGCACTCAGTACCTGGTTGGGAATCCTTTTGCACAGATTACTGCATCAATGCGGCGTGGCATGGAGGCAATCAGCCTGTGGCATTGCTGAGGTGTTATGGATGCCCAGGATGCTCCAATAGCGGCCTTTAGCTCATTTGCATTGTTGGGTCTGGTGTCTTTCAGCTTCTTCTTCACAATACCCCACAAATTCTCGATGGGGTTCAGGTCAGGGGAATTGGCAGGCCAATCAAGGACAGTAATGCCATGGTCAGTACACCAGTTACTGGTGGTTTTGGCACTGTGGGCAGGTGCCAGGTCTTGGTTGTGCAGCGTTTCCTGCCACATTTCCCCTTCCAACACACTTTTTGTGAATGTGCTTTGAAACTGCACGCTGTGAACAGCCTGCTCTTTGAGAAATTTCTTTTTGTGTCTTACCCTCCTGATGGAGGGTGTCAATGATGGTCTTCTGGACAGCAGTCAGATCAGCAGTCTTCCCCATACTTGTGATTTAGTTTACTGAACCAAGCTGAGTGTTTTTCAAGGCTCAGGAAACCCTTGCAGGTGTTTTGAGTTAATTAGACGATTCAAGTGATTAGTTGAATAGCCTACTAGTATACTTTTTCACGATATTCTAATTTTCTGAGACAGTTCTGTACATACGAGCCGTTGGGAAGATTTAGATTTTTTTTCTCATGGTGCTCAAAATTTGTGACAGCACCCCTTTGGCCCAGCATTGTCATACGTAGGAAGGACCCCAGGGCCCACCGCACCACAGCATAGGGTCTCAATGGGTCTGAGGGTCTCATCTCGATACCTCATGGCAGTCAGGGCACAGAAACGTGTCCCCACACCATGACCGACCCACCACCAAACTGGTCGTGTTGGAAGAAGTTCTCCACGGCGTCTACAGACTCTGCCACATGTGCTCAGCATGAACCTTCTTTCATCTGTGAAGAGCACATGGGGGGGCCAATGGTGAATCTGACAATTTGGGTGTTCCCTAGCAAACGGCGATCGTCCTGCACGGTGTTGAGCTGTAAGCACAGGCCCTATATGTGGATGTTGGGCCCTCATACCACAATCATGGAGTCTGTTTCTGACAGTTTGAGTAGAAACATGCACGTTCGTGGCCTTCTGGAGGTCATTCTGCAGGGCTCTGGCAGAAGACCTCCAGTTCCTCCTTGCTCAAAGGACAAGGTAGTGTTGCTGCTGCTGGGTTGTGGCCCTCCTACGGCCACCTGTGTGTTTCCTGGTGTACTGGCCTGCCTCCTGGTACCTATTCCATCCTCTGGACAATGTGCTGAGAGACACAACAAATCTTCTCGCAATGATGCTCCTTCTTGGAATAGTTGCACAACTTCAATGAGCTGTAAAGAAAAAAAAAAAACGCCTCTATACGTGGCAGCGCATACAAAATGAAAAAGTGACTGAAAGTTCAACCAGGTTATCTGTGGTCGCCGCCTGCATAATTACTCTTTTGTGGAGTAATTGCCGCTCATTTACACCTGTTGTAGGTTCCATTTGCACAGCAGCAGGTGAAATTGATTGGCAGTAAATGTAACTACCTAACAGGTGACGTTGGTTCCACAAAGGTGTGACTGATTTGGAGTTACGATGTTTTGTTTAGGTGTTCCTTTCCTTTCTTTATTTTTTGAGCAGTGTATTTCAAGCATGAAAGGGTTAACCAGTGACTCATCAATAAAATTGAAGTGGTATATGGCGCCCTCTAGCGTCATGTCGTTGAAGAAATGCCACAGTAGTCTGGATAAATGCCTGTTCAAATGTGTGAAATTATATTCAAAACTATGTAAAGCGCGGGGTGGTGATAGTATTTAAAATTATGCTTCGTGCGGAGGAAACATGTAATCTTGGTGGTGAGCGAATCGGGACCCGTTTTGGTTTGTTTTATACAAGAGTTGTTTGGGTTTAACGGTCTGCGGTTGGCGCAAAGATGATCTACGGAGCAAGATAGTAACCCACCCAGCTGTTTCTACGAGGCACTTCACGTCTTTTTGGTGACCAAAGTGACCAGAACTGGCTTCACCCGCCTTAAAATGTTGAACGTTTAAAAAAAAGAAAAAAAAAGAACATATCGAATGTAAAATAAGAAAAATCGTTTGTATAGTTTTGAAGTTACGGAGAGGGTTTCGCTCATCCTTCCTCGCGTGTTTCAGAAACACTTCCGCATAAAATATGAGCCATCCAGCAACACTCGCGTCTCGGTGTCGGGCTGTCTGGATAATTAATTAAAACCAGAAACAAGTGGGGGAAATGCGCCTCTGACGGTGGTATTTAAGCCAAGCCGGAAGTGATGCGCGGGGAACTGTGTGGCGTCGCTGTCTGAGGCTCGACTCGGAGCGGGTGGATTTTTTTCGGGAGGGAAACTTACCAGGTTTAACAGGATTCGAGCACGATTAATTCATTTCGCTTAATTAGCAGAGCCAGTGCAGCCATACTGAGAGAGGTAGGAACCGAACCCGATTGCAATTATCTCCATGGTTTTGTCGTGTATCGTGATATTTCCATCCTCTTCACTTTGCGCCATTTTCGCTAGTTTGGTAACGCTTAAATGTGCGCCTTTCGGCTCTTTGTCCTTATTCTTTAATGCTTTGAGACAGGTTTAAATCCGCTTTAATAATTCCAACCCTTTTCGGCTAAAACGACATTATAGATGGCTTGTAGCGCCGTGTGAATAGCATTGGCCACTTTCCTTACTTCCTAATTTGTCTAAATCAAGTGCAGTTGCGCATTTTTTTGTGCTGCATCAGGCCGTGGCAGACGCTAACTGCGCCTGTTTGGACGGAGCGCGAATCTGGCGCACATGAGTTAGCTTGTCAGGCTAAAGGAGCTAGCATGCTAATCAATTAGCATCGACGGTCAATTTGTGATGGTTTTAATGTGATTTTAACTTTACGAAGCAGCTCGTTGTGGACAAAATGCTAAAATTAAGCAAGAAGCAAGTCGGTCTCTACAGCTTTAAACACGGCAAAGCGCATTTCCTGTTCGGTTTTTACCACCGGCTAACTTAGCTTAGCCTAGCCTAGCATTCCAGACATGTCGGATATTAACGCCGCTTTTGAACAATCTCAGCGCCAAGGCCAATGAAACCCGCTTGTTTTATTAACTTTTTAACACTAGGCAGCAGTAAATATATTAAAATGAGAGTAGTAGACTGCGTTCTGATCGTTTATAGAGTATCTGTTGACATTTTGTTGCTACTGTAGCGTTTTTATTTAACCGTAATTGCTATAGAGAGATGTTGAGACATGCCGTCAGAGGCATCTTGGTGGTCTTGAAGGACCTCAGAGTCGACTGGCAACGTTGAAGACTTCTAACTGCTTGTCTCCAACTATAATGGTCTCTGGTGAGGCTATTGGCCCCAAAACGTGTAGCAGGGGTCCTCCAGTTCTGGAGGTCTGGTGTCCTGCAGCTTCTGATCCAAAACACCTGAATGAGCTCAGGGTCCTGCTGATCACCTGATTGTTGGACTCAGGTGTGCTGAATTGGAGAAACCTAAAAACTGCAGGACCCGAGGACTGGAGTGGAAGAGTCCTGATGTGCAGCAAAGGGGCGACTCGGTCAATCATACATTTGTTTTTACAGATTTCCAGCTTTTTAAGTAGAACTGGTCTGTAGACGCTGTCCTTAAACTCTAAATCTTTCAGGTATTTTTGATCCCCAACTTGTCAATCTGCCAACAGGCTGTTTAATCAAAAGTCACTTATTTTCAACCCACTGGAATAAATGCACACCTGACGGAGAATTGGCCGGTTTACCCTTGATTGGCGCTGATCAGTTATCAGCTGTTCAAATGATGGAACAAAAACAATTTTCCTATTTATTAAATGCATCAAAATTGCCAGCTAGCCCCATTTCTGAACTATAAACACATCAACCAACAGCGTTTACTTTGCGTGTTAAGATTAGTAAAAAAAATCTGTCAAAGTTACAGAAAATCTGCTTCGATGGAGAAATTTAGATGTATTTTTAGGGCCTTTTTATTTTCTGTGAAACTGAGAGCCGCTGCCTCTTAAAGAACCTTTTCTCGTACGTTTTACTTCATCGGGAGGGTCGTTATCGGCCCAAATCAACAAGGATCCACCGAGGCTGGTTCAGTCACTAAGGACACGAGACAAAAATGGGCCACAGGGTCCTTGATAAGATGGCATTTTGAAAATCTAATAAAATAAGTTCCTCCACATTTATTCCCCCTTGCTTGTCACTGATCACAGCTGAACAAGGAGCAATATGCCTTTAAAAAAAATTGGTAATTGCTTGAAAAAGCCTCCTCGGTGCACATTTAATCCTTTTTTTTTTTTTATATATATATTCATTCGCTTGTTAATTGGAGATGATTGTCCAGCCTTGATGAGTGACGGGCATA
The DNA here is from genome assembly GCA_037039145.1 of Fundulus diaphanus. Lineage (NCBI taxonomy): Eukaryota > Metazoa > Chordata > Actinopteri > Cyprinodontiformes > Fundulidae > Fundulus > Fundulus diaphanus. The sequence continues at coordinate 2,474,176 of CM073143.1, read as the reverse complement.
ACGTTTTCTTCCAGGAGTCCAAACATGTCGGGCATTGCATTGAGCCGCCTCGCACAGGAGCGCAAGGCGTGGCGGAAGGACCATCCTTTTGTAAGTCCGGACTCACAAGGTCCAGCTGTTCAGATTTCACATCGTAGCTCATTGACTAAGTGTCTTAATTGTTTTTGCGTTGCTTTTGCAGGGATTTGTAGCTGTGCCGACTAAAAATCCGGATGGAACCATGAATCTCATGAACTGGGAATGTGCTATTCCTGGGAAAAAAGGGGTAAACGCTCCTGCTGTCCTTGTTCTTTGGGATCACTCACACAGGCAACCTGCCGCTCTGACATGTGGTTTTAACCGTCCAAACGCCTGAAGAACAATGTCGTTATTTCCCCCAAAACGGCTCTTTAAAGATGCAGCCTTCATTTAAAACTTATCACTAACAGCCGTTACAAGTTAGACCCGCAACGTTTAATGTTCAGCTGTAAAATCTCTGAGTGGCTTCAGCTGCTTTTCTGTTTCCAAATGGGTGAAAACTCTAATCGGGTTTCTCTTCTCAGACTCCATGGGAAGGAGGTCTGTTCAAGCTGCGGATGTTGTTCAAGGACGATTACCCTTCATCGCCTCCAAAATGTGAGTTCTGGGACGCGTTGTTGGTGTCGAAGTACTCTAAGGATCCGTTATTTGCAGTTAATTATCTGGCATCAGATGAACGGTGACGACACAGAACTAATGTTTATGGTTCCTGCTGACGTTCATGTGCTTCCTGGGTGTTTTTACTTCATCTGGTGTTTAATTTACCGATCACTAACATAACCAGAATACTTCTGCAAACTGAATCTAGTTAGTTGTGACGTTCAAAACACACATGTTGGATTTCAGATGAGAGGAAAAGGACAGGAACTCTGGGCATTTGAGTCTGGAAAAGCGTCGACTGTGCAGGATTCTCATGATTTATCTTGGCCGCTGTCTATCTGATTAATGTGGCTGTTATGGCTGGCTATATTTACTGAAATCATATCCTCCACCAAATGTCTGGTGTTAAAGTTGGCCCAGTTTTACTTGTCAGACCGATAATGATGTTAGAACAATGCCGATAAATCACAAGTTCACGACAATATTTAAGCCTTTAAAGTCTCAATGTTTATTAGTTCTTAACAATAAGTGAAGATCAGTAGAAACTCCTATTTATTGTTAAATTTGGTATTCAACGTGTTATATCAAGTCTATAAAATAGATGCTTTCTTTATAGTGCCCAGAATTAATTAGTTTAATAGTTGGTGCTTCTCCGCTAACTTCGGTGAACCTCCATCGTGGCTGCAGGGCAGAAAGTGAGCGCCTTCACTTAGATTTTTAAAAGGTCTGATTATCCTGACAGTAACTAATCCAAAGACATTGACTATGACAAAAGAAAAATACGATGGGAAGTCTCAACAAACCCGAGCTGGACATCAGGGGAACCACTAAATCATGATAAAGAGCCTCTCAGGCAACAGGTGGACAGAGTCGGGCCTGCAGAGCCAAACCAGAGAGGACCGGTCTGCTCTAAACAGGAAACAAAACTTAGAGTAGGCCTGTCACGATAAACAAGTCAATTAATCGCATAATACATTTTAATCGTACAGTTAATTAAAATACGCGCAATAATTGCCTCCTTGCTTTTTTTTTTTTTTTCTCCCTTGTTTCTCTCTCTCCTCTGAGCCCAGATAACTAAAGGTTTCGGTACGATGCACCGCCGTCTGCTCACCTTTAAGTGGAGTTAAATCTAGTCAGGAACAGTTTAGCGTGACGGAGAGCCAGAGAGAGGCTAGTTAGAAAATGGAATCGGTGTCAAAGCCAAACATGACTACTGCATTGTGGGAGTTTTAAGCCAAATGATGGCGGCCAACTGCTTAATTTATGTCCAGAGGATATATTTGTGGTTATGCTGTTATCATATTATTGCAAAAAGTTCTCCAACTGATGATTTTTTGTGATAATTTAAAAACAAAAATACATTGTCTAGCAAAAGTTGTTGCGGTGATCTATTCAAAAGCACAAAGACACAGAAACCGGATCTAAACGAGGACTAAGGAGCGCTGGACTTAAAGAGAGGAGGAGTTCTGATGGCAGGATCATCTGCAGCTAAACCGGGGCCTCACGATGCAGCCTGGTTCAGCTCTAAGGGGGAGCCCAGACAGACAGAACACCGTCGCTGGGCTCTCTGTCAAGCTAATAACAGCTAGCGTTAGCTCATGTTGTCCAGGAGGCTCAAACATCCGCGTCTCACCGTTAGCTTAGCATGCAAGTTAATGACCTTAAAAAGACAATCACTCATTTAAGGTTCAGTAACGGCGTGTCTTTAATCTACACTTGAACGTTTGTAGCAAAAGATGCAGCTACAAAAGTTCTAACAGAGTCCAAAGCTCGGCCCGTTCTGCATGTTTGGCATCAGCACAGAACCAGCTGCCTCTGTGGTGGAAATGGTGAAAAAAGTGCATAAAGCGTCTTACAGGTTTGATTTCTGCATGTTTAAATAAATGTTGTGATCGATGCTGAGTTGAGCTTTGGTTTAACAAAAAGCTGCAGCAGAAATGACGGCCTGGCTCCGGATAGCCGAACGGTAACGGAGCTTCGGGGCCTGATGGTTCCTCCAATCATTGGAAAGCTGAAAACTGGTTTAACCAAATATTTTATTCAACATGAAGAACGACTTGTTTTCTGAAAAGCTTTCAGAATCCTCAGATATAAAGGTGGGCTGGTTACTATTTTAATATGCCTGCCACCCACATTATCATTGTAGCATAATACAATTATAATGGTATTAATGTGCAATTATTACAATTTTGATAATGGTAGATTTTGGGAGCGTTATACGTATGGAAGGAACTAAATGCAGCGACTGCACCTATTTCTCACTGTTGCACACAGCTGGACTTTATCACTAATTATGGGACTTTAAGGTTAAATGTTTGCACCAGAACATAATATGGACTTCACAGCAAAGAGGTGGAAGCAACATTTAATAGCTTTTTTTTAAAAAAAAGTATTCTAATATTTTTTTATTTTTTTTTTCTCATGTCACCAATTTAAGACCATTTTGAGCAGATCCATCTCATAAAATATGTTTAAATAAAAACACAAAGTTGGAGGTTAGTAACAAATATGTAAAAGGCAGAGAGGGGGTGTGAATGTTTTTTTAAGTTATATAAACTAAAAAGATAAAATGAAAGTGCGTCCAAGACGGCTGCATCTATTCTCGACTCTTCCAGTAGATTCATAGGATGGAAAATGGCAGGAAAGGCGACACGGATTAGTTTTAGCACCTTACAGCTACTGGAGGCCCACAGAGGTTTAGCCCTGCCCTGTTTTAAGAGCCGTTCTGCTGCACGCAGATGCAGTCCTCCGTATGTGGCGAGGAGGAGAGACTGAACGCATTATGTCTACTGCGAGTCGTAATAAACGATAAATCAAGGAAACATCTTAGAGAGGAGCTGCATGCATGCAGCCCTGTGGCCTTAATGAGTGGAAGGAGATTATATCCAAACCGGGTTTGATGGAGCAGATTCCACAGGATTCAAGTTTTATACTCTATACTCTGATTAAACATCCAGAAGTATGAAGGGCTCTGATTCATGGAGAGAGTTTGACTGGAAGAATATTGTAAGATGTTTTATTACAGCGGCACAAAGGAAATATAAAGACAAGATGGAGCCAAACCCATTTTAATGTTTGGAATAATAAACGCAGGACTTTACAACCGCTCTGATTTGACCGTCCGTCTTAAAACCCAAATCGGTAACAGTTGTCTTAAAATTTGCTGTCGGGGGTCCCAGATCATCAGGGCTGGACTCACGGGGGCCGCTTGGTCCAAACACCATCGGCTCCTCCCAGGAATCCCAACAGCGCTTTGGTTGAGGAGCCTTTTGTTTTAAGGGCCGATGGATCTGATGATCAGCAGCTCAGAGGTGAAATGCTGGAGAAGCAGGAGCCCTAAAACCGAGCCTTGTGGAACGCCACAACGATGGAGTTGGCCAGACAGGATCTGACCCAGCGCCGTGTCCTGAATGCCCACCTAGGGATTTAAACGTGACGTCAAAACGTTGAGCAGAACCAAGACGGCGTGACCACCAGAATCCAAAAGGATCTCCTTAATGACTTAATGATGCTGATTGTGGACTATGGTCCCCTTTAAACCTCCACTGACAGATTTCCAGGTATATCGAGAACTGGTGCAGATTCATGACTGGTTCTGAATGTTGGTTGAAGGTAAAAAGTAAAAGCAGGTTGATGAAACAAACGTGTTCTGACATTTATTTGTGTTTCAGGTAAATTTGAGCCTCCGCTCTTCCATCCGAATGTGTACCCGTCGGGGACGGTATGCCTATCTATTCTAGAGGAGGACAAGGACTGGAGACCAGCCATCACAATAAAGCAGGTTGGGTCACCTCTGGATCTGAAGCATCAAGAACGTCCTGGAAGTTCTAGACCAATACGCATTAGCTACAATATAACAAAATGTTTGTTCCCATTCAGATCTTATTAGGTATCCAGGAACTGCTAAACGAGCCAAATATCCAGGATCCAGCCCAAGCAGAGGCTTACACAATCTACTGGTGAGTAGAAGCTTCTAGAACATCTAAACCGACATAATCTACAGGTTTATTTCTGTTACTTTGCTGATTAGGCCTCACAGCTGATGAAAACCCAAAATGTAGTTTCAGAGGACCTTAAAATATTTCAATAAGACCAATTTAATATAAAAATGTGGGCCTAGTGGAAAGTCTGTCCATGTTCTGTAGAATGCAGTGGATGCTTGGGGGTCGGTATTAATATAATGAATATAACCATTATTACAGCTTCTAATGGGTTATTTTGGTATGTCTGCATTTAAAAACGATAAAAGAGAGTTGTTTGTTTTTAAACAAAATATAAATTATGGAAATTGTGTATTTAAATTAGATAACTGATTATTTCTAAATAAAAAAACAAATGCAGTCATTAATGCAACATTAATGATTGGTGGAAGTTGGGCTGGGCGATATGGCAAAAACCTATACCACGATATATTTTAGAATTTCTGTTGATGCTTTTATTTTGTTTACATCGACATAATTATATTGCTTCAGAAAGCCCACAGCAGACGGCTGTACAAAATTATGACAATTTACCATGTTTATAAAACTAGCCCAATATAACAATTTAGAAATATTTGCTTTAATATAAATAAATATTAATATAACATTTGCTAATGGGGGAGTGGTGGCCTAGTAGAGCAGTGCGCTTGCACTCAGAGAAGGATGCAAGTACCCGGTTCGATCCCCAGCGCCTGCACTCTGGGTTCCTGAGCAAGACCCTTAACCCCAGATTGCTCCCCGGGCGCCGCACATGGCAGCCCACTGCTCCCCAAGGGGATGGGTTAAAAGCAGAGAACAAATTTCATCGTAATGTATGTTTCAATGACAATAAAGATGATATTACTATTACTATTACTATTAAAAAAGTAAAACCACATAAAACCCGGAAATTAAGTCAGTGACAGATGCTGTAATAAAAATATCATATAACCTTTATTTTATCATGATGCATACTGAGTTATTGTCCGTCTCTAGGTGGAAGCTGGTTTTAGATCACAGGCATCTTTGCCAAAATTTTACTCCCTTAATGCAATTAAGCTATTTTTATAAAACATGTTTAGAAATCTAGAAAAATTACAAAGTTTACAACTGAGAGGATAACTGCGTCTCTAGAGCTCTAAACACCGTTTTGTTTTGTTGAAGTAACGCATCATGTTGGGAGTTTGTCTTATTTTAGGTTCTGAAGTGGTGTTTGGTGTCAGGAGGATTATATATCGCTGGTTACACAGAAACGAGTATTAATGTGTCTCTGCGTCACAGGGCGGGGTATCATCTAGGCTCACGATACAATACCTTATTTATTATTTCAATCAGTCATTCAATCAACAAAACCAGCCAAATATTATATTTATGTTGAATTTATTGAACACTGATATATTAACAGGAACATAAAGTTCATTTGGTTCAAAGCATTTAATGGATCACAGAAACCAAAAATGTCCCAAACGTCTGATTTTAGGGACGAAGGTGCTTCTAAAATCCTGTCGGCCGTTCAGCAAATTCGTCTCACTTGCTCTTCCTTGCTGGGAACAGTAATAGCTGTAATAATGCCCCCTAGGGGTTGGGAGGTATATCTTTAATTGAAAGCCAGAACATCGATATTAAATAGTTTTAAAAACATGGATTTTTATGCACAGCCCTGCTACGTTCAGCTAACGAGCTGCTCAGCTGAAGTTATGGAGGAACTCTGTTCTTTAACCTTTCACTCAAAGTTGATCAAAACAGAATACGACCAGAACCTTCCCTTCCCGTATACAGTAGGATTAATATAATGGAGATCTTTTTTTTTTTTTTTTTTTTTAAGTGGTTTTGAAAATGTGACTTTTTCATGTTGCGGTAACCCGGCCATGCCTAGTCGTGTCCCGGTTCCACCTGTTCGCTGGTTTTTGCTTTGCAATCACCTAAAAGCTCATTTTTCACTTCTGGGCTCCACATTTTTTTCCTTCCACTCAACTTTCCAACATCAATCTTGCATAAAGCAGCAGATGAACAGACGGCGACCGCCTGCTGGGCTTCTCTGTGGTCGTGGAGACCGGAGCGTGTTTTAGGGACGTCTCCAGAGTTGGGTTGTCACCATAATGCAATTCTTAAAACTAAGAAAAACTAATAAAAAAAAAAAAATACTCAACCAGTTTTCTTACAGCGACAGCATTTCTTGATGAAGCACAGGGTTATCGCTGGATCAAAATCTTAAGATTGCATGAATTTGCATGTTTTGCTGTTAGAGCTTAAGGTTCTGAGACCAAAAGTTGAGAGAAATTGTTGTTTTTAATAAACCGGCTGCTCACAAGTTGTTTATCAGCTGATCAAACGTTTAAACCTTTAAAAGCCAAAATGTGGATTTGACGTCATTTCCTGTCGAGTTATCAGACTGAAGATCCTTTGACGGGAAAAACCTGGAAGGATAGTAGAGCTGCATGAACGAGGCGTCGCAATCGGGCCGTCGCTGCTGCGGCTGGACGCAGTGAGACGGTCATTCTGCATTTCTTAAAAACTCCTCAGTTATGGAAGAAAAAAAATAAAGTGGTCGACCCAAACAAATCTCACCGGCGCCAGAGGATCTGATTGGCTGTCTGTCAAGACACGGGCCGATCGTGGGCCCAGATTAAGGCCGTTTCTGGTGCCGACTGCAGCCAAGGAGCGGCTTCAAAAACGGCTTCAAAGGCCACAAATTTGGCCGTTTGGACTTTGAATGGCCCATGTTCAGTTCTCCCTCACAAAGGCGGAAGAAAGTTTTGTTCTCCGATGAAAAGTTTAACCTTGAAGGTCCTGATGGCTAAACGGCAGCAGGGAGAACGCGGCACGGTGGCGCCGTCCTGACCGGGGGGGGGGATTTCTCCTTCAGTGGAGCGACGGAGCTGCAGCAGCCGGTCGTCCCCACAGAGACGAGGGACGACCGCAAGACGCCGCCGGCCGTCTGACCAACACTAGTTTCCAGGAGAAGAACGTCGTGCTTTTGGACCATCCTGCGTGTTTCTCTGGTCTTCACCCAGCTGAGAACATCTGGGGTGGATGGTGATGGAGCAGCGTTCCCACCGGCCTTCTGGAAACTCCAGCATGAAGCGCGCTGAAACTAAAGCGATCAATGGTGGAGCTGCTCATTTCTGAGGTTCTCATACTTTAATTTCTGCTTTACAAGTTTATTTCTAAAGAGCAGCAGTCTTAACGATTTATCTCAAGTCATTCATCAGCTGATCAAAAGTTTGTTTTCCATAAACCGGCTGCTCATAATCTTTGCTCGCTTGTTCCCGTTTTCTTCTTTTTACATTTTGAAATTCTACTCAGAACCTTAAGATCCAACAGCGCAAAATGCAAAGTTTTTTTTTTTTAACTGGTCTTAAGATTTTGATCAGGACTGTATGCTGATTGGTTTTGCCCTAATTAAGGAAGTTAAAGTTTATCATTAATCACAGAGGACAATTCAGACCTCGTTTAGAGAAATGTATTAAAGTTTCACTTCCTTGTTTGGTGAAACGGTGAATCAGGCGACAATATCCTATCAACTTTATTTATAAAGCACTTTAGTTACCAAAGAGCTGTCCAGAACAACATAAAAACATTAAAATGCTAAAGTAAGAAAAAAACATAAAATACATAAATTGGATATAATTAAAATGCATTAGTGGCCGTACTATAAAGAATAAAATAAGGAGTATATCCTTTTTGCTTCAGTCATGCTATAATTTTTTTTTATTGCTTATCTTTGGGGTGCCGCTATGTGCTTCGTGTTAATTTGATGTGAATTAAATGTTTCTGCTGAGGGACGGATAAATACTCAAACCAACGTGGATTTGGTGCATAAACATATTTATTTGGAGTAAACCAGCGTCTGCTCTGAGCTAATATATCCAGCAGCCATGAACGTCTCGGTTAAGATCGATTTTTAGATGCAAATGAGTCTCTTTAAAAACATTTTTGTTTTTTTTAGTACAGATTTATATTGAGATTATTTTGACAGCCTTAGGGCTGGACGATATAGAAAAAAAGCTTTATCGATAAAAAAAAAAATGCATATTGATCGATATCGATAATTATTGAAAATATTTAAAACCATACTTTATGTGCAGCTCTGCCTGGACATTTTTTGATATTGCTAAATGATTTAATTTTAATAAAGAACACAAACACAGAATTCCAATTAAATCTTTATTTAACCAACTTTTTTAACCATAACAGAATTTTTTTTAAAGAGAAATAACTTAAGAGACCTTAGTTATGTTATTAAATACTGACAAAGAATAAACTAAAGTGACCAGTAAAATGACCAAAATAAATATATCAAATAAATAAATAAAATAGCCTATTTAGGTGGGAATAGTACACTAGTTACTTCTCAGGTTTCATAATTGAGAGGCTGATGCAGGGCTGAGGTTGTGGCGTGGGATTGATTGCAGCTCATTTTGCACTGATTCTCTGCACTCGTTGCACAATTTAGGGAGCGCTGTTAGAGAAAAACTTGTGTCCCAGAACTTTATATCGCGGATCAAGAGTGGCAGGTAATTGTTTGAAGCCAGGTTTTCCAACTGCAGACAACAGCAGCATATCCATCACTATGAAGCATTTTACTGCATGCGTGATGTCCTTATGCCGCTTGGACGCTTTGTCATTTTATCACAAAGAAGGGAGCCCAGTTTAGCTGCTGTACCTGCTTTGTTTTGGAAGAAGCTCCAGGAGATTTCTCCGAAGACGACGCGGAGTCGCGCGGGGCTAAAACGGCTCACGCTGCTGCGGGTGTGAGCGGCTGAGCGGCTTACGTGATGAAACAAGTTGGTTGCGTTACCAGACTTTGTTTTTACCGGTTCCTTGCAAATTTTACAAATCACTGGTTTATTTCTGTCAGACTGGCGAACTAGTAAAACACCGTTTTGGGACAATTTCTTCCGCCGCTCGTTGCTGCGACATATTCACATACTGTGTGTTGTGGTTTGAGAGGGCGGGGCTTAGTGACGACGTGCCTGGGGCCGCGATTACGATTGGTCGAGAGGAAGTAGTGACTGTAGCATCAACGAATATGATGGGCTGAAAGGAAGGAAGGAAAACTGTTTCTATATCGAAGTTTTATCGACCCGTTTTTTTTCCTATCGCGCCACACGTCTATCGATCGATATATATTGTTATTGAATTATCGTCCAGCCCTAGACAGCCTTTCTGAGAAACACAACTCTGGGCGTTTCTTTAGCCAGAAATAAACTCTTGAAATGTATCAGTCTGTATTTCAATCAGTTTCACATTATTAAAATATATATTTTTGGCCAATATTCTAATTTATTGAGATGCTGTTTATTAGGGGAAAGGAAAATAATTGACAGATCAATACATCGCAATTATTCCACTCAATTCATAATTGATTTGGGAGCTCCTCTGAATCGATTCACCTCCTGACCTGTGGGGGCGCTGTGTTTGATTACTGAAATCTGGAACTCCAGAAATCGAAAAAAAAACGAGAGTTTGTAAATTGTGCCAGACAGAATTAAAGTACCGCAGTAACGCGACAAATCTGAGCAACCGCTACAACCCGAGGCTAAACCTGCTGACTCCAGACCCAAATCGACAAACCATTTACCTCTAACCCGGCGTCAGAATCTGGCCGCGCACAGGAAATCCCAAAGTCTGCAGCCGTGTTCATTTGCCAGGACCTGCGACCGTCTGGTGCTGAAAACCGGCGGTTTCACGAATATGTTAGAGACGCTCGAACCACGCGGCCAAACACGTGACAGAAGTCGCCGTGTCGATGCTGTACACATGTTCAACTGGTAATAGTCACAATCTGTGTTGTTTAAGTCTGCACTAAGATGTTTCCTGATATTCTCTTTTATGCACATTGTGAAAAAGTAGTTCTCGATGACGTGACGTTTGTAACGTTTATCTGCTCAGAAATGTGACGTCACATTCATACGTTTACATGGGCACCAAAATAAATATTTACAAAATCTCTGCAGGAACTTGAATAATTTTTTTTGTCTTTCTACTTTTTACCAAATGAAAATCAAAGCCTTTAAATCGCCGCTGAATCGAATCGTGAGCTTCCTAACGACAACGCCCAGCAGTTTATCTTCTAACCTAAAGGATTTCACTGCAACGAGTAAAAAAGGTCAACATCCTGCAGCAACGCAGAAATCTGTGCGTGTGTGTTAGGGCTGGGTATCGTCTAGCTGATACGATTCTCCATACATGGATCACGATACGATACAATTCTCGATACGTAGCTCAGCTTGATTTGATTTGACTCCAATATCCATATTTCTTACTTTCAAATTGATGCTCAAAGTCATTCAATCACCAAACCAGCCAAATATTATATTTGTTCAGTTTATTGAACACTGATATATTAACAGGAAGTAAAGTGCATTTGGTTCAATGCATTAAACGTATCACAGAAACCAAAAATGTCCCAAACCTCTGATTTTTAGGGACGAAGGCGCTTCTAAAATCCTGTCGGCCGTTCAGCAAATTTGTCTCACTTCCTCGCTGTGAACAGTAACAGCTGTAATAACGCCCCCTATGGGTTGGGAGGTATATCTATATTGAAAGCCAGAATATTGACACTAAATTGTTTCTAAAAACATCAATATTAATCTTTGTATTGATTTTTATGTAATAACTTTTCTACTTATTCCCCATTCAAAGATCTTCAGTTTTTTTCTCCTTGCTTCCATAAACTGTGAAAGAATATTGCTTTAAAGACGGCTAAACATGCCGTCTTTCTCTCTTCTGGTTGAAAATTGAGAAGCTCCCTTTGAACTGATTGTTCCACAATAATAACCGGCCTTTCTTTTCTTTTCAGCCAAAACAGAGTAGAATATGAAAAAAGAGTTCGAGCACAGGCCAAAAAGTACTCCCCGTCGTAAGCGGTGACGGCGCGCCCCGCGGCGTCTGAAGGAATGGGTTTAACGAGAATCGCCTCCCCGCTCGGTCTCAACGAATGTGCTCCTCTCACATCGGGACTCGCTTAAAGACTTCTATTTAAACTCCACACATTCTGTGCCATCCGTTCTCCCTTCACCTGTCCAGTTTTGATCTTAACTGCCGGCCGGCGCGTGACACTGGGAGGGGACAGGTGCTTCAGCGCCCCGGCCGTTTCTTTTTAAACATTGTCTTATGTGGTGCAAGGGACGCAGCTTCGGGTTTGTCCATCAACTCCATGCGAGCTGTCCGCCATCATTCATGGAAGTAAAATGTTTTATTTTGCTCTTTCACAGGGTCTCTAACTTTTTGTTTTGTTTTTTTTGTTTCCCCCCTTTTTCATAAATGTAATGTAAAAAAAAAAATGGCTTATTTCATTGTCAGTATTTGAACTGCTGTATAATGAATGGCACTTTTATACTGTTGTATCCCACTAGTGTCTCTAGATGGTCCAGTCTAACTTTTTTTTCCCAGGTTTTCTATTCAGCATGCTGTAATATACGATAGAATCTGCTGCCTTGGCTGTCTTTTTGTTATTCAGAGTGTTTGCTATGGAATAAATCAAAGTGGCCGCAGTAACTGAGGCAGGTAGGCTTTCTTCTGTACTTTAAGGTTATATGGTGCTTTGTTCATGTATGTGTTGGCTTAATAAAACTTTCTATAAAAGCTTGCCGCTTTTTGTTTTATTCAAGCAATCAGAGCTTTTATTGGTTAGTCATACAGCACAGCAGTTATATTACGCATTTAATTATGCATAAACAAAAATGCTACATGTTGGGGTGCAAAAAGCTTGAATATTTTATAATTTTCTCACTTTAAAACCACAAACTAGACCAGGGGTGTCCAAAGTGCAGCCCTTGGGCTGATTATTGCCCAAATTATTTAATTGGGGCCAAATTATCGCAGACAAATTAAAATCTCATGATTGAGTTTACATTCTCTTTAATTTCAAAGTAGGATCACATCCATCCAGTGACTTTTTCTCAAATTCACACTTTGATGCACCAAAATCTGTATTGAGTTCTTTATTAAAATTGGCTAAATACAGGAAGCAATTTTCAAAAACTGAAAGTATACAAATGTTTTCAATCGAGCCCAAAAGAATCTGCAAACTGTCTGACCATCTTTTAATGAGGCAAACGTGCAAAACCCTTTTTAGGTTTTGGGTCTACAATGATTTACACATTAAAATATTGCAGGCCCATATTTTGTGGAGCAGGTCAAAAACTATTTTTAAATCACAATATACTGTTTGGGTAATTTTAATTGGTTTTCAATGTGCATTTTTAGTCCCCCAGTACTTTTGGCCCACGTGATGAAACTTTGGACACCCCTGAACTAGACCAAGTAGTGTGTGGTTGTGAAGTGGAAGTAAAATTATTTGACATCTTTGCAAATCATCTAAGAAGTGAATATATTTACACACCCCTTAATTTGACCGCTCTAAATAAAATCCAGTTAATGCTTCCTGATCCTGCGACATGACAAAAAGTGAAACGGTTGAGGTGTGAATACTATTCAGGGTTCTCTAACGTCCCTTCGCACAGGCACGTTTATGCTTCCACGGCGGCGTCTGAGAAGCGGGGGCTGGGCTTCGGCTCGCCGCGGTGCGCTCCGGCGCCGCAGGCGGCCAGCTGCAGGCCGCTCAGGGTGCAGTAGTCGTTGCAGTACCAGGAGGCCTCCTGCTCCAGGGACGTGTCGCTGCACAGCCAGCAGCCGGAGTCCTGCGCCGGACTGCAGGAGTGGCAGTACCCGGACAGACTCCTGACGGACCTCCTCTGGTCCAGCAGCCGGGCCGCGGTACCGCCGTCCGCGTACTGCATGCTGAGGAGGTCTGCGTCCACGCTGCTGTAGGCCCGGTTCTCCACGAGGTGCACCGCGGCGGGGTACTGGTAGTCCCGGACCTCTGCGCACTCCACCAGGGTGTCGATGTGGAGCGCCTCCTCTGCTCTGAGCGCGTCTGCGGGGTTCTCCTGCGTCACGACCCAGCTCTGCCGGGACAGCAGCCATAGGCATTATAAAAGAGCTTTAATAATCTTTACATTATGTCTGACTTTCTGCTCTTTGCGTCGTTACGGGAAGCTGAACTCACCTTAAAATCCCCCTGGCAGTCTTTGTACAAGGTCTGGAAATACGGCGCAGGGGTTGGGATGAAGGTGCCGCGCCTCCACCTGTGCCAAATATTTAGAGAAAACGTTTTAATCAATGGGATAAAAACGTCTTTTGACTGTTTAGGACCAGAAGTCAGCAACCTGAACCATCCACAGAGCCATTTATCCCCTCAGTCCACCTCATTAAAACTCGTTTAGAGCCGCATGATAACGTATCAGTTTTGATAAATATCTATAGGAAATTTGTCATTTAATTTTTATTAGGTTTTAAAGTTAAGAGGAAAAGGAGGATGGATCTTTCTTTATGGGATTTTATGGGATAAAATGACGTAAGAAAAGCAGTTTCCTACCTAAGGACAAGAAAACCTGATCTAAAGATTGATCTTAATATCATTGGTGCTTTTAGTGTCATTCCGCTGTGGTATGACACAGAGCACTTCGCTCTCAGACCGCAGGTCTGCTGGTGGTTCCTAGAGTCTCTAAAAGTAGAATGGGAGGCAGATCCTTTAGCTATCAGGCTCCTCTCCTGTGGAACCAACTCCCAGTTTTGGTCCGTGAAGCAGACACCCCGTCTACTTTTAAGACTAATCTTAAAACTTTCCTTTGTGACAAAGCTTATAGTTAGAGTGGCTCATGTTACCCTGAGCTACCTCTATAGTTATGCTGCTATAGGCTTAGGCTGCTGGAGGACATCAGGGTCTATTTCTCTCACTCTGCTGAGTTCTCCTACTGTTCTCCAATCTGCATTGTTTGTTTTTATTTCAGCTTTTAACTTTTTGTTCTCTGTCATTTTTCTCTTCATAGAAGGTACACCTGGTCTGGCGTTCTGTTAGCTGTGACATCATCAGGGGAGGCAGATCATCCTCTATTACCATCTAACATAGAAAGTACTCCTGGATCAATGTGAGCTTCTGAGCTTTCTGTGTCTCTGCTCTGTCTTCTCTAAGCCCCAGTGGGTCGAGGCAGATGAGCGTTCACACTGAGCCTGGTTCTGGTTCTGCTGGAGGTTCTCCTCCCTGTTAAAGGGGAGTTTTCCTCTCCACTGTCGCTTCATGCATGCTCAGTATGAGGGATTGCTGCAAAGCCATCAACAATGCAGACGACTGTCCACTGTGGCTCTACGCTCTTTCAGGAGGAGTGAATGCTGCTTGGAGAGACTTGATGCAACCTGCTGGGTTTCCTTAGAGAGGAAACTTTCTGACCAACCTGGAGGATCTGATGGAGTCTGACTTTGGAAAGAGAATGACGTGTTTCATGAGTTGGAGCTATAAAAATAAAACTGAATTGAATTGAAATTCAGAAAACTGCTCAAATCTGCATTTGTTATTATATCTGTGTTTAAAGAACATTACTTGGTTCTTTATCACTTCAGCTGCAGTTATTAAGAGCCGAGGTGGAAGGTCCACAGAGGCGCTTAGGGCTCCAGTTCAGGAGAACCTTACTTTCTCACGGAGCCGTAGGACACCAGCAGCATCACCACCACCACGCAAACCACGGCCAACACCAGCGGCAGGTTGGGGACGCGTCCGTCTGCTGGAGCTGCTGCATGAAAACGACCAACAGGAGATGTTTTCACCTCTGGATCGGCACCAACGGGACCGGAAACGTTAAACGGAGCTCACCGTTAACGGCGGCCTCTGTCCTCCAGAGAACCTCGGAGGACCAGTCGCTCCACTGGCCTCGGTAGTGCATCATGTTGGGACAGGAGCGCACCTTCACAACGTACTCTGTGTCCGGCTCCAAGTTCTCCTCCACCACGGAGAGCGTTGTGTCGCCGCTGTTAATGCTGTGTGTTCTTTCCTAAGAGGCCAGGCAAGTTTATTAGTGGAGCACATTTCAGGACAAGGACAACGCAAAGTGCCTTACATGATTAAAATATAGGAAAATTAAAGCAGAATAAAAGCTGGAATAAAATGTAGAAACAAAATAAAATATTAAAAACAGTTGGACTACAAAGTTGAACTAGTGATGTTTCAGTAAAACAGTTTAACTAGAACAGTCAAAGGCAATCCTAAATAAATGTGTTTTTAATCTTAATTTAAAGGAACTCAGGCTTTCAGCACTTTTCCAGTTTTCTGGGAGTTTGTTCCAGATCAGTGGAGCATAGGAACTAAATGCTGCTTCTCCATGTCTGGTTCTGGTTCTGCAGAGCAGGCTGGAGCCAGAAGACCTGAGTGGTCTGGAGGGTTGATGCCCTGATAACAAGTCTGTGATGTATTTAGGTGCTAATTCAGGGATTTATAGACTAACAGAAGGATTTTAAAGTCTATTCTCTGAGATCCAGGGAGCCAGTGGAAGGACTTCAGAACCGGGTCCATGTTCTCTACGTTCTTAGTCTTAGTGAGGACTTCAGAACCGGGTCCATGTTCTCTACGTTCTTAGTCTTAGTGAGGACTTCAGAACCGGGTCCATGTTCTCT
Source organism: Fundulus diaphanus (assembly GCA_037039145.1). Taxonomy (NCBI): domain Eukaryota; kingdom Metazoa; phylum Chordata; class Actinopteri; order Cyprinodontiformes; family Fundulidae; genus Fundulus; species Fundulus diaphanus. Next base: position 2,458,145 of record CM073143.1, on the reverse strand, counting down.
ACGTTCTTAGTCTTAGTGAGGACTTCAGAACCGGGTCCATGTTCTCTACGTTCTTAGTCTTAGTGAGGACTTCAGAACCAGGTCCATGTTCTCTACCTTCTTAGTCTTATTGAGGACTTCAGAACCGGGTCCATGTTCTCTACCTTCTTAGTCTTAGTGAGGACTTCAGAACCGGGTCCATGTTCTCTACGTTCTTAGTCTTAGTGAGGACTTCAGAACCGGGTCCATGTTCTCTACCTTCTTAGTCTTAGTGAGGACTTCAGAACCGGGTCCATGTTCTCTACGTTCTTAGTCTTAGTGAGGACTTCAGAACCGGGTCCATGTTCTCTACGTTCTTAGTCTTAGTGAGGACTTCAGAACCGGGTCCATGTTCTCTACGTTCTTAGTCTTAGTGAGGACTTCAGAACCGGGTCCATGTTCTCTACGTTCTTAGTCTTAGTGAGGACTTCAGAACCGGGTCCATGTTCTCTACGTTCTTAGTCTTAGTGAGGACTTCAGAACCAGGTCCATGTTCTCTACCTTCTTAGTCTTAGTGAGGACTTCAGAACCAGGTCCATGTTCTCTACCTTCTTAGTCTTAGTGAGGACTTCAGAACCGGGTCCATGTTCTCTACCTTCTTAGTCTTAGTGAGGACTTCAGAACCGGGTCCATGTTCTCTACGTTCTTAGTCTTAGTGAGGACTTCAGAACCGGGTCCATGTTCTCTACGTTCTTAGTCTTAGTGAGGACTTCAGAACCAGGTCCATGTTCTCTACCTTCTTAGTCTTAGTGAGGACTTCAGAACCGGGTCCATGTTCTCTACCTTCTTAGTCTTAGTGAGGACTTCAGAACCGGGTCCATGTTCTCTACGTTCTTAGTCTTAGTGAGGACTTCAGAACCGGGTCCATGTTCTCTACCTTCTTAGTCTTAGTGAGGACTTCAGAACCGGGTCCATGTTCTCTACCTTCTTAGTCTTAGTGAGGACTTCAGAACCGGGTCCATGTTCTCTACCTTCTTAGTCTTAGTGAGGACTTCAGAACCGGGTCCATGTTCTCTACCTTCTTAGTCTTAGTGAGGACGCGGGCAGCAGCGTTCTGGATCAGCTCCAGATCAGAAACGAACTGCTGCAGCGACCCAGATGAGAGCGGCAGAGCCCAGCGCTTCATAAAACCAGCTTCACATAAAGTATTAAAAGCCATTTCCTCCACCGGATGAGTGGAAGTGAAGCAGCGCGTTGTTGCACATCAGTTAAAGGAAAATAGAATAGAAAAGTTTTCAATTACTGCACTTTTGGTTAAATCAAATCAATTTAGCTAAATGACAGCCTGGATAAATGTTCTGACCTAAAAAGCTCCTGGATCTGAACGAATCGGTGCATTATGGATCACATCTATATCTTTTAATCGTCCGCCGGACGTGTCGCTGTTTATCTCACCGCCATGAACCCATAGCACAGAACCACCGCCTTGTCGGGTTTACTCAGATCAACCTGTCAGGTGAACAGCTCGTTAACTGATGAGGAATAGTCTCACCCCGTGTCTGTCTCCTGCTTTGTAGTACCGCAGCTGATACTTCAGGTACTTTGGCAGCACCGTGTGGGACAAGTGCTCCTCATAGGTGCTTTTCCAGGAGAAGTGGTGCCGGCTCCCGTTGTGTCTGACCGTGAGGCAGCACGGGGCGTTCGGTTTAACTGATGAGAGGAAACAAGCGTGGGTTCTGTGTCTTTGCCGCGGAGGGTTGCAGAGCACCGTGTTTCGCTGACAGACCAACACAAAGTCGTCCGCCACCAACCCTGAGGAGGACGCCGGGATGGGACATTTTGGGCTAATATGCAACACATATGACACAAACCTATTAACGGCCATCGTCATGAACACTGCGTCCCCACCGTAAGCCACGGTGGTGGTGGTGGCAGCATCATGATGAGGGCTGCTTTGCTACAGCCGGGTCAGAAAATCTGGGGACAGATGGAGCTGAATCCTGGACCATCCTGGAAGAAGACCTGAGTCTGAGGTGGAGATTCAGCTTCAACCAGGAGAACCAGCCTGAACATGCAGCCAGAGACGTTATGGGATGGTTCAGATCAGAGCAGATTCACGGCTTAGAACGGCCTAGTCAAAGTCCAGACCTGAAACCAGCTCAGAATCTGTGAGTCTTGAAAAGTGACGCCTACAACCAATCTGGATGGGCTTGAGATGTTTTGCAAAGAATAAAAATGTGAGTCTGAGGTTCAAAGCCGGTGCAACCAAAGGTGGCGCCACGACTTCTGGACTCTGGGGAGCTGAGTACAGATGCATGCCACACTTTTCAGTTTTTCATGCTATATTTTTAAAAATCGTACATGTTGTGCTGCTTTGTGTTGGTCTGTCACGCAGAAACCCAATGAAACAGAAGTTTGTGACAGATTGTGGAAAAGGTGCATAAAAGGTGCCAGGCAGGTACTCACTGTGCCGGTAAGGCTCGTATTCCTCCTCCAGCAATGTGCAGTTCTCAGAGCCAGAACCTTGGCTCTGACAGAAGCTAATTTCATATGAGTCAATGTCTGAAAATGTTTCTGTGTTTATTTTGTTGACGGAACAGAAAAAGCCAGCTGTGGTTTCTGACAGCAGACACTCGTACTTCCTCCTGTGGAGACAAGAAGCCGAAATGAAACGAGGCATGTCCGGCGTCTGAAAGGGGCGACTGGTTGTTTGGTGTTCTTTACCCGACTCACTCGTCCATGTCTGTGAGTGTCAGCCAGAAGGTCCTGTTGCTGACTGAAGCGTTGACTGACGGTGTGACGCTCAGGGAACAGTTGACGGTGAACAGGTAATCATTCACGCACTCCAGGTGTTTCACCTCTGGAAAACAAGCCAGTTTTTAAGGTTTTCAAACCACATGGCGATCTAAATCCCGTCCAACTATGTCAACGCTTGGTTCTGGTTCTGCTTTAACTATCGGGGCCCCTCCAGAACATTTTCAGACGTGTGAGAGGACTTTGTGGTCTAATAAAACCAAAAGAGCAGCAGAAAACCTCCGATTCTCCTTCAATGACTCGACAATGAACAACCCAACAATCTGAAGGTTTTCCTGACCAGCAGAAATCACCTGGTTGACATGCAGATGCATGATTTTTACTGTTGGAAAGTTACTCCAAACAAATCAATGCCACAACTGGCACATTTATGCGTGATCCTGGCGGGGTTCAAAGGTTTCATTTAAGCTGTTTCAGACGGAATCGTTTGTTTTGACCTAAAACTGCAACAAATATTTGCCAGGAAATTTAGTTTTCTATGCTGCAAATAATCAAGATGGGACCATTAAGATCAGGACAAAAATCAAGTTTTATTCACTCCAAGGGTAAATCTACAACAAGGTTGTCTCTAATATAAATTGTTAAAAGAACTAATATTTCTATTTTATAAAGTTACTTTGCCTGCTTGGCCCACGATTGGCCGATATTTATAGACAATTATTCCTACTACTTATTTAGACAAATATACATTATATATATTTTCAACTTCTTGGTTTTTTGGTCCTGGAATCAAGATTGAGTCGATTTGTTTGAAACGTGTAACAAGCCTCCGCATGAATTCAGACCAACTGCCTCTTCCGGTCGCTGCCTCTAAGCTTTTCGCTCCTTTTTCTGTTTTTTTTATTCCTCGTTTTAGATCAAACAACATCTAAAGCTCTGCAGGCCTCGCTGTCTCAGTTAAGGTCAGAGGTCATGATTCAACAATAAGAAACAGAGACTGGGGCAGAAATGGCCTCCATGAGAGAGATCCAAGGCCAGAACCATTGATGACCCAAAAGAACACAAAGATCTGTCTCACATTTACCAAAAAAAAAAAACATCTTAACGATCCCCAAGAACGTCAAACCTATAGTAAAACATGGTGGTGGTAGTGTGATGCTCAGGGGATAATTAGCTGCCTTGGTGTAATTGATGGACCCATTAATTTTGCTCTCCTGCAGGAAACCCTGAAGCAGGAGGTCCAACCATCGGTTTGTAACCTTAACCTCAAGCTCCCAAGGGTCCTGCAGTGGAACAACGATCCAAAGAAAACCAAAGAAAAAAATAAATATAAAGATTTCGGAGTGGCCTGCTGGAAAACCTTCCAATGTGTCTGAATTAAATAAATTCTGCAAAGCGGAGTGGGCCCAGACTCCTCCAGAGACTCAGAACCAATCATCCAATCACAGCCAGTTATTAGGGTTAGGGGGTAAATACTTTTTCACACAGGGTCAGGTTGGTTTGGATAACTGTCTTCAGTTGTTCAATGAAATCATCCCTGAAAACGGCTTTTTTTAAATTTACTGTGGTTATTTTTGTCTGTCATAAAGTTTGTTTGTTCTGAAACGCAAAAGTGAGAGTTAAATTGTGGTTTTTGACCGAAATAAAAACAAAAAAAACCAAATCTTTTTTCTAAAGCTGTTTAATTAACACGTGGCGTTGGATGTTTTCTTAAAATAAACTGTTTTATAGGCCGACCTTTGTTCCGGAAGTTTGTCCTGATTATTTATCTCCTCTTTGTAAATATAAAAGCGGATCAAATTACACGACTATTGGTATCAATACGCTGTAAAAAAAACAAAAAAAAAAAAAAACGGGAGAAACGACGGGATTTACTTCACCCAGCGCCACATTTTCTCAGTTTGTTTAAATGTATGAACCTTAAATGTTTAGAGGCGCCTTCAGTAAAATATTTTGTATCACTTTAAGCTGCTGTATTTAATAGTATTTTAATGATTGTCTAGTGAAGTGTTATCTTTGTCTGCTTTAGCTACACTTGTTGGCTATTTTAAGGCTTTCCTTGAAGACTGAAATAGACTAAAGTTCTTTATTCTGCCTCTAACGGAGGTAAAAAGTAAAGCAGACAGACAAAAGCTTCAAGATCTCTAGCAGCTCTGCTCACAGCCTCTCTGTCGCCACAAGTTATCCTCCTTATTAAGCCCATAAGGAGCCACTAAACCTATTATTTTGTGTTTTTTTTCACATTTATTGTTTGTATTCTCTGTATTTCATGAATGCTAGCTAAAAGACATTTAGTAATAACAGCTATATCTGTCTCTTATAAAACCTGAAATCTCAATTTAAAGTTCCTTTATTTTCATTAACCTCAAAACACTTAGGAAACTGTCCGATATTTCCAGCAGGTATCCTGTCCAAAAGTGTCCAAAATACTGCTGTCAGTGAGCGGAAAAGTCCGTAATCTGTTTAACCCCCAGTAATAAACAGAGAAAAGCCAACCTGTAACCGGATCTCCTTGCAGCCTTGTTATGCCGGTCGTCTTGAGGAGAAGCAGGATGAGCGGCAGCGAGCTCAGCCTCAGAGGAGGACAGTGGTCCATCGTTGCTCAGGTCAGATCGGGCATCACCTCAGCCTCCTTCCCCCCTGCACAGATCACAGGTCACTGGGCTCTCAGACGTTTGCACCAAAACCTTTTAACGCAAACCGAGAGTGGGCGGCGACGGCTTTCTCTGCATGTGCAGCAGTAGCCTGTTATCGGTGGAAGAAAAGAAATGAACGTGTCACGAAAGAAATTGTACTGTATGAATGACTTTTACAACCACTAAAACCAGAAGGCGGCGTCTGGTGTGCATCATCTTCAGTCTGCAAAGTAGGAAATCATACAAGGAACAGAAAATACTCGTGCAAATAAATATTACCCTGTTCATATAAAACAACCCTTGCATGCCGTTGTTTCATACAAGGGTAGCATACATTAAAAGTGTATTTATTTAATTTATTTAACCTTTATCTAACCAGGAAGGTCAGCTGAGAACTATTTCTAACTTGCACAGACGACCTGGCCAACAGGTAGCAAACAAATTAAAAATAGCAGAACATTAGACAGAAGTTAGCAGCTTCCATAAACAAGATAGTTATTTTTTAAAATTAAAGGCAATATATAGATATAAAATGAACAGAAAAGAAACAGGGTGTAGGTAATAAGGCGATAGCTTTTAGCAGAGTCCACACGGCATTAATTTTTACCAGGGGGCCTGAAACCCACTTAATGGCGATGCCCCCGTTCTTCTGATTTCTCAGCTCTGCAGACCCTCTATGGCCTGCGGTGCAGCATGAACATAAAAGCAGGTTGTGCAATGTGTCGTGCACCAACCGGAGATTAGCTGAAGGAGGGCTGGGTGCTGTGATCCTAAGATAAGCGCTGAAAACCGAGGCCCACGGCTTCCTTTAACGTTTCTGATTGAATAGATTTTGAGCTCGTCGACTGATACATCAGCCTGCAGACACAAGCGTTTAACCCAGCAGTGTGCATGGATGAAAACCCCACTTTTATTCATTTAAATATGCTTTCAGGACGACATGTAAGAAAAACGCACTCCACTGTTCATAGTCTATGTTTCCTATATCGTCTTGATAACTTTCTGGAGCAGCGAGAAGCAATAAAAGTCAGAAAAAGGGGTAAAAATGTAGATAACCTCTTCAGGCTGAGTGCAGCCTGGTCTCACTTGGTCGTGTCAAAGTGATAACAGTCACTTCAGCTACATTTGTGTCGTGCTATCAGAAATATCTCGTCCCTTCTGATCATCTGGCTTCACCACAGAGCATAACTAGCATCTATGTCTATTAATTGAAACCCGTCTGACTCCTGCCCCCCCCCCCCTACTTCTCTCTCTGAAGCCGTGTGAACAACTCGCTCCACAGCTGCAGCGAGCTCCATGCTAGATGGAAATATTTACATTGCGCAAGAAGAGATGTAGTGATCTGTGCTGCATCTGATATGAGGTTTTTTTTTAAATAAAAGTAAAACATCTTCATTTGTGGCAGTAAATGCTGATATGCTGCATCTGGATGATATGAAAGTATTTTGCAATCAGACGATGCTGAGGGAGGATTTTAAAGGAACATCTTCTGCCTGATCAAAATGTGTAAAGGTGTAGGAAAAAAGATAACTGTGTAAACAGGATATATATGACCAAAGAAAAATCTATATTTCAGCTTTTTTTGGCAGTTTTTATATGTAAGAAGGGTCATTAAGAATGGACCTGTCAGAAATGATGATATTAGTCTGAAACGGTGAACCTACCTAAGCCTTGGGGTCAGCGCCACAGCGAGGAGTCAGAGAGGAATGGCAAAGGCAGACGTAGGAGAACCTGAACCCCAGGAGGAGATGTTCCCTCCCACAGCGCATATTTCTGGGTTTTTGTGTTGGTGTGGATGTAGCTGCTGGGGTCCATTAAAGTCGACCTCGTTGAACCGTCTCTTCTTCACGTTTAGCAACTCTGGGTGTTGCTGTACAATCATGCATATTGCATGTTTTTCTCACATCGTTGCGTAAATCGACTGCAATATTTATTTACGCAACGCTGACGTATTCCCACTGTTTAACTTGAATATTTCGTTTTTGTCTGAATATGCCATATCATCAATAATCGTGCATTACTTCTTATTTTATTGTATTTTTATTTTTGTGCCTTTCTGAGAAGTTAACTCTGTTGCTTTGGAAATAACTCTAGATTAGATTAGTTTTTTATCACACATCTAGTGTGTGACGCTGTCTGTGTGTTTTTGCCTCAGTCACGCACAAATTTCCCCATTCTGGGACAATAAAGGCATTTCTTCTTATTATTATTTTCTTATCATTGTAGTTCGTTTATAGTTTGTTCACCAAAATTGGACAGCAGTGTCTCCAACTGCATTCAATTCATGAATCTGCTTTGATCTGAAATCCTATAATATCTCAGGCTGCATGTCAGGCTGGTTCTCCTGCTGGAAGGAGAACCTCCACCTCAGTCTCAGGTTCTCCTGCAGGATGGTCCTGATTTAGCTCCATCAGCTCTGATCAGCGTCCCTGTGGAAGATGATCAGCTTCATACTTCCACCACCGTTCCTGCTGAGGAACAGCATCCCCACAGCATCATGCTGCCACCACTATGTTCCTCTGTGTTTTCTGCCAGACAAAGAGTTTTCTTTTTTAACGTTGGCCAGATATTTCAGTGGCCCTTCTGCTACATGGTGCTTGTGTCCCCTTCATGGCGTCTGGCAAACTGCAGACAGGAGTTCTTGTGTCAGCCATTTTCTCGCCACTCTTCAATAAAAGCCAGATTAGTAGAATTCACGACTAATCAAGAATCTTTTATTGTCGCCGTGTTTTACCGTGGTGAAATCACCTTTGAGGCAGACATCGGCTTAGGATGCACACATATAACACGACACACATACACATCAGGCTTAGTATTTACAGATTTTCCCCCGCACACATTAGAGCATGTAAGTTTGTATCAGAGTCCGAGGGTTCTGATATCAGTCCCTCTGCGAATGACATGAGCCATGTTACGTGGATCAGTCCCTCCTTCATGAATCTTAAGTAATTATGTCGTTTTTGTGCAGTGATCTTGAGGCTTCATTTACAGAAATGTGCAATCTGATATTGCTGAGAATAAGAGTGTGCAAACAGCCAATAACAGTAGAGTGATTGTAACATGATGGACCATTGGGGGGTGGTGGCCAAGTGGTTAGAGCAGCGTGCTTGCACTCTGAGAAGGTCACCAGTACCCGGTTTGATCCCCACAGACTGCCACTGTGGGTCCATGAGCAAGACCCTTAGCCTCAGATTGCTCTCTAGGCGCTGTGATAGCTGCCCACTGCTCCCTAAGGGACGGGTTAAATGCAGAGGACAAATTTCATTGACATGTACAATTGCAATGACAAATAAAGATTTCTTTCTTTCACAGTCCCCCATCAGGGGGCGATTGCCCTCACGGCTCTTGAAAAGAAGCTGTTTCTAAGTTTATTCGTTTTGGATTTGATGCTTCTGAAGCGTGTACCTGATGGGAGAGGGGCTAACAGCACATTAACAGGGTGGGGGGGATCAGTGGCAATGCGTCTGGACCTTCTTTGGACTCATTCTGCATAAACTGAGTCCAGATCCTGCAGACGGCATCCCACAATCCCCTGTGCTGTCCTCACCACCCGTGCTAGGTCCTTCCTCTCCTGGACTGTGTGGCTCCTGTACCACACAGTTATGCTGAGACATAAACGCTCTCTATTGTAGATCTGTAGAAGTTCTTTAGCAGCTTATGGTTGGAAGTCCAGACCTTTTCAGTTTCCTGAGGAAGAGGAGCCGTTGTTGAGCCTTCTTTACCAGGTGGGAGGTGTTCACAGTCCAGGAGAGGTCAGAGGAGATGTGGAGATGTGGATGTCCAGGAACCTGATGCTGTCCACGCCTCCACCACCTCCCCCTGTATGTAGACAGGAGGTGTTCAGTCCTCCTGGACCTCCTCTAGTCTATTATTACCTTCTTGGTCTTACTGGTGTTCAGGATCAGGTTGTTCCTGGAGCTCCACTGTGTCAGATTGCTGACCTCCTCCCTGTAGTGGGACTCATCATTACAGCAGGACAATCCTGGGTGAAAAGCTGAAGAGAGCTGGGCTGAGGACACAGCCCTGTGGTGTTCCTGAGGATCAGTGGAGCAGATGTTCCCTATCCTCACCACCTGGGTCTGTTGGTGAGGAGGTCACTGATCCAGGAGCAGAGAGGAGTGGAGAATCCATGGTGTGGAGCTTCAGAGCCAGCATGTCTGGGAGCACCGTGCTGATGCTGAAGTTCATGAAGAGCATCCTGACAGGTGTTGGGCTGCTGGAGATGAGTCAGAGGTGAGTGCTAACGAGACAGTATCCTCTGTGGAGCAGTAATAGTCGTCCGGTTAACAGAGCCTCCCACCTGAGCTGTGGATCTCTGCAGCTCCTCCAGAGCCACCATGGTCCTCCTGCTTCTCTGATCAATGCTCTCCTGGTCCAGCCTGTCAGTCCAGGTGGACGTCCATGTCCTGGTAGGTCTGCAGGTGGTCCATCCTCTCTCCAGGTCCACATGATGATCAGAACTCTGGGAGGTTCTGTAGAACCTGACCTGCTGTAAACTGGATCAGAACTTCCTCCAAAACTCTACAACTGAGATTAAATGACATACAGCTGGACTCCATTTCCTAAATAGGTGACATGTGAAGGTAATTTGTTGAAGGGGATCAAAGTAATGGACCCAAACTAAAAAATGTGATGCAGCATTTAGTCTCTCTGCTCCTCAACCCTGGATTTAACTCCCTGAAAGCCTGAGGTATGCAGAAACTGTTGGTTCCTTTATCTTGGGTCTGAAAACATTACTGTTTTGTTGCAGCTTTCTATCAATGGATCTCACCAATGAACTGTCGACCACTGATGAGCGATTGAGAATTAAATGTGCATTTTAACATTTGTTTCTTCTTACGCAACTCTTATCACTGCCTGGCACAATTATCTTTAATTTTAAGTAGAATTTAAAGGCTTTTGCTATTTAAATGACTTTCCTTTGACATCCCTGCTGGAACTGAGCTTTAAAAGCTGAGCTGCCAAAAGAGGCAGAAGACAAATGCATGCCACACTTTTCAGATTTTTATTTGTAAGAAAGTTTGAAAACCATTTTGATTATTTTCTCTCCTTTGCAATCAGGCGCTCATTTTCGTTGGTCCAACTTAGACTCTTGTGACAAGAAAACTGATGTTCTGAGACACTCTGAGACCGAGCTTGAGTTCCTCTGCAAAGAAGAATGAGCCAGAATCTGTAGATGTTCTAAGCTGATGGAGACAACATTCTGAAGAACATGCATTGTGTGCTCCTTTGTGTTGGTCTCTCACAGAAGATTTAGGAAAATTCTAGGGATGTGAATACTTTTACGAGACTGAAATCCATAAATTACTGGAAACCTGAAACAAGGATGATTACAAGTATGTCACTACTTTGTTTTTATCATTTTTTTTTTCATTTTAATCTTTTAGTTTTGTTTATTTCCTGATATCTTCTCCCTGGGGTTGAAACTTTTCTCTTTTCTTTTCCTTCCTTTCCTGAATCGCCTCATCTTTATTTTTGTCACTTTTTAAAGTCTAAGTCTTGGGCCCAACTATCAAGGCAGCTTTTCGTCCATGAAAGAAGCCGGACCTGACCGAGTCAGAACCAGGATTGGTCCTCCTGCTTGAAGTGCGATTGTATTAACCTTTTGTTTTACATCGTATGCTAGAGGCTCGTTGATGATATTTTCTTTAGGAAAGCTTTACAAGACGCCATCTTGCTATTTTTCACCCATCGTTAGGCTTTATTCTGTAACATTTTGAGCACAACTTTTGTTTTTTTACATTAACAACTTGGTTCTGAATGTCTTAGACGTGGATGGACTTCAGTGGCTGTCCTGAAGATCCAGTCTGTCCAGTAAGAAGTTAAAACTGAACCACCTGTAGGCGCTGATCCAGTCTGTTGTTGTGAAGAAAGCGCTGAGACAAAAAACAAAGCCTTTGGTTTACTGGTCTGTCTACGTTCTGACCATCCCCTATGGTGAAGAGGTGGGGATCCAGACCGAAAAAACAAGATCCCGGATACAAGTGGCTTGCTCCGGAGGGTGGCCAGGCTCAGCGTTAGAGGTAGGGTGAGAAGCTCTGTTATCCAAGAGGAGCTCAAAGTAGAGCTGCTGCTTCTCTGCACCGAAAGGAGTCAGTTGGGCTGGTTTGGGCATCTGATCAGGATGGACCCTGGGAGCCTTTGGGGTTTTCTGGGTACGCCCCACAGGGAGGAGATGCCAGGGAAGACCCAGAACTCTCTGGAGGGACTATATGCACAACGCAAGAGAAGAGGGACTTAACTTGGGTGGTGAGGACAGCGCGGGGAATTGTGGGATGCCGTCTGCAACATTTGGACTCAGTTTATGCAGCACGAGTCCAGAGAAGGGCCAGACCCATTTGCCATCAGGAAGGTTTCATTGCACAGTTTCATATTTAAACAGGACTGACTTTCGGAGCTTGGTGCAGATCCTAAAGAAGGTTTTATTTTGGATGCTTAAATCTCTTTAAAAAAAGCTGTTCGCATTGTTGGCTGGGTTGTTACCTGTTCACTTTGTTTATTTATTGCTTGTTTATTATGTGTACCCTAAGTATGTCCCAGAAAAAGTTTCACCACGGTAACACGCTGTAACAATAAAAGATTTTTGATTCTTAATACATCCATCTGGCCTGGAATGACCTTGTGATCCCCAGAATGAAGTGGAGGATGTCGCTGGAGAAATAGATGTAGGTATGTATGTATGTATGGATAAAATAGGAGAATTAATCCATATAATCCAACTAACTAAATTTCAAAATCAATAAACCACTAAAAACAATCCTCTTGACATTTGAGAGTAAAACAGTTATTTGAATAAATAGTCTGTGGCACTTGTACATTAATGATTTGTATACCTTAATTTATTACGTTTTAGGTCATAAGGTGTTAGTAGACATAATGGATTCATGTCAGATGTTATTTTATAGGCTTTTTTATCTCCCAGGTACTTAATATGAATGCTGAAAAACATGAGATCGTCTCTTCCTTGGTATGTGCCGTTAGCATTAGATCTTTCCCTCTCTGGGAGATTGATTTCATTTTTCATAACCAGTGAAGCTGAAATCACTAGACATAGGAACAAACTAATGAAGTTGCTCGTTGCTTTTATAGGTAGGAATAAAACTGCGGAGAAAGAACCAAACAGCTGCTGGGAAAGCTAAAGGTGTCACTATAAATCCAACATGGCTGCAGCACAGAGCTGCAGTGAGAAAACCGTTTATCTGGACTTCTGTAGCACATCTTTCTGGTAAAGTGTTGCTCCAGTATTTGTACGAATATAGTGTTAATATACACATTGTTATTAACTGAAATTACTAACAGTAGGCGGCATGGTGGTCACTGTGGTGGGTGTGACGTCATCACAATGTCATATCATTATTTAATGTAGTAGTAAGATGTAGTTTTTTAAGGCTAGCCGACCCCATGCAAATTTGGGGGAACAGATTAAGGTGCGCCAAACCGGAAACCGGAAACTGAGTGAGTCGTGTTGCTAGGTTACCACAGAATCAAACAGAGCCGTTGCTTTGCGGTCAGTTTTCAACTTTCTCCTCCGAATATTTAACTTTTACTCAAGCTCGTTTTCCCTTTTTTTATTATTTAGAATGTCAGTTTTAATTTTTGTGTTGTCATAGAAGCAGATAAATACGTCACGGAGGTTTTCAGCCCTAAACCTTCCCTCTCTGTCAACTGAACAAATAAAATGGACACCACAATTATGGTAGGCTCCAGGTGTTTAGTGCTTTGATATTATTATTATATTGTTTGATTTTAATGTTTGAATTTAGTGTACCAAGAACCTGCAATGTATTCAGTAAATAAACAGAGATATGATTATTAGCTTAGTTTAGTTTGGTCCTTGTGTTAAAAGCAGACTTCCCTGTTCTCCATAGGTACCTCGGGACTTCACAGCAAAGTTGTTGCTATGGTGGGATCATCCTTTTTGCATGCTGTTTATTTACACCAACCCCATTTATTGTAAGATTTTACACTGAGTTTGTTTTGTTTTTATGCAGGAAAGACATAAGCTACCATGACATGGAGCTCATTGACCAAGTGCAAACTATTCCCGATCTGGAAAGGTGTTTTCTCTTTACAGCTAAACACCGTTTTCCTCAGACATGCATTAAATGTTTCACATTTGTAAACCGTACTTCTTCTCTTCTGTGACAGAACGCTGTGCAGCGTGTTGGGTGTCGATCTCCCAGAGCCAAAGAAAGGAGTCCTGCTGGAGCTGTATGTGCAAACGGTGCTTTTCTGCAGAGAACAACACTTCAACAAGGAGCAAACGTCTGCCCTTCTGTCCATCGTCAAGTCCATCCATGAGGCTAACGTTGGTGAGCAAAGTTCATTTGTTTTCATTATTATTAGCAGGTAAAGTCATTACTGTTTTACTGTACATTATATCTCATATTTTAGGTGAAATATCCGGTGACATTGATGTTGAAGTTGAGTTTGATGTGGAAGTTTTTATCAGATATCTTTCCACTTGCAGAAACTCCCCTCAATAACTCTGAGCAGTGTCTCAGATACTGTAACGATCTTCTGCTGTGTCACTCAGTCAGGGTGTGTGTCACATGTCCTAAAATAATCACAGCTCAACTTTTACATTTCATCATAACGTTCCCTCCTGACGTGCACGTCTCTCTTCCACCAAAGAGGCCACCCTTCAGCATCAACCTCTTCAGCTTTGAGGAGGCAAACTGCATTTTAAATCACATCCAGGACCACTACTTGAGACACTACAGACTCTACAAGTATATATTCACACCACAGGTAATAATTACTTTGTTGCACATGAATCATTCTGTATCTGCTCACATAAGCAGGACTTTAAATAATGGGGGAACTTCCTCTGAATACCCAAACACCTTCCAACATCATGTGTTGGATGAAATGAAATCTCACCATCTTTAAAGCCCTTCAAACTCATTTTATTTGTCTTGTAGACATTAAAATATATTAAACATGGATAAAATATCGGTTTGCAATTAAGTCAGTTTCTCCTTTCTTAGTTTTTTATGCAGTTGAGGCAACTTTTTATATTTTTCTTATTTTTTCATCATGTTTTCTTGACGATATACTTTACTGGAATATGCTGCAAAACGATGAGTTGAACATGAAAAATAAACATAATAAGTAAATAACATCATGTTCTCACTAAAATAATGATACTATGGCCTCTGTGGTAGAACATCGTATAAAACATTATGTGTTAGATTGTAAACTGGTTGAACATTCAGATTTTCACCAGTCAGGCTGAACATCACAAACGCTGACAGCTGAATTGAATAACTGATTATTTCTTCGTCACATCACCTGCTGGTGGGCAGAAAATATCAGGCAGTGAGGATTTCATCCTCAAAGCTGGTGTGTAAGCAGGAAACAGGATGTGACAGGAACCAAAGTTTGGTGATGATTGGGTCAGAGCTTCTAGCAACATGTAGCTGTTGTGGGACGTTCCGGGTCTCTGGTGGTCAGTATCAGTGAAAAACAGCACAGGGGAGAACCGGTGACAGAGTCATGGGCGACCGAGCCTCATAGATGCATGGGGAGGGGAAGGCTGGCCCATAAGGTCCGATCCAGCAGATGAGCTGCGGCAGAACGCCATGGCCAGGCTGACGTCTGTTCACAACGTTGTTTACATGAACATCGGAAGTGGGCCGAGTGATGGAACAACATGATCCGGTCACATGAATCATGTTTCCTTTTACACGGATGGTTGGGTGTGTATGGGTCACTTACCTGCCGAACAAATGAAACCAGGAACAGAAGACAAGCCGGGTGAGAAGGTGTGATCGCTGGGGCTTGGTCCTGCCATCCAGGCGGATCTTACTTTGACGCTTTGAACCAACTTTCTACGCGTTAGACCATGTAGAGACATGGTTGCACGGTGGCATAGCACGGAAAAGTTATTTTCTGTTGAGTCAATCGGTCACAGAGTTAAGTATGGTTTCTATTTTCTTTTTGACTTTGTTTTTGACCAATTCCTGCTACGATATGTGCGGAGTAAAGATGGTAGTCAGTATTCTTCTAAATAATTTGTGTTCTAACAGGTAAAACTTGATCTGTTTCTGACTTATTCTGGGACGGCAGAGCAGGGACCGTCTGCCGCGGAGGATTCCTCTGTGCCAGGTAATGATTTATTTCACCTGCACCAGAACTGGAGATAATATGATTGTAAAGGTTTCAAAACTTTTCTGTCATCCAAAACATAAAGGAACCAAAAAAATGTAAGAGGAAGCCAGATAACCGCCAACTGGGACAACACCAAACCTTTATTTGTGTCATTTATTTAAATATCACGCACTAGTGTTTGCAAAAACAATGTTAAAAATATTTTGAAAGGAATATTAATGCATTTATGTGCTTTTAATTGCAGCCAGTGTTATAAATATGAGGGAGGAAGAAGCAGATAAAAAAAGGAGTGATTCTTCTGAAACCCAGGAAACTACAACCACAGAAGAAGAGGAAGCCTCCGATGGTAGGATTATGAATCAACACAGGACTGATTTAAAGTAACTGCAGAAACGATGTTCACAGTTTATCAGGACGCCGGGTAAAGATGTGTGAAATGAAGCCTCATAATAAATTCAGCTTTTATCGCAGGAGATGCTGAAAAATGTTGGATAAAATCCAGCGTTTGATTTCAGATTTATTTAACATGGGGGGGGGGAGAGAAATGACACCAATAGTTTTTAACTAAACCTCCCAACTGGACAGCTCACTCCACGGGTTCTCTACAGGACCGGTGCTCATAGATTCAGGTTCATTTTGTGCTCTTGGTGTTCATCGTGGTCACGACCTGCGATGAGATTTCCAAGGTGTTTGGGAGAGAAACACGCCCGCAGCATCACAGCCTCTCCACTCTACCCAACAGTGGGCCAGAGGCGCGTTTTCACGTTTGACCATCCAAACCAACTTCGGGTGTTTGATGCAAACAAACCTCCGTCCTGTCTGACCAAATCTTAGATTAAAGTCCCAGTGGTGATAAGGCAACTCCACATTTCCAGCTGTGATGGTAGAAGAGATGCCTCCTAAACATCCGGTTAGCATGTGTACCGAGTCTTAAGGGTTGTGGTGGAGATTTGGTATTAGAGACGATCCGGTTGGTCCTGACTTTCAGCTTTTGAGCTTTTACTGCAACTGTCTGCTCCTTTACATCCTCTAGACCTGAAAACCGGCTCAGAGTTTATCTGTTTAACTGTGTTTCTGTTCTAGAAGAAGCCACCAAAGGAGCTCCTGCTGCCATTATCCTTTTTAGTTTTCTCTCACATAGAAAGTACTCCTGGATCGGTGCTTCTGGGCTCTTTTTGCGTCTCTGCTCTGTCTCCTCTAACCCCAGTAGGTCGTTCTGGTTCTGCTGGAGGTTCTCCTCCCTGTTAAAGGGGAGTTTTCCTCTCCACTGTCGCTTCATGCATGCTCAGTATGAGGGATTGCTGCAAAGCCATCAACAATGCAGACGACTGTCCACTGTGGCTCTACGCTCTTTCAGGAGGAGGGAATGCTGCTTGGAGAGACTTGATGCAACCTGCTGGGTTTCCTTAGAGAGGAAACTTTCTGATTAATAAACTGAACTTTGTTTGATAACTAGGATCATAACTGGGATGAATAGAACTGACTTAGAACCAGTCTGCATGATTGGAATTATTTTTTAAGTGCTGTGAACTGGCGCTATGTATTTAAACTGAACTGGTAACCCAGGAAGTCTCCGCTGCAGTTCTCTAAGTCAGCTTTGAAAAACCTTTGCGTCTCGCCATATTCATACCCCAGGGAAACAGGAATCACCCCTTCAAGGTTCCTACAAACTCTGATCAACCTTAAACAAGTATCAATAAAAAGTGCCCCAGTTACCTTTCTCTCAACGCTGATGCAATGAAAGATGAATTCATTTGAAGGCTTCTTGCACATCTTTATCAAGGCTGCTGTTAACGTGAGCGCCACCATTTATTCAGCAGGTTTCCCTTCCTTCATCCCGCCCAGGTTCCACGGACCTAAAGGCCCTGATAGAGCGCGAGGTCGGGCAGCAGATGCAGCAGGTGTCCAGGCTACTGGACGAGCGCATCAGAGGAACGGTGTCCGAGCACAACAGCAGGATCCATGATGCCAAACCCAACCAGAAAGGCAAAAAATAAACCACGGCCCACCAGCGCTAATGTTAAATAAGACAATTCAAACGTCTGTTTTATTGTCAGTAAAACATTTCAATGCATGTACAGTACACTGCAGCTCTGCTCTCGTTCACCTGCCATGGAAATGATACTTATCAGAGCAGAGAGGGAGCTGAGTGGGAAATGCTGCTCCTAGCTTTTACAATCAGTGAGTGGTTATTTTCTGGAGGAATGCATGCGTTACGACTACAGGTTCACCCTCCAAGTATCTCGAATGTTTCGAACACATCCTATAATTCTGATATTCAACCCTGGAAGAGCATTAAAACACCATCTATACCTATAAAAATAACTAATCTGATTGCTTTCCTTTCCGACGTACTCGTGCAGCACGTGGAAAATCATCATTACAAGAGACGATTAGCAGTTAAAAGTCTAAATATACACAGTGTACTTATACAAGTCTGATCAGATTATTGTGCAATGAGTCCTCCGCTACAAAGTGCGTTGCACTAACAAAAAAACCAAAAAAAAAACAGTCACAATCATGGATCAACACACAGATAAGGAATATCAACACATCTTGAACTCACAACGTGCCTCCGTGTGCGTTAAGGCACGCGATATTTCCTGATCCCCTGAATTGCACATATCAGAATTAAACAGTAACACGGCAGGACAAATACTGACACCATGTGACAGCACATGCACAAGTTTAAATAAAATAAAATAAACGCAACAGGCTCGGGAATTAGGCGAAACCAATTTTTACGTCTCAAAGTCCTCCAGGCCCAGCAGCACCGTCTTGGCTGTGTTCTGGAACAGCGCCGCCCGGTTCTGCTGCTCGCCCTTCTTCACCCAGTGGCCGTAGATGCGGAAGGCGCAGCCGTCGATGAGCTTGCGAACGCCGCGGAGGGAGTAGGGGTCCCTGGCCAGCACGTCCCGGGTGAGGGGCCGGGCCCTGCGGTACCGGCCGTACATCCGGATGCAAGCGAGCACGCTCACGATCAGAACCTGGACAAGCAGAGCAGCCGTCAGTGTGTGAGCGCCCGCCGCCCTCGGCCTCCTGCTACCACTCTGCTATAAATAAAAACGTTTTCATTTTAAGAGCCATTTAAAGAGCTCCAGTGTTTTTATTAAAAACACAAAACGTAGGGATTTTTTTTCTGTTTAGTCATGTTTAATAAAGTTCTGCGTTTGAGTAAAAGTTGCTGGATATTTATGGCAAAAAGTGTCTGATTAGAAACTGAATTCTTTGTTGGTAGCACTGTTGCCCTGGAGATAGAAGGTCCTGGGTTCAAATCCCAGCCTGGGCTCTTACTGCATGTTCCCCCTGTGCATGCCGGGTTCTCTGCGGGTTCCCCAGGTTCCTCCCAGAGTCTGAAACCAGGACTATTGGGTTAATTGTAGGGCGAGATGGCTTAAAAATAAAATATCAGATTTTTTTTTTTTAACAGAATCCATTCATCGATTTTCTTCCCTTTTGTTTTATAAAAACAAAATGCTGAAACTATTTTTAAAGACTTACTTTTATTTCAATAATTTCATGTAGGAATTGACCTGAATTCAAAGTGCAACTTATTACGAGCTTTAAAACATGCTTAGAAAACAAGATGGCGGCCCGCCGTAATAAATAATGAAAATATAACAAAATGTTTGCTGCTAGCTGTATAACACGTCTAAGAACAGGCTTCACTTCACACCAACTTAAAAATAAGTAAATGAATAAATTAAAGTGCCTCGTTTTTGGGTAAAAAACTTTCCTCTTTGGTTTATTTTGACAATAAATTTTCCTAAACATATATTCAACATTGCTGCTGCTACTAAAACAATTTCCCCTTTTGGGACTGATATGGTGCAAACTTGCCAAATTCAAATCTTCAGGAGTTTGAATTAATCGCTAAAATCGATTTATCACCCAGCCCTAGTTAATAACATGGATAAGCAGGTAAAGATAAAGGATGGATGAACACTTTGTGTTGAACTATCTTTCATTTTATGACGATTTCAATGCGTCAGTAACAATTTCTCTGTCCAGCATCGTGGCCCCGGGCCCCGGTTTGGACACCCCTGCTCTGGATGTTGAGCTCTTCAGCCTTTAATGCTGATTCTCCAGCTCTAAGCTACTTTTAACCCTCCAGGATCACATGGATGTTCTACTTTCACGCTATAAATGCAAATCTTTCCAATCTGCATATCCATATTCAGCACAAAAAAAAGAAAAAGGCTCACCCTAAACGACTTCCTGGGACTGAAGAGACGGACGTCCTCCTTCTGGTACAGCCTGAAGAAGGGATGAGCTAAAGCTTGCTCTGCAGTGAGCCTGGCAGCCGGATCTACCACCAGCAGCCTGGATATCTGAGCGGGACAACATCGTTTATCACAGATATCAGGACGAAAACTACCACATTTAACTCTCATGCTCGGTCTGGCTTGGAGAAACGCCTCCTAAAGGAGTCCAGCGCGTTCCTTGAGCTCACCAGGTCTTTCACAGTGTCGGATCTGTCGTCCCACTCCGGTGAGCTGAACTGATAGCGGCCCTCCATGATCATCCTCAGCATCAGCATCTGTTTCCGGTGCCAAAACGGAGGCGAGCCGGCCAGCAGCGTGAAGAGGATGACCCCGCAGGCCCAGCTAACCAACGCAGCAACAACAACAGGGGCAGAGGTCAGTGCAGCAGAGCAGCGTGGCCTAAAGCTAAACGGCGACGCCTCAGAGGGAAGGAGACTTACAGGTCCACCTCCTTGCCGTAGCCTGGATGCATCTCATCCATGGAGCATTTCAGGATTTCAGGGGCCAAATAACCAGGCGTTCCACAGAGCTCTGATTAACACGCAAACACAAAACCGTCTCAGACCACGTTTGAACCGTTTGCTGAACCGCTGACGGGACCTGCAGTCGTACCTCTGAGCTTCTCTCCAGGCTGGAGCTGCACAGAGAACCCAAAGTCGGAGAGTTTGATGTGGCCGTGGTCGTCCAGGAGGATGTTCTCCGGCTTCAGGTCCCGGTGGACGATGTTGAGGGAGTGCAGGTACTGCACGGCCTCCACCAGAGCTCGCATTATGCTCCTGTTGAGAGGCAAGCAGTGAGAATTTAACCTGAATGACGGCTAACTTCTAGGTGTTTGAGGACAATAATGTCGTTCAGTGTCACCGCTTAGTAACGTTCAGTGTTTATTTTAGTTTATGGGTAAAAAGCAGTGCAGGATTCTGGCATTTCCTCCTTACTGGTGCAGTCAAAAGTGTACATACAGTCATCAATGTGACATTCATGCACATGATGAGGGTCTGTAGACTGCTGCAGCATTATGCTGAGGATTTATTTATTTACTTTAATAGTGTCCTGTCTGGCAGTGCAGCATTAAGAATTGTGCTGCACTGCCAGACAGCCTTACTGCTTTCACCATAGAGCTCTGCTTGATTTATACACGCAAGAAGCTTTATTAGAATTAATGCCGGGACTGTTTCATGTTATATGGACACAGAAACAAGAATGTAGAAGAGAAAAAAATGGATAAAAGGTAAAAGAGCAGAGAAGAGGGAGAGAACGATGCATCCTCAGTGTGATCAGAACAGCAGAACCAGCTGATAAGGTATTACAGATACAATCAATTAACCGTCACTGAAGAACATACAGTATTATTTAATACATGTAGAAAGTGACAGCTGAATATAATAACAGGGGATTTCTGGATAGAAGTGAGTCTGTAGCACCTGGATCCACCTGTAGGTGTTGGTGAGAGTGAACTTATGTCTGTGAGGTTTATCCATGGGAAAAATGCTGAGTAGTGGTTGTGAGGAGCCAAAGAGCACCGAGGCAGACGCCAGGGGAACCAGAACCCCAGAGGCCCAGAGTGCTGAGGATTTAGATCCCTTAGAGAGCTGTGAGTGCTGCCATCTGTTCTCCTTATCAGTAACGACCTTCCTGTTTTCAGCGACATCACACCTACTGTGTTTATTATCTGACTGGTGTGACTCTGGGGTAAAAAGGCTCTGAGAGGCCAACTGGCTGCTCGAAGGCACAGAGAGAAATAAGTCGGTGAAAAGCAGCGCAGCTGATTTCTACACATGCAGCAAGAACACTAAAGATCGTTTAAAGAAGAAGTTATGAAACACATTGGTTATTACATCACAGCTTCTAGTTTTTTTTTAAAACACCTTAGTAACGAAAATCATTCAATGTTGATGGATTTTAGTTATTAATCACATTAATTTAGTTTACGTTTTTGCCTGAACAGTCAAAAACGTTTGGCATTATTACTTCGTTAATGTCTTAATTTTTTTATATTCTTACCGTAATTTAACTATTTTACATTACTAAATATATCTATCACTTATTGATCCTTTTATTCATTTATTACTTTATGCACTCATAACGTATCTGTAGCACCTCCATGTATTTGCTTCATATATTTGTTTTTAACTCTATATAATGTATGTACCTGTCAGGTGTTACTTTAACTATTCAGTTAGCTATTAATTTATTCAAGGATGTGATGCTTTTGCAACCTGGGGGACAACATAACGAGTTAATGGGTAGAGCTGCTCACCTGGTCTCCTTCTCACTCAGAGTAACTTTTTCTGTGAGGTAGTCAAACAGCTCTCCTCTCCTCATGCTGCCGATGAAAACAAACATTAATCCCATCGTATTCTAAGACGCAGTAAAGATGTTTGCAGCTGAGCTCTTTGTCTTGATACTCACAGGTCAAACACTAAAAATATGAACGTTGTGGACTCATAGGAATCAATGAGGGTAACTAAAGGGAAACAAAAGCGACACACAAGACGGTTAAAAACCTTCTGATGCTTTTTCAACATGGAGGACTTGAATCAAACCAGGAGATCCGAGGAGCAGAACTTGGACCTACTGATGGAGGAGTGCCCCTTCACCATGTTGAGGACCTGGATCTCCTTCAGGGTGGAGGTCTTCACCTCCTCCAGCTGCTGGACGGTCATCTTCTCCGCCGTGATCTCGATGATCTTCACGGCCAGCTCCTGGCCCGTGTGTCTGTGCACACATCTCCTCACCACGCTGCTCACACCGCTGCAGCACCAGGAGACACAGGAAAGTACATGATGTTCCCAGCACCTCCAGGCGGGACGCAGAGGCTCCCCCCCCCCACCCGCCCGGCTGCACCTACCGGCCGATCACCTCTTTGGGGTCGTACTTCTGGTAGAACTCCTTGGCCCCTACCCAGTCCGGCAATTCATCTCCGACAACGATGTCCTTGGTCATGATGGTGACTCTGCGGAGACAGTCACATGTCGGTGTTTACCACAAACACTGAGCTAACCCCTGATAACAGCGGCTCTCTTCTGCCTCACAATTATGCCGCCGAGCAGACTTTACCCTTTACTTGTTTACAACCAGCGCAACACTCGGCCGCTGAAGGAAATTCACGAATGCGACATCGATGAGGCGAGCCTTTGGTGTGTCCTGGCCGCCGCGGCAGGTTCACTGACCCAACAGGAAGCTACTCGCCGACAGCTCGGCTGGAGACGGTCAAACCCGCGGAGTTCGGTCACTTAAACAGGTCCGTTCCTCTGCTGGAAGCCATGACGGTCGCTAATCCGGCAGCTGTAGCCCCGAAACTCGTCGCCTGGTCCCAAACAATGTTTACATTCTGGTCAGATTCCCGTAAAAGCGGTTATTGGCCGGTTTTGACTGGACGTGGCAACACCGCCCCCACGAGGCCGGAGAGGAGATCGCAGCCTGAACTTTGGCTCCGGAGCTCCGAAACGACACATAAAACGAGCCCGGTGCCGTTTTTGTTCAAAATTAACCACTCATAGCATTCTTTAATATTTTACTTTGCGAGAAACGCATATTGATAGGCTTAATTTTAAGCAGAATAGCCGGTACAAACACTAGGGGGCAGTATGTCTCACCGTGGCCGTTTAAAATGTAGTCAAGGAAGAGGGGCTGTCGTCACTTCCTGTTTCGTCCCCTCAATTATACATTCAGTCGGTGCTGGCGGAGGTGTGTAACGTCGATATTTGTTTAGCGACCGTGTTTGTATTTATTTGCGTTGAGGCGAAATATCTCCACAGAATGACCCGCGTCTGTGTTGGCGGTTGCTGAACGAGGGCGGCCATGTTTAACGGGGCATTTTGGCGCCGCACAAAGGGAGCTGCGCGGCTAGCCAGGGGTTAGCATTAGCAGGCTGCAGGGACCGTTTCTGCGGAAACGTCAAAAATGAAATTGGTCGCGGTTTTAAACAACAAAAACAAGGAGTTGGCGATTTTTAAAGAGCGTTTCAGACATAGAGCTGTTTAAAAACGAGCCAATTTTTCCGTTTCTTTCTCGCATCAGATGGTTTGGCTTTGTGTAGCATTTATTTATCATAACTGCATTGACACTGAATTTATTAGATTTGAGCTGCATAGAAATATCCTTTATTGTCCCATTGTGGGATTATCTGGTGCGTCGGCAGCAAAGGGCAAATTGGCAGCATGAAACGGATACTGTACAGTTATTAAAAATAGCATATTCAAGAAGAAGTATGCCACTGATTAGGATTTAAGAAACATACGAATATGTTTATGCACGAGAAACGCCTACTGACTGTTTAAGAGGCAGAATAAAAAGGCAAAATCAGCAGGGATGTAAACAGTTGACTGTTTTTTTAGGAGCTGTGAGCTTCATACATGTAAATCACTCCAACAGTGATTTAATCATTGCCAGAGCCACCCTGGGTCAAGGGGGCATCCTTAGACAGAT
This sequence comes from Fundulus diaphanus, assembly GCA_037039145.1. Taxonomy (NCBI): domain Eukaryota; kingdom Metazoa; phylum Chordata; class Actinopteri; order Cyprinodontiformes; family Fundulidae; genus Fundulus; species Fundulus diaphanus. The sequence continues at coordinate 2,433,991 of CM073143.1, read as the reverse complement.
CAGCTGATCTAACTGCCTCCTCTCAGCTGTAGATCAGCTGCAGCTCCAACAAACCACGACGTAGAACAGTGGTTCCCAACACTGGTCCTCAGGTACCCCCGCGGCTCCTTGCTGCCACACACCTGACTTAAATGGGTGGATGATTAAGAGGCTTCCACAGCACTTTGTAGCTGTAGAGAGGGTCATGGATCAGGGGAGCTGGAGCAGAGACATGTCTAAAACATGCAGGACTGGGCTCCCTGAGGGCCAAGGTTGGGAGCCACTGACATATAAGATGAATGACGCAAGAACAGAGTAAAAAAAAGGTCTCCAGAAGCGTCCCCTGCACTCCAAAGGATCTCAGTCTAAGCAGGAAGAGTCTGCTCTGCCTAATTTAAATAGTTTTTTGTGATTTTTCTGCAGGTGGAGGAAAGATGTCGGGTGCTGGGGGAGGGAAGCGCCCCCTGGGAGCGGACAGTCCTCCTGGCCCACCTGAGAAAAAGAGCAAGAAAGAAGAGAAGACCACCACGACACTTATAGAACCTATACGCATAGCTGGCGTCTCCTCCACAGTAGGTCACCGTAATTTTTCTTGCCTCGTTTGCTTTGTCCCATTCCTAACGACGTTATAATTTTACCATATTGTTGTGCAGGAGGAGATGGACATGAAGGTACTGCAGTTCAAGAACAAGAAGCTCTGCGAGCGCTTAGAGCAGAGGCAGGCGATGGAAGATGAGCTACGAGAGAAAATTGAAAAGCTGGAGAAGAGACAGGCCACTGATGACACCACCCTGCTGATTGTTAATCGGTACTGGTCCCAGGTATGAACCCCCCCCCTTTAGCCCCAGGGTTAGAAATCGATGAATCAGATAATCTGACCTGCATGCGTCTCAGCAGATGCTCCCAACCTTTTTTACTTTGAAGCCCTAAAGTAACAGACTGGCCTCCATCAGAGCTGCCCACTCTTGCATCCACAGCCAACTCATTTATCTGCCGCTTATATTGAATGTTCCTGTTTAGTGATCAGGAGACCTGTAACACCAACGTAAAGATTTAGTTTATTAGTGTTTGTCCTAGAAATTCTGTCTTTGTTCCACTTAGCTTTACATTAATATCCCAGAATACAGCTTTAAACGAGCCGCCCTCTTTTTGTCTCTTTATGTTTTTGTCTCTATCGTGTAAATTTATACATGATTATATTTTGAAAGCTACCTGCCTCTCTTCCTTCCTACTTCTTGATTGAATGAAAATCTCTTTAAATCTAGATCTGCCAGAGTTTAGAATAATTTTGAGTGTAACTTTATTAAATTTTCATTTTTATTACATTTGGGATCTGCTTCTGATCCACTCATTGAGTCTATCTAGCAACAAAAATGTGTTTTCCAAGAATAAAGCAACAATCTTATTTCAGTGATGGACTCAGGAAGGAAGATTTATGTTTCCAACAGACTTTTGTTGATTTGCGACAGAGCGAACGGTATTTTTGTAGGACATCTGAAAACGACCATAGAGCTGTTTACTTGTTGAGAACGTGCTGCACTGAGCTTTAGTGTTTATAATAATCCAGTTTAAACCCATCTGATCATCTTCATATTTGAATGAGGCAAACGGTCACAGTATATTGAAGTAATCATGGCACCAGGTGAAATAAAAAAAAATGCGCCGTTTTTCAGTTGTAACACAACAGAGAAAAAAACCGACAAAGGATGCATTTACCCCGTTGGATCCCGCGCTCCTGAAACAATAATTCTTGGTCATTTAAGTGTTTCTCGTTAATGAACGCCCCATTAAAACAGCCTCCACCGACGTCTTCAGGCCCAGGAGATGCTCAGCGCTCCCGACTCTCTGGGAGTTTTTAGTGCAGCCGTCCTCAGAGTTTACAAAACGCAGATATATTTACCAAGGCAGGTAGAAATTATGAACGCTCTCTCACCTGGCGGTAGTGGGAGTTTACCTGCATGTGAAGGCAGGTGACTCTGAGCTGAAAGTAAAGGAGCGACGACTAGCTCAGGAGCTGCACACCTGGTTGTACTGCACTGACATGTTAAACTTCATAGTCCAGAGCACTTATTGGCTATTTCCTGTAACAAATTGCTGTATTTCCTGTCAGTCCGTGGTGCAGAGAAGCTGCAGGAGCTCGTGAGTCCCAGCTGCCTCAGAGACTTCTTCCCACCGAGCAGTTTATAGTGACGTCACGTAAAACTCAGCTCTGCGCGTACCTGTCCTCAGACGCATGTCCGCCTTATTATGTGGGAGCCTAGAGACAGAAATGGCTCAGGATGCAATCTGGCACCCTTTAGAAAGGCATATTTTAATGAAATTAACTGTGAACACGCAGACGTATAATAATTTACTGCATGCCCTGACCTTCTTGGAGGGCAGGCGACTTTGTTGGCGGAGCGCCCCCCTTGTTGAATCACAGTATTATCAATAGTTGCTGTGGTCCCCAACAGGTACATGGAGAGAAAATGACCTAATAGTGTTAGTTCGTCCTGAGTGTGGCAGCGTGCCTGTTGATGATCCTAAACTTTGTATTCTTGTCAAAATGTTCCTTCATTGACATGACGGAAGGGTAGCAGTCCATCATTTTGTGTTGGTTGTGCAACTTTTAGCGTGTTTCTGCTCAAAAACAGCTGATGTTAAATTTATTCAGGCGTGTTGCACCAAGAAAAGCTTTAAAACGCAGAGGATCATGGGAAATGCGCTGTTTTCCTTGTCAGTCTGGGGTTGTTTATCTGAAAGAAGCGACGTGCGCTCTGGTTTTCATTTGTAGTGGAAATTATTTCAGATGCAGGTTGACATTTTGCTAACAGTTTATTTGTGACGCTGCATCTGTTTGCCGCTGAAATCAAGAAGATTGTTTATTTAATCTAAAGCTGATTCAAGAACAAATGCATCTATCATTACGACCCACCGCGTCCTCCATTGAACCGAATAAAAGCATGTTGTGCGACCACCTTAATGGTCCCAGTGAAACATGGGGGCTGTTGAACAATATGCAGTCGTTTTAATTAAATGTAGCATTATCCAAAGATTTGAGAACCTAACATAAACCCAAAAGCTAATTTCTATTAATTAAACCATCATTACTAAAAATATAGATTTAATAGGTTTGTCCTGAGGTCTGCACCTTGTCTGTTCACCCTGAATAAACTCCTGTGGTTCTATCACATTTCCACAGGGCTGATATTTTAGCTTCACGTCGTCATTGTAATAATAATATTATTGGAACGTGTTGCTTGAATGCAGAAGGTAAAGCTCACAGAATAAATGTTGTGATGTTGGAAATGAAAAGGAATTACCGGGAAGGTGTTGGCTAATATTGTGCAACCGTGCACAGTTTTTCCACTAAGGAAAACTTTTATTCCATCTTTCTGTTTGTGGTTGTCAGCTGGAAGAGAGCGTGACCGTTCTGCGCAAATGTATCGAGCCAGAACCAGCGCCGGCGTCTGCTCCTGCCCCGCCCTCAGCTCCGCCCCCAGACGCCACGGAGGACGATGGAGTCGGCCTGTCTTCGCCCACCTCTGCGCTTCCTCCGCCGCCTCTCCCAGAGAGCCAGAGTGACGGCGGGCAGACGGAGCAGCAGGAGGAGCGTCCGGACGATCGGCGGGATGAGCCGCCGCAGCCGCCTCCTCCTGCTGGAGCGGACGAACCAACGACCCCAGCTGAGCCGCCCTCAGACTCAAAAGCAGGTTAGCAGCTTTGTGGAAGAAGGTTGGTGTTTTTGTGGGAAAAGAAACTTACAGCTACAGTTCGGTTGCTGAAATCCTCTCTTCAACCTTCTTCTGATTACTGCTCCATTTAATTTCTAATGCACTTTTCATCAGCAACATCTCAAAGTGCTACAGAGTTAAACAAAGTTAAAAACAATGTAAAGGAAATTAAAAACGGTAAGATACGGTTAAAAAATCCTTTTGTAGTTAGCATTCATTGGCCTTTCTGAATATTAAAAAAAAGGTTTTCAGGCCTGTTTTAAGAGAAAACAAACGGTTCCACACTGTCAGCCTTTGACCGGCGGAGGCTCCACTTTGAATATAGAGGCAGGACCTTAAATAACGTTTGAGGTGGCTTTATGTAAGAACTTGCACCAATATCCACACTGAACAACAACAATGTCTGCCTTTTATAGCAGTTCACCCTGAGTGTCTGGCTAGAATGACCCAATGAAGGGGATGATCAGAAAATTAGAAATAAACAATACTTACACAAAACTAACACCCAACACAGTAAATGAAACCTAATAAATATTTACATAAACATAAATCATTTCAGCTAAACAAATCTAAAGTCAATCAAAAGAACACTTCAAATTAAACATAATCCCTTTAAGATCTACCCCCCCCCCCCTTTTCCAAATGGTTTGCTCCAAGAGCTTTCAGCAGCACCTGCACCTTGTTTCTCCCTTTTGCTGCCACACCCTGCTGAGGAGCCAAACCAGGAAGAGGTAAGCGCTTACAACCAAACAAGTGTTCTGTCAAAGAAATCAAACATTTAGAAATTTAAGGAAACAAATTGACATTCATGCATCTACACTTCTTTCACACAGAATGGATGGCCAGTCCTCCTGCCTCTCAAGAAGGTACACCTAAATGTCTGAACAATAATACAACAAAAATAATACAATAAAATATAACAACTCAACGGTTTGGACTGTAACTTAATCAATAATCTAATTTCCTGATGTAGTGGAACCTATCTCCATTACACACACACATCCACCCGACTGCTGATATTAAACCCAACATGTAAGGATTCAGGCAGCTGGAGAAATCAGCTCAGAAGGTTGTTGCAGAAGTTAAAACCAGAAGCAGATTCTCACTCGTTCTGCACAAACAGATCGGTGCCGTCTGTGTCTAACCGTGTTAAGGTTTTAAAAAGCAGATCCACGTGTTGCTGCGCACTGCCAGCCAGCTAGCTGAAACTAGACCTAAACTTTTTACAAACGTTTATATTTGAAATATTTCTGTTCTCATTTACGACGTGGAAACTAAAGGATGACCGCCGATCACAAGTAAATCCCATCAAGTAATGAACAATGACTGAATAGCTAAGATCACCTCGTTGTGATTGTTACTCCATAAAGAGGAAAATTATTTTTGCTTCATTTTAAAAGCTCTACAATCTTTATTTCTTCATCTATTTGGCTTCAGAATATGTTGTAAAATAACCATAAATGAATTTTATTACATATTGGAGATGCTCATTATATTATTTCAGCAGCTTGAGGAAAGTTTGTTACCTTTTAGTTTAAATTTATGCCATTTAGCCGATTTAACAGACTTTTCTTTAACTACTGTGACACTGGAGTATTTTACCATGAGATTCTCATGCATGTCCAGGTCTGTTCCCACATGAAGTCCTTCATCTTGTTTGTCTGGGAAAGATGTGCTAGTTAGTGTTAAAACACCACTACTGTACTATAGGGCTTATTTAGCCAAAAATCAAAGTTGCGATATATTTCAACCATAATTGTGACCGAGCATCAGCGATGGTGACGATGTACAGCGAGGGACCAACAGCGTCGCACTGATGTGGCCGCTTCATTGGCAAACTGGTTTCCAGCTTTAACTTGTGACTGACTGTGCCTCATCAGCAGTAAAGCCACATTTGAATGAAAACTATTAGATTTTCTGAATTTATTTTAGTTTCAGGGGGAAAAAACGATATTAAAAATAGGACTGTTCGATTTTGCCAAAAATCTAAATTACAATATATTTCAACCATAATTGTGATTTAATTTGGATTTTTCTCTGCATGAACCACAAGCAACAAGATATTTCCCTGCAGATAAAGATGTTTGTAAACCGGAACTATTTAAAACAGTAATTTTAACTGTTTTTATTAATCAGAATATTATTTTTTTTCAAGAGAACATCTTGCTGAGTTGGACATCAATCCTTTTTGAACATAAAGTGCAACCAACAAACCAGTCTATGTATTAAACAGTCTGACCAGAACTTAATGCTGTGGTGAGATTCCTGAAGGTTTCTGGTATAAACTATGATTATATAAACTCTAAAACAAGTAATAAAACTACATTATCTCAGTGCTGCAGCTCTCTTCCCTTCCATGTGGAGAAAACCCACTTTAGACATAATTACTGACACCTAAATGATGTCTGATCTTTTACTCGTGTAGCTAAAAACTGCAGATCTCTACCATTTGGAAAATTGTGCTTTTTAAAATTGCGATTATATTGTCAGCCCTAATATACTATAGCTATATATCACAGATTATGAATTGAGATTATTAATCTGTTTTTTCACATACTCCATATTCATTAGCCTGATCTTTTTGGGGTTAAGCCTTATTAATTATCGCGTTACATGCATAAGGCTAATCCTTACTCCACTGATCTGAGTGGTTTTCGCCACCACTGTCCCTGGATGAGGGAACAAAACGTGACATTTAAGCGTTAAAACTTATTGTTACCCTTTTTATATTGATTTGATTTCATGCGCTAATAAATTCTGCGTTGTGTTCAGACGCATCGCCGCCGCCTCCTCTGAGTGAGAATGCAAAGGGATTCTTGGCCACGCTGGAGCAGAGCAGCGAGGAGGAACTGTCCTTACACCTCCAGGACCGCATGCTGTTCAGCAAGGAAGCCATAGCCCACTTGGTCCGCGTGTTTGACAGGCTACACAGTCGCATCGACGACATGTGCAAGGCCATCCAGGCTGCAGGTAAGTAGCAGCGGCTGCCTTCTGCATATTGGAGCGCGGGTTTCATGATGCATCCCAGAGTTGTTTGGATTTCGTCCAACCTGTAAACCTCTGTGGATAACAGGTGAGGATGGTAGCCAGGCTGAGGCCAGACTGAACCCCAGCCTGCTGGACGAGAACGTCCGACTGCGAGATCTGGCCACCCTCCTGCAGGGCCGACACCACAAGATGTCCCTGGAGGTACCGGTTCCCCATTTCTGTTAGAAGAGTTTAGTGCAACCCTCGGAACGTTTCTGCCTAAAGCAACATGAATGTTGCGGGGAAAATATACAGGATTTCTGTTTGTAGTTTTGAGGAATTAACATCAAATTCTTCCACACTGCAGTACAATGAGTGGGTGGACAAGGTGACGAGTGCAGAAACTAAAGTCTCTGAGATGGAGACAACAGTGGAGGATCTTCAGTGGGACATCGAGAAGCTTCGCAACAGGGAGCAGAAGCTCAACAAACACCTGGCTGAGGCCATGGAGCAGGTTTGCCTTCCTCGTTGTTAACTAATGTCTGTGCTGCTGAGTTTCCATCTGTGTCCAAAAGCCGTCGGCCATTGATTTTGTTTTTCCGTCATACATGAGCGGGCAGAGATAAGGCTCTGAGTATCAGAGCATGGCCGGTCCACTGCCTTTCTTCAGCAACCTCCCACCCATAGACATTATAGACGTAGACACCACTTTACATGCTGGAGCGCATCCTGCGGCGCCGCCATCTTGGGTGGGTCTCTCCTGCTCTAGGCTGGGATAGCAGCCGACGGGAGTAAAGGCAGAAGGAGCAACTTTTACCGTATTTTCTGCCGCTTATGGTTACAATAACCGGTGAAAACTACTGAAGGTAGATCACAAGAGGCAGATCACCATTTTAGGCTGAGATTGGCTCTGAAGATGAGTTTTACTTGGTTAGAACAATAGAGAAACCATAATTTTATGTTTATTAATCTGTTGTCGCTGTATTTCACAAACTAAGGCTGAATCACGTTGCCAAATGAAGTACCCTGGAGCTACAGAGTACAAACGCATGCAAGAAGCTGTGCAGAGCAGCTGTTTTTCAACGGTCTTAAGCTCCAGCCATTGCTGCAAACAGGGTGGAAGACACTGGAATGACCTGGAAATTTTAAAGAACACTTTTCCAGACCTTTAAAAAAAAGCTGCATGTGTGCATGCACAGCACGCAGAAATATGAAGAAATTATTGTTGGTGTGCAGAGATGCCTCAGAATTGTACATGTGTCCAACTTGTTTCTTTATTAAAATATGAAATGTTTTAACTTATACATTTATTTATTTGTAAGACCACATGTCTCTTTGTTTAAGAGCATAAAAAACTATTTCAGCATGAAAGCACGTATTTCTTTGCATATTTAATATGCCATACCATATGTGTTAAATAGCATACATTTATGAAATACGTTGTTTAAACAATGTAAGTCAGCATGAAAACGTGTTGGACAGCGCCAGTCTATGGGCATCTACCTGTATAATGTCTATGCGTCGGACCATCTAATTATGCTTACAGGAAGTGACATCACTTACAGTAGCTCGTTCTGATTGGTTGGATAGAAGGACGGAGGATGTACTTTATGTAACTCAGGCTTTTCTAAGCTCACTTTAATCAGACAGAATCAGATATACTTTAATAATCCCAGAGGGAAATTTCTGAAAGTTTTTATTCCAATTTTAGTGGGAAAAGGAAGGGATTACTTAAAAAGGAGCTTTGTTGATTTTCTTTTTTTTTAACCTCCAGGATGATCAGAGAGTAGTTTTCTCAGCGTCTAAGATTAGCTCCTTAGACTTCACATTGCGCTTTTGCTTATCTGGAAAGGATAGATTGGTGAATCTATTGTAAAGTTGGACATATATGTTTTGGATCTTTTACAGCAGTTTTGCTCATTAGTGCGTGATAAAGAATGCCTCATTCTTCGCCTTTTCCCTCATTCTTGGTCTTCAGGCGTCTCATTTGTTTCTGTGGAGTAGAAAGAAGATAAAGGGGCTCAAGCTCCTAAAAACAGAGACTTTTCTGGGGCAAGATGTCAAAATGAGGGGTTAGGGCTGCACCTCTTAATTTTCTCATAAATATGTTAACATTGCTTTAAAATCACAACATTAAGTGTAATTTTTGTTTTGAGGTGTTCCTTTTGTTGTTCTGAACGGAAAGTGAGCAAAACACAAAATATAAATAGAAAAGTCCTTTATTGCTCCTGAGTGGGGAAATCCAGGTGTGGCAGCAGCAAAGTGAAAGGCAGGTGGAAGCATAAAGATGCCCATGAAAGTAGAAATATAAAAACAGGGGATGAATAAGAAACTGTTTATTTTCTTACAAGAAAATAAAATACTGTACAGATAATAAAAACAGTGTAGGACTGAGTAGCGTTGATTTAAAAGATGAACAAAACCTGCAACATCTGCATTTGACTCTGCATAAACACCAACAGACTAAACTGCTAAACCAGCAGTTCCTTTCAGTCAGAAGGACCATGTTGGTCACATTAAAGGAGCAATAAGTAAGATATTTACTGTAAAATCAACATAAATGGTTCTCCTTTGTCACCCAGGATGGAAGCAACATTCCCTGTAAACAACCAATCCTCTCCATCAACAATGTCTTAGTCACGTTTTCCTCCTTTTCAAACCTAGAGGTATTGGGTTTGGTTTAAAGTCTGGAACGACTTCGGTTCAGAGTGTAGCCCGTGTTTACTTCCTGGTTCCTCAGCCAATCATACGAGAGTTCCCAGGGTTCCCAACAAAGCAGCAGCATTTGGTATTTTATGTTGGAAAAAAAGCAGCCGCCTGCAAACATGGAGGCCAGTAAGAGAAGCGGACCAGAAGTACAAGAGAATACAACTTTATAGACATTTCCTGTGGAAGTTAAAATTTAGTGCAACAATGGGTGTCCGTGAAAGGCATCGTCAGACCCGGCTGCAGAAACAAATCACAGGGGGGGGCATTCAATTTTTTTAGGGGGGCACACTTTAAAAAGTTTTTATTATATATATAATATATATATACACAAAAGCCAAATTTTTGTTCCAATTAGCTGGAACAAAAATAGCTTATGGGCAGGTTGTAAAAAATTGGGAAACATTTCACAACATTTCTTGGGCTTTTAGAAAGAATCACTAACACAATATATCAAAATAGTCGTCAAGGTCGGACAGGAAACCAAAACATTTTAATAAAATGGCATCTCCTTTAACTCATACTGGTCAATTAATTTTTTAAGTAGGTCGAATCTATCGATCTGACATCATCAATGAATAGTAGTTATAATGAATAATATTGATTGTTATGATAAAACAAGAAAATAATAATGGTTAATCTAGTGTTTGGTCAGTGTAAACGCCCAAGAGGGGTTGGGTTCTACCTATCAATTTAAAAATATTTCATGACTGCGAGTAAGAGATATGTTTGATTGAGCTATACTGAGAGAAATTAAGTTTATATTAAACTCGTCTTGGGAAGCTATTTATTTATTTATTTATTTTCCGGTTGATATATCATGATTGTTAAAGAGATCTTGTGTGTTATTTGGTTGTCTGATTGCATATTTTGTTATGAGGCCATATGCAGTTTTTTTCTTTGCTTCAGTGCAGTTGTGTGCTAATGGCATATTCTTATGTTTAATAGTTCTTATGTGTTTAATAGTTCTGCTCTTTTAACGAGAGATTTTGAGATTTGGGCTTGTTTTTGGGCAGGTTTTATGTTGGGTTTCAGTTACTGGAAACTATCAGTGACATAGGGTAACCTGTAGTGCTGTGTCTTGACTCAAAGTCCAGCATAAGCTACACGCTTATTAGCATGAGATCAGGCTGAACACTGACTGAAGTAAAAATTCACACTAGAAGAGGTTCTGTAATTACAGCAGGTATGGAGTGCAAGGAGCAGAACAAAGCAGAGTTCCCTTCTGTCTGCAAGTAACCCAAGTTTCTCCAGTTTGGCAGTAGATCTGCTCCTGGTGCTGCTAACTGTTGTAGCTAACCCTCCTAGCTGTCGTAGCTAACCCTCCTAGCGTCAATGTTTACTCCACTTTAGACTTCAGTGCTGACATTTCAAACAGTAATTAATCGCGCTGCTTCCAGCTCGCTCTTGTCTGCTTCGTTGTCACTTCTTGTAATTGTTTGGTAATCAGACCAAATTTCCATCCCGCTCTACCGACACAGACGGTGACCACAGCCGAACACGAACACCGCGTCGGCGACTGAAGGCTATAACTCAGTGTCCCGCCCCTCTCCAGCTGTGATTGGCTAGCATGTTGCCTTCAGTCGTTGATTCGATTGGTTAAATTGTATGATTGACACATCAAAGATAGTACTAATAGAAGGATGGCCACTCCGAGGTATAAAAAAAAAGACAGCTTCCAGCCCAGGGCGGGCACAGCTGGCTCACAGGGCGGGCACGGCCCCCCAATGCCCGCCCATGCCGCCGGGTCTGGGCATCGTGTATGTGTAGTTCCAATTTTAACCACTAGGTGTCACTATTATTTGTTTGTTTACGTTTACTTTAAACCAAAACCTGCCAGGAGTATGAATACTTTTGGGCTTAACTGTATGAACATATATTCTTAGTGGCTCTTGGTTGTTTTTGACGCGTCATTAATTTCCTTCCTGCAGCTTAAATCTGGATACAGCAGCACCGGCAGCTCAGGTGGCCTAGCTGGAGGACAGATAACTCTGAACATTCAGAAGGTGAGTAGGGAGACCTTTCCTCCAAGGACCGCTGGCATGCAGCGGTAACACCGTCAGCGTCTCTAAATTATTGTTTTTGTTTGTCAGTTTGAGAGTCTGAATGCAGAGCTGGAGCACAACCAGGAGCTAGCTAACAGCCGCATGGCAGAGCTGGAAAAACTGCAGCTGGAGCTCCAGGAGGCTGTGAGGGAGAGTGAGAAGCTCAAGGTGAAGAGCGTACGCTTAATTAGTCTGGAGCGTTTTTTTTTTTAACCTAGAAATACGTAAAATATGAGTCTGATTTTTTTATTTATTTTTTTTATCTTTCAGATGGACCTGCGTAATATTCCAGAAGAAGTAGTGAAAGAAACGTCAGAATACAAATGTCTGCAGTCGCAGTTTTCGCTGCTCTACAATGAATCTCTTGGAGTTAAGACTCAGCTGGATGAGGCGCGGGCCCTCCTGCTCACCACCAAGAACGCCCACCTCAGACAGATCGAGCACATGGAGGTGAGTCCGGGAGGCTGGTGCGCCGTCGCCTGCCTGTCTTCAGTGTGTCGGGAGGCGGCGCTTTATCAGAACAATGCTTTTCTGTTTCCCGCTCAGAGCGACGAGCTGTCCCTGCAGAAGAAGCTGAGGACGGAGGTCATCCAGCTGGAGGACACCTTGGCCCAGGTCCGCAAAGAGTACGAGATGCTCCGCATCGAGTTTGAGCAGAACCTGGCCGCCAACGAGCAAGCAGGTATTTTCATGTCATTTATTCACGCTCCGCTACAACGGACAGTTCATGAGAGAGGTAGAACATTTCTTATACAGTTACCCCCAAAAAACGGCATTATAATATAAATACCAGTTTAACATCTATCCACAGACCAACAGTAAGGAAAACAAATGTAAATATCTACATAACACATGAGGTCCTGCGCTGAGTTAACGCAATTCCTTATGTTTAAGCTGCCAGTTTACGTTGATCACTGTTCTAAATGTGAAGAGCATCAGGGCAAAGACTCATTCTCCCCAAAGATCCGGATCCCCGGCACCAACAGAGAAAAGTGTCTGCTGGTCAGGGCCAGGAGGACTAAAGGTCTAAAGGAGCAACATCATCAGGCCCAGATTGAGCAGTTTACCCTCATCTGCAGGCCAGAGGTCACTCTTTCAGGGATGAAGATGTTCTCATCCTGGGTAGAGAGGAACGGTGGTTTGACAGTAAAGGAGTCATTTTATGAGGAGAAACAGTCTGTCGTTAAACAGGTGGAGGCCTGCAGGTCCAGTTGTCCTCCTCCTCCAATGCTGTAAGGACTCCGTCCCCGGTGAAGAATAGGTGACAGGCTGGTTAGCAGGCTGATGGTCCTCTTTTGCACCTGACCAACCAGTGCTGATTGTTACCGTTAAACTTGTTGATCCGCTGAGGGAAGCTTCTGCTTATGAGGCTGAATTTTCCTGAAACTCCTCAGACTGAAGAAGTCTAATGGAGAAGAGAGGAAACATTTCAACAAAGAAGAACCGTCCAGAGGAACCGCTCCACTTCCTGTTTGTGTTGTTGTTTTTTGAGTGGCTCTTTTTGTATTTTTCATTTATTTTAAGTGTGTTTGTATGTTATTGTTAATTTCTTTTCTGTTTTTTTTTTTTGTTTTAAATGTAAGGACATGGACAGCACTTTGGTCAATGTGGGTTTGTAAGGTAATCTGTAAATAAAGGTTGGTTAATTATTCAGAATCTGAGACAAAGTGAAGAACCAGAGGACGAGGAAAGCTGTTTTTTTTTTAACCTTAAAGTAAATTACAGGAGTAGGAAAACTGTCAGCTCCTAATATCAACCCTTATTTCAGACAGAATGATTTCATATTGCTGCAGCCATCACAGAATAATGCGACCCGCTCACACGCTGACCTCGCCTCGCCTTGAACCTTCGTTCTTGTCTCGCTCAGGGCCAATCAACAGGGAGATGCGACACTTGATCAGCAGCCTTCAAAACCACAACCTGCAGCTGAAAGGCGACGTGCAGCGCTTCAAGAGGAAGCTGCGGGAAACACAGCTGGAGATCAATAAGGTAGATCGGAGCGATTTACTGACCGATGAACCAGCCGAGAACCTTGTTTTACTCAAACCCTGCCAGGCGGCGTTAATTCTCCGCACTTTTCTTTTGCTTTTAACGACAGCTACGCTGCCAGAGCAGCGACACGGGGGTTCTGATCCTAGAGGAGACGACCAGCGACAGCATCGACGTCAAAAAGGAGGAGGACGAGGACCAGGAGGAAGAGGAGGAGAGGAGGAAGGAGCTGGAGAGACAGCGGGCTCGGGAAAGGGAGCGGGAACGAGAGAGGGAGGCAGAACGGGAACGAGAGAGGGAGCGCGAGAGGGAGAGGCAGCGCAGCGACGAGCTGAAGAGGAAGGACTCGGACACCCTGAAGATGCTCCGAGTTGAACTCAAGTACGTTCATCACCGCGTTTCATCCAGACACGACTTACTCTAATGTCTTTAAAGCCATTCCCCCGTGTCTGTTTTCACCAGGAAAGCCCAGGAGTCTCAGAAGGAGATGAAGCTCCTGCTGGACATGTACAAATCGGCTCCAAAGGAGCAAAGGGACAAAGTGCAGCTTATGGCAGCCGAGCGCAAATCGAAAGCCGAGGTTTGTTTGAGTCTTTTCTTTTTTCCGTCCTGGTGTCGTGTTTGAATGTGACGCGCTGAGTCGCTCACACGTACTTCAGCAGCTCCCATGCGGCCGTTAAGCTGAGAAATAATCTTTTAGAGGCTTTTCAAATGTTTGAAACGACGGCAGGAGTTTTGCTGGACGGGACGTGTTGCTGTCGTTTCTGAAACAACGGCAACACTTTTTGGTGTAGAGGTTGTTGCTAAGCAAAGAAGACTCAAACATAATTTTTATTAATTAAAGCTTTTTAAAGAAGTCAAATGAAGCATGGAAATGTGAAAAAAGATTCAACTCATTAAGGCTGTGAAGGAGCGAGAGAGAGCAAAACGTTCAGCTGATGGCAGGAAGGCTGGATGGAGTCTAGCAAAGTTTCTCTGTTTTATCCCGTTGGTTTTGTAAATTATTTTTTTACAAAATTATTATTTATTTTATTATTAAACACTTTACAAATTCTGTTGATAAATGCAGTGAAGCAGACCAGGCCAAGATACAAATATGATGTAAAGTAAAAGTTTTAACAGTCAGAACGATTTTAAATGTTCATCAGGTTAAGAAAACAAAAGTGCTGACATGTCAGATGTGAACAACTTCTTTAAAAGTTCTTTAAACAGTTTTATTTTGCAGAAAGACTCTATGGCTTTTATTTTTTATTTGCCAGGTTATGTACAATAGGAACATAGCATACATTAACATTTTAGCTGCCTGCAATGATAAACGTGATCTTATAAAAAAAAAAGGTAATCTTATGAACCAGAAATTTAACATATTAAATTTAACTTTTTTGTGTCTGAGATTTTAAAATACGTTTTGAGTCTATTATGAAACATACGTACCGGCCTCATAATTTGCAACGTTAGATTTGGAGAAGAACCTCCAAAGTAATTAATTTACGTTGAATATTAAACAGAACTGGTTTAGCCGTTCTGATATGCGGACATTAGACTGTTTATGTTTAACCAGCTACTTACATTATGTTTAAATATGTATAAATCACAGTATCATCTGCGTACATTTGAATAAATACATTCGGACAAACTGAAGGGAGATCATTTATATAAAAGAAGCTGGCTGGGGGGGGGTAAAATATAATCATTGATTCTTTCTGACTGTGATAAATATGTTGTCAAAAGCTTGGAAATGTAAACGTTGGCACTCTTTTTGGTTGGAATCAGGGTTTATTGTCTCAGCGGGACAGATCTGATGCTTCAGCAATTTTTCTAATGTGACGCCGTCATGTTTCTGTCTTTGTTTTCAAACGCTGAGTCCCTGTTTTACAGCGACTGCTTTTCCACACATGATTAATTAAAATAAAAAGACGGGCGTAGATGTAGACATCCGAGTATAAAGTGCTTGGGTTTGTCATTTTATATATATTATGACTTTAGTATGAGTGATGTGAAAGAAATCCTTGTATTTTTCCCTCCCAACACATCAGAACATAAAGGAGGGTGTTTGAGATTTTCACCTGCTGCTTTTCCAAATCTGTAAAGTTTGACAAGAGGAGAAAAAACAGATTTGATTGTGTCGAGTCTGGAGCTGCGCATCTAACCACTTTATCACTGTGTGCAATATCACCGTAACAGCGGACGGCTTGGATGCTCTATTTAAAAAAAGTAGAGCAATAAAGCTCGGCTTATCAGTGATAAATCTGGGTTGGATGGACTCTAACCGCCCTTTATTCCAACTCCTGAAGCCTGGTTTTAGTTGCTAAAGCTCACTGCCGACATCGTTTCATGACAAAAAAGAGAATCAATTTCATAGTTGCAATGCAATTAAATATTTCGCAGATACGGTGCAGCCTCAGTGGAGACTATATAAAAGGAAAATTAACAGTTTTGCTGCACGAGTCCATCTAACATTACGTGAAGAGAAACTTAAATGCCATAAGCCTTAATGTGTTAATCACAGCTGTGAGGGGCTGGAAACGAAGTAAATCAGATTGAGAAGATGGTTTAATTTCACCTGCGGAGCGCTGAGACAACTCAACGTTTACACGCGTGTGTTTGAGGTAAACTTCCACCCTTCTGCGTCCAGGTGGAGGACCTGAGGATGCGAGTGCGAGAGCTGGAGGAGAGGGAACGGAAAGAGAGCAAGAAGCTGGCCGACGAGGACGCCCTGAGGAAGATCCGCGTGGCGGAGGAGACCATCGAGCATCTGCAGAAGAAGCTCTCAGCCACCAAGCAGGTTTGTTTGCGGTCGCCTTCCTGACGCCGACATGCTAACAGCGCTGCTGAAACCTGAACCCCGTGGAACCGGAGACGGAATAAAGGTCCGACCCCTCGTCTCTACCTAATTATCATGTTTGGGACGCCACCCGAGATGCATATTAACAGCCAGCTGTTTTACGAGTGAAACCAGAAGTTCTCCTAATCTTAGCGACGTGAGGAGGAAGTGAAACCCTGCGCTGTGATCTGATCAGCTGAGCGTGATAATCTGAACCCACTGGTTTTGGTTTGAATTGCCTGATGCTGCTGGAAACACACGTTCAGCCGAACAGAGGTCTCCTTTGGCTGCAGGACATTTTTGAATCGTTGCTGCTTTTGGTTTTGCTTCTGATTTCTCTGGTTTGTACATTTTGCCTAAGAGAAGAAAAAAAAAAAGCTCAATAATGATGAGAAACTAGTGGTTCCCCGATGAGGATCGGTGGTTGCTGATGCTGATCAGTCATTGAAAAACGAGCGCTGCTGACACAGTTACACACTTCCTGTCTCCAGCACCGCGTGTTGAGCTTTAGTATCGTGATGGAGTAACACTAAACGGTCCTGCTCCTGTTTTTCACAAACGAACTTTCTCTAAACCAGGACGGCCTCGTGGAGCATCGCCTGAAACATAAAGAGCAGAAAGTTGTTTTTCCTGCTCTAAGCTTTGATTTTAGTGTCGTGTAGTAAGTTGTGGTCGAGCTGCTGGGGACAAAGCCGCAGACCCACCTGGACCTGGAGCCAATTAAGCGCCTCCTTCACTAACGGCGTCGTTGCAAAGAGCGAAAAGCTCTTGGGGAGAACGCCTAAAGCCACAGAAAACAACAAGCTAAGAGCGCCTAGCGGGTCGTTTCTTTCAGGAAAACGCAGCAACCAGAAGTCAACATCAGGAGTTGCATCTAGTCAATCTGACACCAAATATAAAAAAAAATGGATTTGGATCCTGAAGTGATGAATGTGCTCCTTTCAGAACCACTTTAAAACAGCTGCATGTTTATTTTTTTACGTGTCCTGTCTGGCTGTGCAGCGTTAAGAATTATTGACATAATGATAACTCAAAGATGACGAGTCCAACAGATTTTACTTTCACCAGTGGAGCCTTACTGCTTTCACCATAGAGCTCCACTTGATTTATATCTGCAAGAAGCTTTATTAGAGTTTATTCTGGGACTATTTAATGTTCAATGGACACAGAAACAAAAGGAAAACAGGAGAGAAACAGACAAAATGCTAAAAGGGAGAAAAGGTGTAAGAGAAAGAGGAGAGGAAAGGTAGAGAGCGATATAACATCCTCAGAGTCTGCTTCTACACCTGCAAAAAGAGAAATAAAAAGAACAGCAGAACCAGCTGATAAAGTATTACAGGTACAAACAACCAACACCTTTATCACTAATGAATATACATTAGTTAATTAATACGGGACGTGTTGCTGTTTCTGAGGCGTTGCCTCAGTCGGCTGCAGACGACGATCCTCTGGTCCCTCGTTTATCTGCGGCTTCTGTCGCTAAAATGCTGTAACCTGTGCAGGAACCTGGAAACGATAATCAGTCTCAGGTCGAATGTTGATGAAGTAATTCTCTCCCTGACGGCGCCGCCCTCATTGAGTGATGCAGCACGCTCTCCCCGCCACGCTGCTGCCCAGCTGCAGGTTATCAGCCGGAGGCTCGTTAGTGAATCTGAGTCGGTCTCAGCAGATGTTGAGCTGCAGCCCTTCATGCTTGGGAGGTGTTCCAGAACATAAACGAGGGGAGAGCCCGGCCCAGTGACGCGCTGCTCAGCACTTCACTTTTACCTTCAGGTCCTGTTCAGACTTGGCTGCTGCGGCGTCGTAAACGGGTCGCGCTTACCGCCCGGAACCAGAGCGCCTCTCCTGGGCTCATCTGGCTTGTTTTTATGGGCTGTTGTTGGTTCTGCTTCAAGTCAAAGTGGTGAAACGCAGCAGAGAGAAATCCTCAGCAGCAGACTGGATCAGGACCGGCTACAGAGGAGGCTCGGTCCGCTCAGAGGTTCTGCTCGGTACCGACCAGAGGAAAAGGTCCAGGTGGCACGCGGCGCTGTGAAACCTCAGAGATGTAAAAACAAGTTAAACGGTTTAAAATGGACCCTAGAATGGACGGGCGGGTGGGCTCAGAACCAGGGAAATGGGCTCAGAACCAGGGAAATGGGCTCAGAACCAGGGAAATGGGCTCAGAACCAGAGAAATGGGCTCAGAACCAGGGAAATGGGCTCAAACTTGCGTAGCAGCATTTTGCGTCGTCTGCAGACGCCACAGCAATGCAGCCGTGTGCCCAGAAAGGCCCGGACCGCTGTCTCCAGCGCTTCTTGTTGAACACGGGCCGAACCCGAAAGCAGCTGGACCGCACTACGGGCCGGTTCTGGCTGTCAAAGGTGCGTCTGGATGGGGGCGAGATGTTCAGAAACATCAGCAGAACCGCCCGAGAAGCTAAACAAACGTCTCCGTCGACTCGTCTGAACCGGCCTTCAACCGTCAGAGACGCTGCTTTTAAAACTTTATTCTACAGCGAAGTTTAGTTTCTCCTCGTTTGTTTTAATTGGTTTCATCGTTTAACGTTTTTATGTCATATTTTAAGTTTTGTGCAGAACTTTGATTCTGCTGTTCCTGTTTTAAGGCACCTTAGAAATAAAGTCAGTGTGTCATCAGGCTCCATCGAGATGACAGCAAAAGAGGAAGTACGCCGTCTGTCAGGGCTGCGTTCCATCGTGTCGTTAACCAACGAATGGAGGAGCTGTCTGTGTAAAAGTATTCACACCCTAAACCTCCAGATAGAAAATAGATCAACCCCAGAAGTCTTTCTCCCCTTCGCTCTGGTTTCTTCCTGTCTGGGTCGGAAGCCATGAAGGTTCGACTTCAACAAGAAGATTCACTCATTACAGGAAGATTACCAATTAGAAGTCCTTTGTTTTTTTTATTATTTTAAACATTTAGAAGGAAGGAGCCGCTCTTTAACGGCGTAAATCCAAGGAAACGTCTGGAGGCTGCAGCTCGTTTTCGCCCCGTGTTTTCAGAGCAGGTTCACACGTGTATTAAACGCGATGGCATCACCCAGAACACACGTTAGCGCCAGGCCCGGCTGAGTTCAGGTCCGGATTCACAGAACCCCCGAGTCATTAAATCTAAAACATGCCCATATGTTCACGGTTTATGGGAAGCTGGGCTGCAAGATGAGGACAGCATGTGTTCTCTGAAGCGTTTACCCTTTTTATTCTGAATCGATGTTTAAAGAAACTTTGTTATGCAAAAATATAGATTGTTCCTAAATGCAAAACCACTTTTCTGTTGTGAATATACTGGTGAGATATTTAGTTTAACTTGTAAAACCTTTTTTCATAGCCCCACATGGAGCACAGGCTCCAAGCCATCCCATAATTCCAGTTTGGCCTCATCCCTGGAAACGGCGACTGAAATACAGCAGAAACGAATCGTGCCATGTTAGAGGAAATAAAAGAATGAATGAATCGGCGTTACCACACAATAAAGCCGAGTTAACTGAGCCCCCTGCTGCCTGAGCCGGGCTCCAGATGTTCTGTCACACTTTGCTTTGCCTTCAATCAACATCCCTGTTTTCTTTGAGGAGGAGGAGGCCCTGCTGAGCGAGATGGACGTAACGGGACAGGCCTTCGAAGACATGCAGGAGCAGAACAGCAGGCTGCTGCAGCAGCTGCGGGAGAAGGACGACGCCAACTTCAAGCTGATGAGCGAGCGCATCAAGTCCAACCAGATCTACAAGCTGCTGAAGGAGGAGAAGGAGGAGCTCGCTGACCAGGTCCTCACGTTCAAAACCCAGGTGAGGAATGGTGTCCAAATGTTGTCCAGCCTTCCTCAGAGCCTTCTCCGCTTCACAGCTGCTTCCACCTGAAGCTGCAGCTACACGCCTGCTAGCCGGACCATGACACAAACATCCACAGAAACGCTCCGTTAGCAAAGACGTAGTGTAGCTACCGAGCCCTGAGGCACTATTGCTAAAGGCAGAGAGGATTAACCCCCCCCCCCCCTCAGGCTCAGGTTACTTTACGGCAATAAAAAGCCATGTCTCCTGAAAGACAGTCAATATCCAGGATATCTTCCAACCTGCTCCCCAAATCCTACTTAGACTACTTTTTAGTGTCAGTAGGTAACTTTACATCAGAGGTGACAAAAATCACATGTGGGGTTCCCCAAGGTTCCATCCTGGGTTCCTCCTGTTCTATATCTACATGCTCCTCTAGCTCAGATAATAAAAAACAACATCAGCTACCATCACTATGCAGACGACACACAGCTCTACATCACCATGTCACCAGGTGACTATGAACCAGTTCAAGCTCTGAGGAAATAGAAGAAATCAATGCAGGATGAGACAAAATGTTCTTTAATTGAATAAAAACAAAACTGAAGTAATAATTTCTGGACCAATAGAGGAGAGATCAAGAGTTAGCTCACAGCTTCAGCTGCTTCAGCTAGGAACCACTGATCAGGCCTGAAACCTGGGAGTAGTGATGGACTCAGACCTGAACCTCCATCTAAAATCAATTACAAAGTGGACCTTCTAGAACCTGGAGAACATTTCCAGGATTAAAGGACTGATGTCTCAGCAGGATCTGGAAAAACTAATCCATGTTTATCTTTAGTAGAACTGATCACTGCAACGGTGTTTTCACAGGTCTGCCTAAAAAGTGGATCAGACAGCTGCAGCTGATCCAGAACGCTGCTGCCCGCGTCCTCACTAAGACTAAGAACGTAGAGAACATGGACCCGGTTCTGAAGTCCTCACTAAGACTAAGAACGTAGAGAACATGGACCCGGTTCTGAAGTCCTTCCACTAAGACTAAGAACGTAGAGAACATGGACCCGGTTCTGAAGTCCTCACTAAGACTTAGAACGTCGAGAACATGGACCCGGTTCTGAAGTCCTTCCACTAAGACTAAGAACGTAGAGAACATGGACCCGGTTCTGAAGTCCTCACTAAGACTAAGAACGCAGAGAACATGGACCCGGTTCTGAAGTCCTCACTAAGACTAAGAACGTAGAGAACATGGACCCGGTTCTGAAGTCCTCACTAAGACTAAGAACGTAGAGAACATGGACCCGGTTCTGAAGTCCTTCCACTAAGACTAAGAACGTAGAGAACATGGACCCGGTTCTGAAGTCCTCACTAAGACTAAGAACGTAGAGAACATGGACCCGGTTCTGAAGTCCTCACTAAGACTAAGAATGTAGAGAACATGGACCCGGTTCTGAAGTCCTCACTAAGACTAAGAACGTAGAGAACATGGACCCGGTTCTGAAGTCCTTCCACTAAGACTAAGAACGTAGAGAACATGGACCCGGTTCTGAAGTCCTCACTAAGACTAAGAACGCAGAGAACATGGACCCGGTTCTGAAGTCCTCACTAAGACTAAGAATGTAGAGAACATGGACCCGGTTCTGAAGTCCTCACTAAGACTAAGAACGTAGAGAACATGGACCCGGTTCCTAAGTCCTCACTAAGACTAAGAACGTAGAGAACATGGACCCGGTTCCTAAGTCCTCACTAAGACTAAGAACGTAGAGAACATGGACCCGGTTCCTAAGTCCTCACTAAGACTAAGAACGTAGAGAACATGGACCCGGTTCCTTTAAATCAAGATTAAAAACTCATTTGTTTAGGATTTCCTTAGACTGTTAATGTTGATTCTGTACTCCGTGTCTGATATATCAGACCTGCTGCTGCTGCAATGTGATTTTCTCTGTAATGCTTTATTTCCTCTGCTTTTATTCATGTGCAGCACTGTGAATTGTTTTATTACTGAAAACCGCTTTAGAAGTAAACTTGCCGTGCCTCTGTCAGCTGCAAACGGGCCGTACCTACCCAACACACGGGGGCCTCGGCTCCTCAACGGAGAGCTAAAAGGACGCCCACCTTAATGCCGCCCTGGGAAGAGGACCCTGCTGCAGAAAGGTTCTGTGTGTCTAATATCTGGGGATTAATCCACCTGCTGTTGCTTGTTGAAGGTGGACGCCCAGCTGCTGGTGGTGCAGAAGCTTGAGGAGAAGGAGGGAGTCCTGCAGACCACCCTGGCTGCTCTGGAGAAGGAGCTGGCTGTCAGAACACAGGCGCTAGAACTCAACAAGAGGAAGGTGAGAAGCATCTCTGCTACAGAACCCACCAGATGAAATGAGTGGATCACTCAGAATGTGGAAAATAGAACCGGATGGATCAGCCCACAGAAATTAGGCCCATCCGCTCCCTTCACCGGTTCTCCCTGTGCCACAACATTACCAGTCAGGAATCCACCGCTGGCTTGTGTCTTGCTAAGCGCTCTCACTTCCTGTCCCGCCGCAGGCGGTGGAGGCTGCACAGTTGGCGGAGGACCTGAAGGTGCAGCTGGAGCACACGCAGGCCAAGCTGAAGGAGATCCAGGTCTCTGTGGCCGAGAACCGCACCGCTCGGGAGAGGGAGAGCAGCAACCTGAAACGAGCTCAGGTATGTCGTCCCAGACCGCTGAGGTCTTAACGAGTTTCTCTCGCGGTCCTGATTGGCCGGTTGGGATATTAACTGTGGCCGTGGTTCTGTAGGAGGACCTGTCCCGGCTGAGGAGGAAGCTGGAGAAGCAGAAGAAGGTGGAGGTGTACTCCGACGCAGACGAGATCCTGCAGGAGGAGATCAACCAGTACAAGGTGAGGAGAAGTAAATCAGTGGTGGTCAACGTGGGGCCCGGGGGCCATTTCCGGCCCCTGCATTGAATTTCTGTGGCCCTCAACTTCAATTCAACAATTATTTGACCCACCAGGCTATTTATTCTCAATTTAGACAAAGTGGTTACAGATAAGTTACAATTTTCTTACAATTGAAAATGTTTGGTACAATCCAAAGTATCTTTAATTTCATAATATAAATAGGACCATGTTTGTTCAATGACTTTTACTCAAATGCAGACTTTATTGCACCAAAATCGGCTTTTAATTCATTTTTAAAAATTGTGTAAATACAGCAACCGTATCAAAACAGGTTGATTCAAGTCCTGTTCCTATTGCAATAGAATTTAATGGACAAAAAAATAATTTGGGTCCTAAAAATTTGCATGTTTTAATGACAAATTATGCAAAAGCCTTTTAAATTTTTAATCAGCAATGATTTCCAATGAAATCTGTTTCATTAAAATGGGGCATGATCATAATTTAGGGAGCTGGTAAAAGTAAAAAATCTTTTTTTTTTTTTTTTTGGGAATGTAAGTTTTTTATATTTTTTATTTCCATTTTTTGGCTCTTGGGATGCTTGATGTGACAATTGTGGCCCAGATGATAAAGTTTGGACACCCTTGGACTAAATTGATTCACACATAGCGATTAAAATCCCGCTTTAATTTGTGTTTAACGTGACAGAACAACACAAACTGGTGTCTAACTGTGAAGTGGAACAGAGAGGATGTCCAGTTTTTCATTCTGCTGGTGTATCCCCCCCCCCCCCCCAGGCCAAGCTGCGCTGCCCCTGCTGCAACACGCGGGACAAGGAGACCGTCCTCACCAAGTGTTTCCACGTCTTCTGCTACGAGTGTCTGAAGATGCGCTACGACACGCGGCAGAGAAAGTGCCCCAAGTGCAACTGCGCCTTCGGAGCAAACGACTTCCACCGCATCTACATCACCTGAGCGCGGCGGGAACCGGGAACACCGGCGGGAACCGGGAGCGCCGTGTCCAGACAAGACAGACAGAACCAAAGGAGAGAGGAACCCGAGAACTGGAGATGCACTCAGAGAGACCGATCTCTTTGGAGAGACTCGTTTTACCACATTTCTGCTATTTGGTGACCAAACGTAGTGATGGAGCTGAGCGAGTGTCGTAGTTTAATAAACACATTTGTCAGCAGTGATGTTTTTACACGCCGAGCCGCTCTGGGTTGTTTTTATCTTCAGGCTGAACTCGTCGTTCTGGCCCGTTTTCTCCGTTTAACAGAAACGTCCCGTAGACGTGCGTCAGCCGGCTCCACTCTTCTCTCTGTTGTTGTTGTTTTCCATCGCTGAAGCCTGAACGCCTGAATTAAAAGAACGCCGTCGTCCCTCACAGAGGCGGCGCGGTGGGGGGGGGGGGGGGGGGGGTCCTCTCATGCGTTAAGCTAAACATGTTTCCAGAAACGAGGCAGGAGAGCCGGGCTCGTGTTGCGTCTTCGCTCGCGCTCGCCCAGCTTGGCGCCCGGTCAGCACATACAGGACTGGTTGGATGGCCTCGGGCGAGCTCCTCTGTGTGTGTTCGCCCCGTCGCCATGGTTACGCCGGAGAGTTTGACACAACATCTGCAGCTTATGGTGCCTCATTACTGATGAAATCACTTCAGTGGAAACTCGGCTCATATGGGTGTCCTTAGTGGGCTCCAGGTCCTCCGCTAAAGGTTAGCCGTGACAGGCGAGTGAAAAAACATCTGCCTCTGCCCCCCCAACCCCCCCCCCCCCCCCCCCCCCCCCCACAGCTCTGATGATGGGAACTATTTACTGGGAGTTTGGTGAGCGTCTGTTTGACGTTAGCTCTTGTGGGAGCGGCAGTTCACACCATGTAACACATAAGAGGTTCCAGGCTGCAGAGGGGATGAGCGAATGTGGGGAGAAAGAAGTTTATCAGCCATTTGGGAGAAGTTAGCTGAGATTTCCTGGACAACTGGCTCTCATGGAGTAAAGAAATAAAGGAAAAACAACACGGCTGAGGGCCTTACACAAAGTATTCACACCCCTTGGCCGTTCGCTTTTCCGTTTTGTCACGTCGGGACACTTTTAACCCGGATTTTAATGTGATTAATATGAACTTTAAACTTGTAGGGGGGGGAAGGGAAGCAGTTTTACATGTGAACATTTTAAAAGTGTGTCGTGCAAAAGTATTAAACCCTTCTTAGTCGAGCCGTAGAACCAGCAGCTGCACGTCTGTGGAGTCTCGGCCAGTTCTGATCATAGAGAGACGGAAACTTTTACCCACTGGAAGGAGGGCGTCGGTGAACTTTCATTTACAAACCTTAACGCTGTTTCTCAGTTAGACTTAGGCCTGGACTTTGACTAGGCCATGAATCTGCTCTGATCTGAACCATCCCATAATATCTCAGGCTGCAGGTTCAGGCTGGTTCTCCTGCTGGAAGGAGAACCTCCACCTCAGTCTCAGGTTCTCCTGCAGCCTCTAACAGGTTCTCCTCCAGGATGGTCCTGGTTTAGCTCCATCAGCTCTGACCTGCTCCCCCCAGCATGATGCTGCCTCCACCGTGTCTCACAGTGGGGATGATGTGAAATGATTTACAAGCCAAGACTTGACCATCAGAAAAACACTTTTATGCTGAGATAACTGCTGGATTTTATGACGGGGTGTCAGAGAAATGTTTTACCGCCGTATCTGTGTTTTATCGAGATTTAATCCAGTAGTCTAAATGGCAAATAACCACGAAGCTGAAGGAAAGGTTTCAAAACTACAGGTACTTTTTTTTTTTTTTTTTTTCCAAAAAGCCCCTGACCTCTAGTAACCTCTGCTCTCCAATTACCCACAGGTGAGCTCTAGTGAGGGAGTCCCATGTCTATATGGGAGTTTATTTGGGTATCAAGAGTTCAGGGGGCTGAATAAACACATGCCGCACTTTTCAGATTTTAAAATTTAATAAATACTGCTTTAGAAAACATGTAAAATTTTAATGCTACTTACCCGTGATTGTAAACTTTTTGTCAAACAAAAGTCAATAAAATACGATGAGGTGAGTTTGAAGGTTAAAAAACATTAAAGGGGTGTGAATACTTGTTGCAAGATTTCCCTTTTTGAACACAAGCAGATGGAGTGAATTAAAACTATATTGCTCCTCCAACCAAAATAATCTAAATCATGTTTTCTAGTCGCTTTAATGGCCACAGGTGAATAAAATCATCACCTGGCCTGCAGAGAGAACGGGTCGCTCTCAGCTCAGAACTCCAGCCTGGTTCTGTGACGGGACGCCCCCTGTGCAGCAGGTCCAGTCAGGAAGTTCCTCGCTCCTAAATATTCCCCAGTCAGCCGTCAGTGGTTTAATAACAAAGTTGAAGAGATGGAGAATGACTCAGCCACCAAGGGAGGGGGACAGTAGAGGTCAGAGGTCACCACCTTAATGCAGAGTTCATGGCTACAGACCTCCACCCTTCATGTGGTCTTCAGATCAGCACCAGAGAGCTTCAGGGTCTCCATGGCTGAGCAGCTGCATCCAACCAGACGTCATCAGGTTCAAAGCGTCGATGCAGCGATAGAAGCTGCTGCTGGAGCAGCGGAGGCACGAATGGACCAGTCTGGGTCTGATGGACCAGTCTGGGTCTGATGGACCAGTCTGGGTCTGATGGCGGCCAGGAGAACGGTGCTGGTCTGACTGTGCCAAGTGTAAAGTCTGGTGGAGGGGGTTCTGGTTTGGGGTTGTTCTTCACGAGCTGGGTTTGGACCCTTAGGTCCAGTGGAAGAATCTCTAAAAAGCTTCAGCAGACCAAGAGATTTTGGACTCCATGCTCCAAACTTTGTGGGACCAGCTTGGAGACGGTCCCTTCTCTTCCATCATGACTGAGCACCAGAGCTCAAAGCAAGGTCCATGAAGACCCAGAGGAGAGAGTCTGGTGGGGATGACCTGGACTGGCCTGCAGAGTCCTGACCTCGACCCAACAGAACCACTTTGGGATGAATTAGAGCAGAGACTGAGAGCCGGACCTTCTGGTCCAGCATCAGCGTCTGACCTCAGCAATGAGCTTCTGGAAGGACGGTCAATAGTTCCCATAAACGCTCCAGAACCTTTTGGACCGCCTTCCCAGAAGAGTTGAAGCTGTTATAGCTGCAAAGTGTCATTACTGAGCCCTATGGATTATGGGATGTTGCTGAAGCTCAGGCGTGAGTCAAGGCGAATAACGGGGCCTGAGACAGAAGTGGGGCTGATGGTGTGTCCGCTGGCTCTGCTCTTGCATACTTGTGCAGCAGCAGCAGGCTACACCCAGACATTAATAACACCACCCTGCTTCAGCCACTCGCTGCATTGTCTGCCTCTGACAGAAAGAAGCAGCTCCAAACTTTTCCTGATGGCCTTTTACCTTCCAGCAGAGCTTTGTAAAATACCTGAAAACGGGCTAATTTCGCTGCGTAATTAACGGCATCTGTTTCTGCCTGGGCTCCTCTGCCTGCCTCCCTCCCCTTGTTGTGCGTAAGGGACCCCGGACCCCTGCCAGGGAGCTGTGTGCTTTGGCAGCCAGCGCAGGATGACGTCTGCAGGCGTGGTAATAACAATGAGAAGGCTGTAAATCCAGACTGCACCGTGTTTCAGAGTGGGGGGAAAACACGCAGGGCGTGGCCATGAACAACAACATAAAAAAAGAACAATAACGAAATATAACTGTTCTGGTTGAAAGTGTCAACGCTGGAGTGATATGACTGAGACTTTCACTCAGAGTGAGAGAGGAGAAGCCGCAGCGGGGCTTCCTGTGGGCGCAGAGACTCCGCGCTGCGCCGCAGCTACATAGGAAATGAGTCAGAGGAGCGGCGCAGTTCAGCGTGGGTGTGTGCGCACTATTAAAACAAGGCGCAGACTCCTCCGCATGACTCACTCTGATGCTCGCTTTTCCAGCCTGGAAACCAGCGCGGATTGTTAATCAGATGAACTTTTGGGAATTGCGCGGCCGACAGCGAGCAGCTCTCCACCCGCAGACACCATGGCTTCTGCCGCTCTTTGCGCACTGATCTGCGGGTTTATTCTGGCGGCCGTGACCGGTCTCCACGGCGTGATTGCGGAAAAAGGTGAGTTAACTTTTTCTCGTCTTTTTTTTTTTTTTTTTTTTTTTACTCTTTTAACTCAGGTTTCTGAAACCGTCCCACTGTGAACGCGGTGCGCCGCTGTCTGTCTGTGAGAATGGAACAATCGCCGCTTTGTTCGCTGCTGGGAACCGGGATCAGTCCGGAGCGCCTCACGGAGCCAGATAGCGGCTCCGCTTCCTTTACCAGCTGCGTTTCTCACCGGTTCCGCATTCCGATCGCCTTATTTCACCCCATCCATGCAGTGCCCTCCGGCTGAGAGGGACAGGACACTTGGCTGGGCTGGGTGGCTCTGACTGTGTCCATTTTGGACAAAGAACCATTCCCAGTGTCTCTTGGACACAAAAGAAAGGCTCTCTGGTTGTTCCAGGGGCCCCTTTGAAGTTTGGCCCTAATCCCGGAGGAAAACACCGCACTCAGATTACACTGAGATCATAAAATCTGAAAAACCCAAACAGTGCAGGGTTGGTCCTCGGTAATAAAGCCACATGTTTAGCTCAAACCTTTATTCAGTTTATAATAGTGGGAACACTTTGTTACATCTGGATCTCAGCTGTTGCTACCCCCCCCCCCCTCCAATCCAAACCCATGACTACATGTGCAGCACCCCCACACCCCTTTATCTGTCTAGGATATTAGACATTCTTTCATTTCCTTTATCCAACCAGATTGTCCCATCGCGATGACAGATCTGTTTTGAAAGGAAGTCTGACCCAGATCAGACTTAAAACAAGTCCCCCGGGTGTTCCACAGGGTTAAGTCCTTGACCCATTACATGGTTTATATTGGCAGAACACTACAAATACAAAGATCACATAAAAGAGTAGTAAATTACATAAAAAACACCCAAAACTAAAACAATTTGCTAAACTAAAGAGTTTATTCAGAAAGAAAAGCCTCCAGAAAGTTATGTGTCGACTAATGGGAGCCGCCTATAATCACCAAATTCAAAACCCAGAAACTAATTGTTTTATCACAGGCTTTAAAAGACAATATCTTGTTAAAATGTTCTTAGTCAATTCAGACCTTTCATTTATTGAAAGTGAAAAAAAAAAACTCAATTAAAAAACAGAGCAGGTGACGGAGCGATTCCTGTAACTTGTTGAAGACTGAGAACCCTGAGCAGGAGTAGGTGTGAGCAGTAAGTTAGAGTTCATGCTGCTGCGTTAAAGAAAAGCAATAATGGGCCGATAACTGAACCTTGTGGAACCCCATTATGGACTTTTTCTGTTTAATTTAGTTAATTTAGTTAGGACAGTACATCTTAATTAACACATCAGCAATGTGACTCATAGATGTGCGGAAATGATTACTTAGCAAAAACACACATTTCCATTCACCTGTTTCTCAAGTGATGCATGAAATAGTGAAATTACGAACCACCTGACTGCTTATTTGGAAAAGCGCCGCCTGTGGGAGGACCAGTGGAAGCCAGGAGACCAGCAGAGGCGTCAGAGAAGCCAGAAACACAGACAGGCAGCGTTGCTCGTCATCCAGAGCGTCTGCCATGTTGCCGATGGATGTCGTCGCTGCAGTTGTTGGGCAGTGAGAAGCTGGCTGAGATAGTGAGAGGTTCTGGATGGGGCTACATTCTGCACACAGCCAGGTTTCTGGTTCTGGGCTCACTTCAGGAAACTCCTCATAAATCTGCCTCTAAATGTCTGGTCAGTGTTCAGCTCTGAGGCTCGGACGGACTCTTCCGTTCCGGGTTGTCGTCTGATAAGAGTCGCAGAGGACGTGTCTGGTTTGAACGGAGGTCAAGCTGCGCTTCCTCCCCGTTACCTTTTGAACCCCGGCGCTGCTGCTGCGCTCCATTTGCATGACGTGGGCCTGAGATCACCAGGAGAACTGTTTATGAGAAACTGTGACACATTGTTGCTGTGACCCTTTCTGCAGAATGACTCATTCCAGTCTCTGAGGGTCTGTGGCTGAAATGTAAGCACCGAGCCAGAGGTCCAAATGCCACTAACATGAGTTTGTGAGCAGGTGGCTTTGGCTCTGCAGCTGGGCTAACAATGAGCCGCTCTGAGGGATAACACGGTCCTTACTCATGTGGTTCTGGTTTAATGTTCTCCTTTCTTCGTGATGTGACTGATGAGACTAATCAAGCAGATGTAAACACTTCCCCAGAAATGTACGGCTTGGTGGGATGGATTTGGCACACATTTACATTAAGTGGTGGAAATTTCAAGAAGTAGATTATTCAAAAAAAACTTTCAGGACTTCAACACATTTTCAGCTCTGGGTTCCAAAAGCTGCGCCTGAGGTTGATCTTTTTGAAAATAAAAAACAAATGTGCCGTCCCAGCAGCCACGGTTATTCCTCCCAAGAAACAGAAAAGGATTTTATTTCCTTTACTTTTTTAATTTGTGAGACGCTGCTTCACACGACGACCCGAGCTGCAAACGTTGATGTTAAGCAACTTCATGGAAGTCACTGAACTGGAAATGCAAATTCTGGTGAATTAAAGCTACGAGCCAGAGTCATTTATCGCCTTCCAATAACTGCTGTGCAACTACAGTGAAAACACAGGTGGGACGGGAGGTGTGGATTTCCACTGCAGGATTTCCCAAAAAGCGAGCTGCCATTTCTGCCCTCTGTACGTCACCCGGTGGATGACGTCACACCAGCAGCCGAGCTTTTATTTATAAGTAAAAAAAATGAAAATGAGCTGCTTTGGTTAAAAAGAATTAGAAAAGCAAGAGGATATAGTTTGAAGCACATGAATCATTTAACTTATGGCTGTTGTGACGTCACCAGAGGGGGAAATGTTCTAGAGAGGGCAGATTTTATTCCAATTAAATTATTATACAGATTTTATTCCAATGAAATATTATACAGTGACGGTGAGCCACTGATCTGCATCTGACTGAGAATGCTCCGAGGAGGACGGGCCTCCATGAAACAGCAGCGCTCCAACTGCAGGTTGCTCAGAGCCTCCAGAACTGACAGACTCCTGGATAGGTGTGGAAACGTTTCAGGAAGAACTGAACGAAGGTCCGGTTGCCTCTGATTTAAGCCTGTTTGCTGTTTTTACGACCCGGATAACTGAGAATCTGCTCAGGCATCCCAATTAAATAACGATTTGTATAAAAATACCAAAACTTACACAAAAAACTGACTAAAATGGGTTTGAACCTAAGGTACAGAACTACCAGGTTAGTAACTTATATTTTTTCTCCTGGTTTACCAGAAATCCCAGTTTGGATTGGAAAAAAGATGGAAAAAGACTTTATGTTCTGAGATGCTTGAACGCTTTCACAATCCCTGTTTCATTTCTGCAACAGGAGCGCTGAGATCAGGTGATGAAATGGTTTTAAACGGGTGAACATGAAGCAGGAATGTGGCAGAGAGCGGAGAGGACATCAGGAAAGGAGAAACGGGACTTTTCTCGTTCCTTCACGGGTTTTTCCTGACGCCGCCGTTCGCTTCAGGAAGCTGTAACGTCTGTGCCGTCCCTCACTCAGAGCTTTGTCAAGTTTTACTCTTTTTCTCAAACTTTCTTTTCTTTAATAACAACAAATTTGGTGCATTTCGGAATCTGATAACTTCAGACTCAGAGCTTTTATATTACTTAAAAGGGGGAGCGGTTCCCCGGTTCGAATCCCACAGACTTCTCTGGGGGGCCCTGAGCGAGGTCCTCGGCCCCAGAATGATCCTCACTCCCCGAGGGATGGATGAACTTTACTGGACTGTATGTTTAAATCATTAATAAAGATTATTATTATTATTGTGATGTATTGAATGGGTCATCCTGTTCTACATGTCGTTGCTGCACAGCTTTCTATGTCATACAAATTCTCATCAGAAGTTTATATAAACGTACGTTGGGCTAAAACGTCTAATTTAAGTCTTTAATGATGCACCTTAACAGTTATATCAACGTACAACAGGAATTATTGTGGACAAGAAGAAGAGGATGCACAGATTATAATTCATTATGGATTTTCTTTGATCCAGACAAGGTTAAAATTATGAACAAATGCTCAAATATTCAAATCACCAGCCAGTAATATTCAGATAAACATCTTCCATCAAGTTGCTCCTCACCCTCCGCTTGGAGATGTGACCGCTCCTCTCATCAGGTCCTCATCCAAGTTGTCTTTTCATGAAACTACCTTGCTGCTAATTTCAGGTTTGTTAGAGAAATTTCTGGGTAGTTCATGTTTGTGGGAGGAAGCATTACCAGCGGCTGTAAAATGGTCCCACAGCATGACGCCGCAGCCACCGTGCAGCAAGGCGGTGGTTCACGCTTGTAAGCGTATATTTGTTTATATGTCTTTAAATATTTGAGCCTGTGTGGATTAATGAACAGATAATAAAACCAAACTTCTGGACCAAAAAAAAACTGCGATTCAAACATATTTAAAAGTCCAACATTTATAAAATTGGATTGGATCTATATAATCGGTACACGACTCAAAGCATTTCATGAAGGTTTTCTCTGCACATCTTCATTGTTACGGAACAATTTCTGGTTTCGTTTCTCGTCTTCTGCTGCTGACGAGTTCGTTTGAACCTGAAGCCACAACATTCATCTGATGATTAGTTGTGATCAGAGCTGGGCAGTAACTAGTTACATTTACTCAGTTACTTTTACTTGAGTAACGTTTTGAGCAAAGTAGTTTTACTGCACTGTACTTTTTACTTTTACTTGAGTCATATTATTACTCAAGTATCGCTACTGTTACTAGAGTAAAATCTCTGGTTTATGTACCTACTGTGAGTAACTTTATAAATAAAGAACAAACTAGTTTTAATAAAAATGTTCCAGAGAGACAAAAACCTGGAGTTTATGTTAAAGTGAGACTTCTTATTTGTACACAAGCTTTATTATTTTAATGTTATTTTCTATCTGCTGAGCTCATTGAGCCTTTTGGAGGTCAGAAGAACGTAAACAGTAGATATTGTTATTGGAACTACTTTGCACTGTTCTAACATACTGGAGATACATTAACTGCTGTGTTGTATTCAAGTTTAATGTCGGAAAAATGATTTAGAAAAGTGTTTCTTTGTCTTTAAAATACCAGAATTTGTACATAACCTTATATTTCTGTCTGTCCGATTACATTATTTTCAAATATTGAATCATCAGCTGTTATGATTAGTTACTCAGTACTTGAGTAGCCTTCTTTCTGAATACTTTTTACTCTTACCTGAGTAATTTCTTGGCTGACTACTTTTTACTTTTACCTGAGTAAAAACGTGCAGTGCTGCTCTTACTGGAGAAGTTTCTGGCCACTCTACCACCTCTGGCTGTGATGGACACGGCTGCTTTCCCCACAACGCTCATGCTCCTACCTCAGGCTACTCCGGGTTCGCCTCTAATGATTCTGGTACCGGTCTGTTTCACTGTAAAGCGTGACTCACTTCAGGCGCTGCAGCAGACAAGGAACAGTCCATGCAAATGCTTGTGGGACAGTGAGGAGGAAGAGTGTTATCTCGTCATCCTTTAAATGCTGCTCACCTGTTTCCTGCTAACGTTACCTGCCAGGCTGTGGCTCGCTGTGTGGGCTAAACATGGTTATTATGCAGAGGCGGGGATGATGTTTTATGCATGATTTGATGCTAATGTGCCTCTTCACCAAAGCCAGGATGCACCGACCTCTTCTGTCTCACGTCAGCTTTCTGCACAAGCCAGAAGTTTACATACGCCGTAATAGACGCGATTTATTTCTGTCGAACACTAAATCAGACTAAACTTTTCCTGTTTTTGGTCAGTAAGGATTAACAAAATTATTTCTATTTGCTAAATGTCAAAATGATGATGGAGAAACTTTGTTTTTATTATCAATTCACCTAAAATTTCCTCTGTGTTTGGTAAAATTACCTTTTAAATTTTTTGGATCTAAATGCTTTGGGTTTCTCTCCACAAACTTCTTCTTCTTCACTCCCCAACATTGATTTTATTGTCCTTTAGCCGCTCTGTAGCTAAGCTGGAGGCACGCTGAGGGACGTGTCCTTCTGGAAGACCAGTTTATGGCCAAGCTTTAACTTCCTGCCTGATGTCTTAAAGCTGTAGTCGGTAATCCTGTTCAGAAACTCTTTGTGTTAAACTTGGAGAAATGGTCCTTCCATCCTGACGGGAGTCAATACATTATGTATTCAGAAAAAGGAGGTTTAAAAAATTAGGTCTCTATGAGAGCTGCAGGCCTGTAAAATCTCTGACCAATCCCTGCCGTTCGGTCAGAGTTCTGGTTCTGCTCTCACCCCCTCCCTCTGTTCCTCAGGTTCTGGGGGTATTGCCTTATCTACTGGTTGTCCCACATGTAATTATTCTGACACGCTCACGTAACGCCAGTGTGCTCGTTCCTTGTTAGCTTCTGCTTGCTGGCCGCGCCCTTCTAGCGTTTATGTATCCGGTTAGCTTAGCGGTTAGCTCGGCGGTTAGCCGTTCATTGTAGCTCCACTGCTCTCACCGTAGACTTTCAACATGGCTGAGAGTCGCATGAAGTGAACCGTGTTTATGTTTATGAGAAGAGGAAGAAAGAAATAAGACCAGAGTGGATTTGGGAGATTTTTTTTCCACACGAACCCCCTGAAGAGCAGGTAAGACGGTCTTATTCAAAAAGGGACTTGGGGAAACCTCCGGAAAAATCGCTGACCCTAGTTTTAAGATGTTAGTCCAAGCTTTGCCATTTTTTCCTCCCAATGTAACGATGGGCCTCATATCAAACACTTTTACCTTCATCCGACCAGAGGACGTGTCTCCAAACATTCAGGTCTTTGTCTTTGGGTCAGTTTACAAACCTACTACCAGGCTTCTTCTGTTGCCTTTGGACTATAATGGCTTCTTCCTCTCTGAGTGGCCTTTCAGCCCATAAGTTAGAAAATTACATAAAGGTTTCTACATCCAAGTTTCATCATTTTGCTGTTTGTTGTTGTCTTTGTTTTTCTCTTTTATGTTGTGTGTTTGATTCTGTTGTGTGTTCAAGTAGTATTAGTATTAAACAGAATAACTGCTGTGTTGCTTTAATAAATTTTAACTATTTTAATCGTGGTCATCTGTAGTTTTTATATCAGTGATCGAGTTCACAACTCATTCCTTTTGAGTTAACAAAATGAATATACATAAGAGACATTTTTCCTTTGTGTGTGTTTAATGATTAATGATTCCAATTGCAATTATAATTTAAGATTAACTTTTACTGGTGGCAAGTCTAATTTCATCCACCTTTAATGATAAACTAAGGTTAACAATTGTTAATTAATAAACCCAATAGCTAGTTATAATCATTAAAGGCTGGAAGCCCTTAATCACAACCATTTGGAAGCATTTTTCATTGTTGCTTACCTTTGACTAGAATAACAGATTATTAATTATAATTATTAACAATATTCATAATCAAATAAGTTAAATTGCACAACAATGATGTCCCCCAGCAAAGCAGAGTGTTTGTGGTGTTGTCCTAAAACACAGCGTTCCAACCTCAGGTGGTCCTCCATGTAACTCAGGTGTTTTTAATTAAATTATGAGAAGCTTACAAAAGCCATGATGTCATCAACATGGCTACCGAGAACTGTTAAAGGCAGAAATCTTTAATTTGAAGAAATTGATACAGAATTAGACAGAAATAAGTTTGCTCATCCTAACTAACATAAAACAGGAGACGTTTGGTCTGACTTAATGTCAGGTGGTTTTGTGATTTTTTTTTTAACAGCAGATGCAAATATCAGCTTTCAGATGATTTCCCATTAGAAGCCGTTTTCTGTCCTTCTAGCAGAAACAGAAAGTATTTTTTTTTTAGGTGAAATGAAAGTCACGGATGCACGCAAGCAGCAAAACAACTCAAAGGAAGAGGTTTGTCAAAACAAAACCCACCGCTCTGATCCTCTGCACCGCCGTCAGTCTCATTCAGAGGAATTTCTAAGCTTCACTTTAGAGGAAGACAAAACCTAACGTGGTGATCAAAGCCCGGCTTCCTCTGCCGGCATCTTAACGTCATTTCACTGAACAGTAAGAACAAAAGCTTTCTGGGGGATTACACAGATATACAACTACACTAAAGCGTGTTGGAGTTGATTTCACCTGAAACTGAAGTGGTAAAGCAAAGAAAACGGACAAAACCAGGTTTAGATTCAGCGACATGCAGAAGGTGCTCCTGGTTTTCCTCCATTATCTCAGCGCCATTTGTTCTGTTGTTCCACTTTGTTGTAGCTGGGCTGAGCCTCCATCCCCTCCTCCTTGCTGGATAAAAATGCCGGGTCGTTTTCTGTCTGCAGGTCAGTGTGGCAGCTCGGACTTCTGGAGCTCGGACCTGGGTGTTTGCGTGCCCTGCACATCCTGCAAGCAGTACCCAAAGACGCCGTCCTGCAACACATGTGAGCCGCTGCGCTTTGGCACTTTCTGTCCGTTAGGACTGCACAGGAGGGACAAAAAAAGTGTTTTCTTATATAGTTCAGTATGAAACACACTAAATCTGCTCAGTATTTAACAGAAACTTCAGCTTTTCTTTATGAAAATCATTTCAGGCTACTTTAACCAGATAACTACAGATGTTAAACCCATTTTCTTCTCTCAGTTTTAAGACTCACAGCAGATTCTGCAGAACCAGAATAGAGAAATCAGAAGCCGGACAGACAGACCCTCTCTTAGTGCTTCTTTCTAACCTTTGACCCAACAGGTAAATCAGTGGAGGAGACGTCTGACGTGTGGAAAATGGCGGCCATCACCAGCTTCTCGGTTCTCGGTGTGGTTCTGATCGGGGCGGCTCTGATCATCGGGGTCATGATGCATCGACGCAAGTCACACAAACTGCCTCTGCGAGGTAAACCTCCTATACTCCAACGTTCTTCTGCTCCAAGCTGTCCTGCTGTTGGATGTGTGATGAGCTTTGGCCAGTGTGTGTTTCTTTGGACTGTGAGGCTATTTTTAAATGAAGAGAATCAGATGTATAAACTTTATTTGACCATCTGATCCCAGGGCGGTGGTCCTCCACACTCAGCGGCTGAACATCAGAGAGGATATGGGCAATACTTGTGCTTATAATTTCCTTTTCTGGTTTCTACAGAACCCATCGAAGAGACGGCGGGGCCACTTTATCAAGCTTAAACAGCTGAGTAGGTATTTCTTCACTTTACCTCATTACCTGTGGTTTTATCCTTTTAATAAGGAGAGTTCAGAACGCGTGTTTTGACTTTCAGCATAATGCTTTATGTCCAATGGTCCAAATTAGATTTTAGGAAAAGGTTAAAGGTCAGGAACCTCCACTGATGAACAAATCTTTTTTACACAAATTGCCTGCAACTCACAAGCAGAAGAAATGTCCATTGATGCCTGAAATAGTTTTCTCTGACCTTGAGCAGCGCAACGTTTTGAGAGTAAAGCATCTATAGGGAGGCTTAACCTAAGCTTGATACATGTAGTTATTTTTAATGCCTCAGAAAATAAGGTGCCTTTCTTTACACACAAGAGAAAACTAAATATACTGAACTTTAAACGTAAAACAACACAATAAACATGAAAACTGAGACAGAGATGTCAGATACTTGCAGACCGAATTAAAAATGGCCGCCTCTGCCTTCTAACACGGCAGCCAAGGAAATGGATTTTGTTTTTTATTTATTTTATTTTTATTTATACATTTTTCATTCAATTGCATTCAATAATTCTACACTCTAATAAAAAAAATAAAAAGTTATCAGGATAAACTTTTGACCATTATCTCTTAGTACTTTTGTAATAAAAAAAGAGCAACATGACGGTTATATGAAAACGAACAGACAGTCCTGTTTGTAAGTTTAAAACCCTTATATATATATGATCTTAAAATTCACTCTTGGTGTCATAAATCGAACAAAACGTGACATTTCATTACCGTATTTTCTGGACTACAAGGTGCACTTAAAATCCTTACATTTCCTCAAAAATCTATGCTGCTCCTTATCTATGATCACCGTTGTGCTTACTGACTGATTTCATGTGGTACAATGAGCTCATAAATCTGTTAAAATGTGTAAGTAGGACTTTGGTTAGCAATGAAGCCGCTCCACTCAGTGGGTATTAGGAGCATTACGGTACACTGTGTCACTACCTGAGGACCCCTGAGCTGTCTACCAGACTGCCTGACTGTAATGTCTGAACTAGAAGTTAATTCATGTAAGGCAGCCTGGAGTACACGCTAGCAACAATAAACCTAGTAAGTTAATTAAATATAATAGTTTATTTTGGCCTTATGTTAGAAACAGAGCAGTGTAGTGCAGCTACTCTGTCCTCCCCACAGAGACGGATAGAGCTGTGGACGTGGAGGAGAGATATTACACACACAAGAATATCTAATATGCCTTATGGTCTGAAAATAAGGTATTTTAGATAGAAAGAACTAAAAAACTGTTTTGTGAAGAACCAAAGGTCGTCACACCGCAGCTCTCTGTGTGGTTCTCCAGTCTCTCGTTTACAAAACCAGGCCTTTTTTAATCATCATGATGTGAGGGTGATACAAGGAGAACTGATCTCTGCCTCTGTCTCCACAGCCTCATCCCACAGTGGAAACAGATGTGACCGAAGCAAGGAGCCTGACGGAGGAACCTCTGAACCGTACACCTTTAACCTCAGGGTGTACCTCTGGCCACAAGAGGACCATCCTAATTTATTGGACTGTTGGGTGAAGAGATAAGCTCAGCTCTCAAGCTCTGTGAGAGCAGCTTTCGTTCACCTCTCTAGGTATAGCAACAACATTAGACGTACTAGTTTGGTATCACGTTCCAGAAATGTTTGTCTTTATTTTCCATTAACTGAGATTCCAGTCTGGAGCACCTTTTGTTTCCGGACGTTTGATTCCGTTAAGACTCGTGGTCTTGTGTTGACTCCAGTGAATGTAACTCGGCTGAGCTGCAGCTTGCTGGTATTTTACCGGGAGCGCAGCTTCTGACGGCGAAGGAGACGCGCCGTTGGGCACATTGAGGCCATTTGAATGTAGGGAGCTTTAGGAGAAACGTTTGGTTCGTCCCTGCCAGTACAACCGTGTACCCGACTGATTAGGAGAACAAACTGTTTTCTATCTCCTGAGACCAGCACAGATTTCTTTTGCATGTCAGATCAGTCCACCGTTGTTTCTGTCTTAAATGTTACTGACTTCCAGAAGGACCTGCAGTCGGTCTGCTCCAGCACCGGGTTCACATCCCTGTCTCAGCGCTTGCAGGACAGGATGCTTGAAACACTAGACACACAGCCCCAAACTGCTAACATGTGGGAATGCTGCGAGGAATGCACCGTAGAGAGGGAAATAACCTACAGTGTTTTAGTTGGAGCTTCACAACCACAGCTCAGTCTGACCTGGAAGGTCTTCCCACATTTCTAACAAGGTCTTTTGTGAAGTTTGCAACTAAAAAAACGGGTTGTTTGTCCGCTTTCTTTATTGATATTCTATCAAATTTTAGCAGAACGTTGTTTTGAGCTGATGTTTAACCACCAGGTTCAGGTCGTTTCTTCATTCCTACGATCCGTGCTTGTAGAGCTAACTGCCCGCCGTATGGCAACAACGTCGGGAATCACTTCACAGATAGTTTTTTTTTTTTTAAAAAGATGTGTATATTATTTATTTTTCTAAGCGTCTCGCAGTGTCGCAACACACCGACTGCGAGGCAGAGGAGCACGTTTCAAAGGGACTCCAGAGAAGATTTCTTTACTGACTCTTCCGGCCAGCGATGTTACTGAGCAATAACTAACTCTCTGCTTCCTTCTGCTTTCTGAATGTTTTTCTCCTTCTACTGTACATGCACTGGCCTTTCTTACTTTAAACCTTTGTGTAGCAAATATATTTTCACAATAAAACTGACAACTTTTATGAATGCTTGTTGTTATTTAGAAATATAGATAAAAGTTTTATATTGTTTTCTTCGTCCTGCGTCACAATAAATTCAAACATCATCCAACTCATCTCCCACCAAATGACAAGCGGAGACGGACACCAGAAACCCTGCAAGGACGAGTGGGTACAGACGATGGATGGGTTTGCTTTGTGAATAATCTGCTCCCTGCAGCATTGCTGCCAATTCCTCAGTTACAAAAGTAGCTATTAGCTTTCCTAAAACGTGCTGGAAATGGTCAAATGACATACATTAACTTTCAACATTGGTCATTTGCATATAATTTCAATGTAACCACTCATGCATGAGGAGAAGCTGCAATTTCCATGCAGGAAGACCTCAGGCTGGGATTCAAACCCCGGACCTTCTTGCTGCAAGGCATCGGCGATGCCCTCCAATATCATTAAAAGGTTAATATCTTTTTCCCAGTTCAATTCAAAATGTAAAACTCATTTTGCCTCAATTCGTTACACACAAAATGATGCACTTCAAATGTTTATTTTGGTAATATTGCTTTTTATGGCTTGTAGGTAAAAGTGTAGTTTCTGTAAAGATAAGAGTATCAGAGGAATGAAAACACAAATATTATGTTGGGTCAGGTTAATACCGATCACACGAGGAGGGGAAGTCTCTGCTAAAGAAGCTGGCTGTTCAGCAAATGTTGTATCCGGTTA
The DNA here is from genome assembly GCA_037039145.1 of Fundulus diaphanus. Taxonomy (NCBI): domain Eukaryota; kingdom Metazoa; phylum Chordata; class Actinopteri; order Cyprinodontiformes; family Fundulidae; genus Fundulus; species Fundulus diaphanus. The sequence continues at coordinate 2,393,560 of CM073143.1, read as the reverse complement.
TATTAACTGGAAAGTTAAGAAGGAAAAACTGTGGCAACAGCATAATTATGAAGCCAATTGATTGGAGTTAGACGTATCCAGGACATGAACCCCAACGGCTGCATTCGTCGTGTTGAGCCACACCAGAAGCCATTTACCTCGGCAAGGAGAAAACGGACTGAACCGCTCTGTGAAAGAACAGTTTCTACTTCTTCTTCAGGTCCATGGAGAAATATTTCCAGTCAGAAATGTTCAGGGGAGCCATGTCGTTTTGTTTTGGTCCGAACTGAGAGCGGCGATTGACCCGGAGACCTTGGAGCACTTCGTGCTTCCCTCCACTGAGACGCCGATTTCATCCAGCAGCACCGCCAGAACTGCCCGTTTTAATCACCGTGGCCGGACCGGACCGCAGAGAGACACCAGAACCAACAATGCAGACGACAACCTGGGTTTCCTGAACACCTCAGCAGAACCGCGGGTGGATCTCCTCCGTGCTGCGGCGCATTAATTCAGCAATTAATGCGAAAGGAGCCCAGACCCGGTTCTGAGAGCAGATAGCGATCATTTCTGTGTCTCTGCTCTGTCTTCTCTAAGCCCCAGTGGGTCGAGGCAGATGAGCGTTCACACTGAGCCTGGTTCTGGTTCTGCTGGAGGTTCTCCTCCCTGTTAAAGGGGAGTTTTCCTCTCCACTGTCGCTTCATGCATGCTCAGTATGAGGGATTGCTGCAAAGCCATCAACAATGCAGACGACTGTCCACTGTGGCTCTACGCTCTTTCAGGAGGAGTGAATGCTGCTTGGAGAGACTTGATGTAACCTGCTGGGTTTCCTTAGAGAGGAAACTTTCTGACCAACCTGGAGGATCTGATGGAGTCTGACTTTGGAAAGAACCTTGAGATGACGTGTTGTTAATTGAAGCTATATAAATAAAATTTAATATAACAGGAAATGGATGAGCTGTTCAGGCCCACTTTAATACATCTAAAAAATCCTTTATTTTGTCTGATGTGATGTTCTAATTTTCTTAGAAACTGAAAAGCTGTGAGCCAGAATAATAAAAATAAACACAAACCTTATCACCATGTAATAAATATATACAAGAATAAGTTTTGTTTTTAGATTACATAAATTTTAATTATCTGACACACAATCATATTTTAATACAATTAACATGAATTCAGATTATATTATCACCTAAACTAGGTCCTAATTAAAGAAAAACATCTAATAAAACTAAAGACACAAAGTAAACATGAGGTTGAAGCATTGATCATAAAAGGCAAATCAAATAATTTAGCACGCAGTGCTTTTATTAGATATGAATCCATTTTTAGCAGCTTTCTTCTAAGACAACTCAGCTGCAGATGAGGTCCAACAACATTTTCGTCAGTTCTGGGATTAAACACGGCCCCGGCAGCAGGCTACAGGGTCCAGCGACTCTTTGGGTCCAAAGATGAGAATAAAATAACGAAGAGCATCAGGATCTCCACAACGTGCAGAGAAATAAAACTCTGTGACTTCCTGAAACGACCCAAAGCCTGCTGGGACGAGTTAGCGAGTTCAGTCTCTGCTGAACAACGGACTCAGTCATTACGGACTTCCTGCCCTCAGGACACATGTGTGTGCAGACAGGAAGCCTCGTCTAAACGTTTGGTTCCTTCTGTGAGCCCGGCTGTCTTTAACGGCAGGTTCTCCTGCCTGAGGCGCTGACCGGCGGTTAGCTTGAGGTATTTCACATTTGAGGTCAGAGATGAATAACGTGAAGAAAAAGAAGTGTGAGAAGCAAGAAATTAAGAAAATGTTTGAAACAGAAACAACAAAACAGAGTAAAGCTGCACACCTGTGACAGTTTAAATAAAACCGGATCATAAATAAAGACGTTTGGCCTCCTTTAAAGCTTTTTGCTTGGCATAACATAATTAGGTCCATGTTCTGGGTTCATCTTTGAGATGATTGAGCTGCTTTGAGGAGGCAGTTTGTCTCTGGAGAGGAGGGCAGACCCGCAGCTCCACGGTTGCTGTGGGTTTAAAATAAAAAACGCTTCGGTCTGACTCGTATGTGAGGCACCGATGTTTTAACCGTAACTGTTGGTGCTCAGACATAAAGGATCTATTAAACTGCTTGAATGGCACAAGTGAAGAAACAAATCGATAAGGTGCAGAAACAGATAAATCTGATTAATCCCTGGTAAAGATGCAAAAAAATAAACACATTTCTATCGCAGTCGTTTAACCAAACACTGAAAAAAGTCATATTGGGCCTCCAGGCTGGATGAGGAGCCACGTTTACGCTGCACCCATGGGCAGCAAGGTAAGGACTCGCTGTTAGAGACCTGAAGGTAAAAGATGGCGTCTTTGGGTCTCTATGACAACCAACAGATGGTTTCTATTGGTTCTTTGGGATTCAGACCTGATGTGTAAAGTTTGCTAATCTCTACAAACAGACTCCAGATCAGCCGGCCGCTGGAACGAGACCTAGATTAAGCTTTTCAGCAGCCGATCCACCAGGCGGGGGATCTGTGTCGCTTCAGACTTTCCTGGAAACCTTGCTAGAGGGTTAGGGTAGAGCTGAAAACCGTAAACACCGCCTCCTGTAGCGATCAAGGAGTCCTCTGTGGTTGTGATGCTGCACACGTTGTTATGCCGCTCCGGTTTATGGGATGTATGGTTGTCAGCGTCGCCACAGACCTCCCTGCCCGTCGGGCTGAGCTGAAGCGAAGGCCCAGGACTCTGGAGGACTCTGGAGGACTCTGGAGGATCTCGAGCCCGCCGCCCGTCTGCTCGGACCTCCGTGTTTTAGAAAAGGCTGAGCTCTGCTCCAGGAGCGTCGTACAGCGTTTTATGTGAACACACATCATTTACTGAACCCTGGATTTTCCCTAACAGAGCTGACGCTGCTGAGTCTATGAAGGCGTTTTAGACGTCTTCACCAGGGCTGCTCCTCCTGAAGGTTCGTCCTGAGCGAGACGGACATCCGGTCCTGTCCATCCACCCCTGACGCAGCTCAGACCCAGAGACATGCGGACCTAAAAGGCTACATGAGATTTATACAGCGTTCAGGAACCGTTCTGGTAAAACACACACAGAACAGCTGTAGATGGAGAAATACATCCTACTTGATTACTAACGGCTCGTTAATATTCTGGTTCCAGACGTCAGCGACGAACCAGAGAGGTATTTGAGTTGAACCAGCAGGCTGATGGTTTATAGTTATAGTTTCATTAGGATCCTACAGAGGCAGAGCAGTGTGTCCAAAGCTTTGTGATCGCTCGGCCCGCCTGGTTCTCTTCACTTTGGCGGCTGACTCTGTTCTGGAGCAACTTTAGGAGATCCGATGGAAAACGTTCAGATGAGGAACGCCATCGTCTCTCCACTGAGGTCACATTGGCAGCTATTAAAGAGACAGTCCAGCATTTTTAAAACGAGGTTATGTAGAACAGCTTTAAGCGGTTATTATCTTACCTGGAGTGGATAAACGACTCCTGTCTCTGTTTATCATAAATACAAATAATCTGGTCCTGGGGGCTGAAGCTAACGGCTAACCCGAGACCAAAGAGGACGTCTGGGGTCTTCGCTGTTTTATGAACCTCTAAACCATCGTCACAGTGACACAGGAAGCGGTTAATTACGCTGGGAATGGAAAGGCAGGAGCCGTGGTGCCACCGTGGAGCTTAGAGAGGAACGTTCTCTTCCCAGACTGGCTCAGTTGGTGATTAAGATGTTTACGTCGCCTTATAAAAAGGAATAAAACCCAAACGCACCGTCCAGACGTACAAAGTTAATACTACCCTTAACTGTGCAAAGTTCATCCAACATGAGAGAAATACTGTAATTAATACACGATGGACTAAAGAAAAAAAATTGATCAGAGCTGCTGATAAAAAGGGAACAATTTAAAACCGAATGAATGTGGAATAAAGGACTGTTCTGTCTTGTGTATTTATGAGCAGAGACAACTTCTGCCTGAGAGCAACAGATTAAAAAGAGTTCGACCCTCTGAAGGGATCTCAGTTCAAACAGAGCTCTTTGCCTCCATTGTCCTCAGAGCGGGTCGTTGTGGTTCCGCTGATGCCAAACGCTTTAAAGTGAATTTCCTGTGTGAAACAGACTAAGAGCAGAAGGTGTTTTCAGTCAGAGGAAATGACTGATTTAAAAACAAAGTGTGTGAAGATCAATAAACTGAACATTATAAACGCTTCGGTTAGCGTCAGGACTGGAAATCTGCATTGTTTGTTATTATTTCAGTTTTTAACTTTTTGTTCTCTGTCATTTTTCTCTTCATAGAAGGTACACCTGGTCTGGCGTTCTGTTAGCTGTGACATCATCAGGGGAGGCAGATCATCCTCTATTACCATCTAACATAGAAAGTACTCCTGGATCAATGTGAGCTTCTGAGCTTTCTGTGTCTCTGCTCTGTCTTCTCTAAGCCCCAGTGGGTCGAGGCAGATGAGCGTTCACACTGAGCCTGGTTCTGGTTCTGCTGGAGGTTCTCCTCCCTGTTAAAGGGGAGTTTTCCTCTCCACTGTCGCTTCATGCATGCTCAGTATGAGGGATTGCTGCAAAGCCATCAACAATGCAGACGACTGTCCACTGTGGCTCTACGCTCTTTCAGGAGGAGTGAATGCTGCTTGGAGAGACTTGATGCAACCTGCTGGGTTTCCTTAGAGAGGAAACTTTCTGACCAACCTGGAGGATCTGATGGAGTCTGACTTTGGAAAGAGCCTTGAGATGATGTGATGTTAATTGGTGCTATAGAAATAATATTTAATTGAATTGAAATGCTTCGGGTTCTGGCCTCAGTCTGTTTCACCCAGGAAGACCATAAGTGGCGCATAGCCAGCTCACTTCCTGTTTGAACAACCAACCCGATGAGGGCTCACAGCATCACCTCACAGGAACCGCTGGATGTTTCTGAGACTGAAACCTTTTGGCCCATCTCCGACTAGCCGTTAGCTTTAGCCTCCGGGACCAACCGGTCCGGACCTGCATGGAGACGCTGACAGAGTTTTCTACTGCAGGGAAGATATTTCCTGCTTATAACCTTCTAACAGGACCTCTCTTCAAACATCCTGAACCATTCTTTAAAAAAACAAAGAAAAATAGATTGAGAACATCTCTGAAGACCAAGAAACGTTTTCTGAGAAATTACTGCTTCACATTTATTGACAGGAGGTTAAATGTCGTCACCTCCTGTTTCACAGTAGAGACTCCAAGTCCAGGTCCATGAATGCGTCAGCCTCCGTGTCAAAGGAGGAGCTGTGGGTCTGGGGGGGGTTCTGGTGCATCTTCTGATGGTTCCTCAGGTTGGACTTGCTGGAGAAGCTCCTGCTGCACAGCTGGCAGGTGAAAGGCTTCTCCTTGGTGTGGATCCTGCGGTGACACATGAGCTGGGTGGACACGCGGAACGCCTTCCCACACGTCAGGCACTGGTAGCGTTTGGGCTCCGTGTGAATCCGCCGGTGGTTCTTCAGCGCCATCAGGTTGGTGAACTCCTTGTGGCAGACCGAGCAGCAGAAGCAGCCCGTCTTATGGCTGTTCTTGTGGTTGAGGAGGGAGCCGGCGTGGCGGTAGGTGCGGCCGCAGTGCTCACATACGTGGCTTTTCTCCTCCGGGGCAGAGGGCTCCCCGGTCTGGGGATCGGTGTCGCCGCCTGGAACGAGGCCCGAAGGTGGCGGAGCCGCTCCGCCGGAGCCGTTTACGTCCCAGCAGACGCTGTTCCCCTGCTGACAGGAGCCCTGAGCTGCATGGCGCTCCTGGTAGCCGGCTGAGCTGCTCTGCTGGCACAGGCGGCGCACCGGGCCCTGGCTCCTGGAGTGCGCCTCCATGTGGCCCCGCAGGTGCGCCGACACACAAAAGGTTTTGCCACATTCGGGGCAACTTTGGCGCCTTATCTGGGAGTGCAGCTGCAGACTGAGCGGGTCTGGAAATGTCTGCAGACACAAAGTACACTGATAAAGATCTTCAGAGTGGGACTTCTTGTGATTGAGGAGGGATCCGGCGTGGCGGTATGAGCGCCCACACAGGTCACACCTGCATCGGAAACACGACCGCAGAACACGTTTAAAGAGGCAGCTCAGACGCTTTTTTACTCAGAAACATTTTTACGCCTTCCGCATTTCCTGACATCCCTGGAAAGCCTCGAAATAAATGCAGCTGGCAGACGTCGGCTCATTTATTTACGGCTTTCTACACAAATTTACCAGGAACCAGGAACCGGGTAATCATCACACTGCTTTAGTGAAAATGTGTAAAAGTTGTTCTGCAGATTTTTGCTGCTTTTCACTCGTCTTCTGTCACTTATTTTTATTTCAGCATCTGAAGAAAAGGTTCCTAAACTCCAGGGGACCACGGTTCTTTCTGAGGGCCTTAATCTGTTATCATTAAATATTTCCTATCATGAAAAGAATTTGGATTAATTGCAAAAACTATAAATTACAATCAATGATGTTTTAAAACCTCAAAAACTATTGTTTATATATGTGTATTTAAATTGAGCAATACGTGTTTTTTAAGTTCAAAATGCTTGTTTATTGAGGCCTCAGACGATTTCCTTTCACATTAATTGATTACTAAAATAATAAATAGCTGCAGCCCTGAATATGATTAAATGAAGTTACTGTGCGACGTTTAGTGCGAAGAATCACACTTTTCATGTCGCTGCTGGCCAGAAAGAACTGATTTTTATTTTGTTGTTCTAGTGGCCTTTATTTACCAGCTGCCAGACAAGGGGGGGGGGGGGGGGTAAAGGTCACTGGGTCGCCTTTCTGTCCCTGCACCAGCGCTGAACCCAGATGTCTAGGTTCTTATTTTAGATTTGTGGGGTTAACTGTTAACTGCGATGACATGCAGATGCCTAAAAATGACTGAAATAAGATGTAAATACCATTTTTTCTGAACTTTTAATGTTATTACAAAATATTGTGATAACCTTTTAAATGCATATCGCTCACCACTGGTTCTATCAGGCACTTTGCTACCAATTGGGACAATTTGGTCTTATTTCTGTCGCCGCGTCTATAAAAACCCCCACAGTAGAAATTATGTTAGATCATATTTCAGGACCCAGAAGGTGATGCCCAGAGAAACGTTCTTTAAGTAGTGGCTCGGCTCTTCCAGGTTTTTCTTTAAAGCACACGATGTGCAATATTCTGTCCTGGTCAGGCGCACCGACGGAAAACCATGGAAAACGACGGAAAACGAGTGAAAAAGCAGAACTTCAGAAAGTCCAGAGGAGCTTTTAACCAAGACAACTTTAAACGGCTGCAGGACGATCTGCTGGGTTTCCTTGGGTAGAAACCTTTTCACCATCTGTCTGGATGATACGACTGAAATGCCTTGAAATTAACGAGTAATAAATAAAGTGAATTGAAATTAGAGCTTTAAAACTTTACTTTAAGCCCAAACTAACTGGAGGTGTGTGCTTCCTCAGGTCCAAAAGGCATAAATGTTACAGGTAATGAGGGCGGAGCCTTTAACAGACCAGCACAGCTGGTTCCAGACTCACGTGAAGCATTTGTCCCCCGTCTCTGGCGGCTGGGGTCCAGGCGGCGCCTCGTCCCGCTCGCCTCGGTGGCAGCGGTGCCTCTCCAGCCCAGAGCGGCCCTGGAAGCTTTTGCCACACGAGGAACAGCAGAAGTGGCTCGGCGGCTGGCTGTGGACCCGCTGGTGGCTGTGCAGGACGCTGGCGAGGCGGAACGCCTTGCCGCACGTGGGACAGGCGTGCCTCTTGGTCTGCGTGTGGATCCTGGTGTGATTGCGTAAAGCCATCAGGTTGGAGAAGGGCTTGGAGCAGAAGGCGCAGCTGAAGTGTCCCGTCTTGTGAGTGTTTTTGTGGTTCAGCAGCGAGCCGGCGTGACGGTAGGAGCGATGGCAGATGTTGCATTGGAACGGCCGCTCCTCTTCGCCGTTCGGTTCTGACGACCCGTCACAGGCGTGCGCTGCCAGCCGGCCGGCAGACAGCCTAACGGTTCTGGGTCGGCGGCCCGTTCGGCCTGCAGCCCGCTTCTCTCTGAGCTCGGCACAGACGTGAGCCAGCAGCTGCTTCTGCCCTCTGAAGCCTTTTCCACACTTCTGGCACAAATGCTTCTTATACGCAAAGTGGCTCCGCAGGTGGTTCTTCATGGCCAGCTGGTTAGAGTAGGTGTTTCTGCAAATCGAACAGTAGTACTGGCCTGTTTTATGCGAGTTCCTGTGGTTGACCAAGCTCCCGGCGTGGCGATACGTACGGCCGCACTGGCTGCAGGAAAACGGTCGCTTCTCGTCGGCCGGCTTGGTCCGAACGGCGGCGTCCTGAACGGCGGCGTCCTGAACGGTGGCGTTCTGACCCGAGTCTGAAGCTGGAGACGGCTCTCTTGCGTCTGGACCGCTGCCATCACCTGGCAGGAGGTCCGGGTTCTTGGCTCGGTTCTCTTTATGTCTCCTCAGGTGATTCAGCAGCTGCTTCTGGATTTTGAAGGCTTTCCCACACTCATGACAGGAATGCCTGGGGAAACAAGCATGCTGCGTTACAGAGGCGTGCAAAACATACCCAGAACCCTTTTTGTTACATTTCATCACCTCAAACCTGGATTTACACATAGAATTCATTCTGAAAAATGTATTTATTTTAATAGTTCAGTTTAAAAGGTGAAACATAGATGAACGACGCATTCAAAGGTATATTTCAGATGTTTTCATCTATTAACTTAAATGATCGTGGCTTACAGCAGAAAAAAAACTAAGATAATTAAAATATAACATCATCCCTGATAGAGAAATGTTATATTGTTGCTGATAAAGTCATGAGAACTGCTGACAGTCTCCTCCAGGAGGTGATGCATGAAAGCACATTGACGGAAAGTTGAGTGGAAGGAAAAACATCACCAGCAACAGGGATAACTGCGACATTAAGTGGATTTTGAAGCCCAGTAAAGAATCTGCTGAGGTCAGCAGCTGGAGTCAAAGCAGCCAGAACCACCGAACCCAAATGGATCCGGGACATCGGCACCAACTGTCCTATTCCTCAAGTTCAGCCACTTCTGAACCAGAGGCAGCGTACCGATCTGACCTGGACCGAGGAGAAAAAGGACTAGACGGTTTTTCTTTTCAGATAAAATCTAATGTCGCGTCTTGTTCTGAAATCAGGAGTTCTGGAGGAAGAGTGGAGCGGTCCTGCAGTCTCCACAGTCAGTGAGGATCTCCGAGTAAAAGGAGCCCTGACCATAAACCACATACAGGCGCACATTTCTGTATTAGTTCATTATTTGTAGAAGTGGTCTGATATAATATTCTATATTTCTCAGACTGAATTTGGGGTTTTCAGCTCTTCAGGCAACAAAACTATTACAGGAATAAATGTTTATATTGATAATCTGATGTTTCAGCAGATAACTGCAGGGAGAGTCTGTTACGTGTTTATCTGCAGCCCCTTTAAATCACATACCCCTAAATAAAGTTCAACAAACGACTCCATTCACTAATGGGGTGACCTCTAAAAGGCATCTGATTGGACGGGAGCTTTTTTTTTTAGGGGTATCAGAGTAAATGAGGCTCAGATTTTATTGGTTGATTTGAAAACCAGGCGTCATTTTTCTCCCGCGTTGCATTTCCACTCTGTTGACACCGACCCTTCAGACCTGGAAGCATTTAAGTCGCCCTGCTAGCGGTGCTAGCGTATCATTCCTGAACCAACCTCTTGACGTCGAAGTGGGACCTCTGATGATTCTTCAGGGCCAGCAGGTTGTAGAAGCGCTTCTGGCAGACGGCACACCTGAACACCCCAGTCTTGTGGGACTTTTTATGGTTGAGCAGGGAGCCGGCGTGCCTGTAGGACCTCCCACACTGCTCACACTTATACCGCCGCTCCCCGGCGTCTCTGCCGAGGCTCGTCTCCTCATGCTGGGGACGCACGCCAGCTTTCATCTCCTCCTTCTCCTCTGCTGTGCAGCCGTGGCTGCGGTAGCTGCTGCAGGAGACGCCACAGCTGCTGCAGATGATGAACGCTTCCTCTTCACTCTCTGAGACCTCGCCCTTCACAGGCCGCTCACAGTCCGCCCGCTCCGTCTCGTGGCGAAGGAGATGAGCCATCAGGTCCTGCCTGTCGACCAAGGTCTCCCCACACGTGCTGCAGATGGTCATCTCCACCGGCTCGTCGTCTCTGGTGTCTTCTCTGGAGGAGAGGGGAGGATGTGAGGCGTGAGGGTCGTGGTGGGCTTGCAGGTGGCTCCTGAGCGCCGTCATGGTGGCGTAGCCGTCTCCACACACGGAGCACTGGTAGTGATCTCCGTCGTCCTCTTCATCGGGATCGTCGTCTTCTGCGACGCGGCTCAGAACCGCGGCGCTCTCGTTGTAACGTCGGTCTCCATCCGAGCCGTGAGACGAGTTGGTTTCTGGGTTTTCAGAGGCGCTGCCGGCGGTGAAGCTGAAGCTGTGGGCGTGGCCGACGTGCCGCTGCGACAGAAGCGGGCAGCAGTGAGACTTAATCCCCGCTATGTCTGCAGACGTCTCGCCACAGTCTGCACACATGTGCCTCGCCGCCGGCCGCCCCGCGTCCAGGAGGAGGTCCTGGTCGGACGGCTCCTCGGCCGTGTCCTCCTGGTCCACGCCCAACGGGGACAGCGTTTGCTGGTGGGGGGGGTAGAAGCAGCCCTGCTGGCCGTCCGCAGTCAGAGGCTCCGGGGAGAGCCAGTCTGCCGCCGCGTGGAGGTGGAGCGATGCCCGCTGAGCTTTGTGGAGGCGGAGGTGACTCCTCAGGGCGGCCAGGTGAGGGTACGTCTTACCGCACACGGAGCACTGGAAAACCCCCACCTGATGGGACCTTCTGTGGTTGATGAGGCTCCCAGAGTGCCGGTAACTTCTGCCGCAGGTCTGACACTTGAAGGGCCGCTCGTCAGATTCCGCAGTCGACGTTTCTTCTGCGCTCGACGCCGGGACGCCGCTTGTGTTGATGGCTGAGGGGTCGCCCTGAGGGTCACCGAGAGGCGGAGTCAGACCGTGGTGCGCTGGGCCAAAGCTGCGGGGGGGATCCGTCAGCGAGGAGGGAGGCTGGTCTTCTACAGGAGACACACAGAAGCCAGACTCCGGTGAAGCCGCAGCGGGTTCGTAAACGTCCCTCTGCTCTGAACACTGAGAAGAAGAGTTGTGCATCTGGATGTGCTCCTGGAACTCCGTGTTAGTGGGAAAAAGCATCTGACACAGATGGCAGAAATCCCCCGCAGCGTCCCGGCTCTGAGGAGGGAGGCGGTCCGGGGCCGTGTTTGAGTAGGATCCAGCGGTCGGACCGGGCTCCTTGGCGCCGCGGGCCTTGTGCGTCCTCTGATGGCTGTAGAGGGCGCCCATGTTGCTGCACAGCTTGAAGCAGACGGTGCACTCAAACATGCCCAGTTGGTGAGTCTTCTTGTGATTGATCAGGCTCCGGTGGTGTATGTAGGACTTCTCACACAGATTGCAGCGGAAGGGTCGGTTCGCCGCATGGCTGCAGCTCTCAGCCTGGGAATTATAGGCATCCTCTGGCGTTTCGGCAGGAATCCCAGCGGGATTTGACAGCTCATCAAGTCGAGGATCAATTTCTTTTTCATACGTGGAGTTTCCCACATCTGCGTTCCTACGCCAGTGATCCGCTGATCTTTGGACGAGATGAATCCTCTTGTGCGCAAGCAGCTGAGCTGCCAAACGAAAACACTTCCCACAATCGGCACAGGAGTGCTTTTTAAATGAAGTGTGGCTCCGGAGATGATTCTTCATGGCCGAGGCGTTCAGGTTTTCTTTCCCACAAATGCTGCAGTGAAAGGAACCCACTTCATGCGTCCTTCTGTGGTTGGTTAGGCTGCCGGCATGCCTGTAGCCACGCCCACATTCAGAGCATTTGAACCTGCGTTCTTCGTCTTGCTGCCGATGAGCGTCCATGCTCTCCAGCAGGCTGGACGTATCGGAGCATAACCTAGCAGGATGTCTGCCAGAAGAACTCCCTGTCCCGCCGCCGCGCTGCTCTGCCATCCATAGATGATGTCTGAAGCTGGAGCGCGGGACGCAAGCTCGGCAGAGCTGCTGGATGGAGACGCATTAGTCGTCCAGTTGCTTCCACTGGGGTCCAAGTTATGGAGGAAACATCTGACAGGATGCAGCAGACAGAGAAGATGCTGTAAGACAGAGTTAGCCAATTACTGACAGACACCTCAATCAATCTAAGACATTAAACATCGTTACATCCTTACAGTCATTTAGTTAATAATAAAAACATGCATTTTTGGAGGAAGATTTTATGTCAATTAGTTGTTTTTTTTACAGGCAGTAGTTGCCAAATTAAAAAACTGAAAATCTTAAGTGTAGGACCAGGAAAATGTGTTTCTTTAAATGCAAAAATATCCGTTCTCCGTTAACACTTTGTCATCTTACAACCACAAACTATGCTGTATTTTATTGGCATTTAATGCGATAGACCAACAGAAAGCAGTGAAAATAATACATGAAAAGTGGAGTTTGATACAAGCCTTTATAGAACAACCTTTCACTGCAGTTACAAGTGTTTTAGGGTTTGTCTTTAAAAAGTCTTTTTTTATCTATGAATGAATTATTGGGCTTCTTCCGACATATTTCTGCTCATTTCCAGGATTAAAGGACTGATGTCTCAGCAGGATCTGGAAAAACTAATCCATGTTTATCTTTAGTAGAACTGATCACTGCAACGGTGTTTTCACAGGTCTGCCTAAAAAGTGGATCAGACAGCTGCAGCTGATCCAGAACGCTGCTGCCCGCGTCCTCACTAAGACTAAGAACGTAGAGAACATGGACCCGGTTCTGAAGTCCTCACTAAGACTAAGAACGTAGAGAACATGGACCCGGTTCTGAAGTCCTCACTAAGACTAAGAACGTAGAGAACATGGACCCGGTTCTGAAGTCCTCACTAAGACTAAGAACGTAGAGAACATGGACCCGGTTCTGAAGTCCTCACTAAGACTGAGAACGTAGAGAACATGGAGCCGGTTCTGAAGTCCTCACTAAGACTAAGAACATAGAGAACATGGACCCGGTTCTGAAGTCCTCACTAAGACTAAGAACGTAGAGAACATGACCCGGTTCTGAAGTCCTCACTAAGACTAAGAACGTAGAGAACATGGACCCGGTTCTGAAGTCCTTCCACTGGCTCCCTGTATCTCAGAGAATAGACTTTAAAATCCTTCTGTTAGTCTATAAATCCCTGAATTAGCACCTAAATACATCGCAGACTTGTTATCAGGGCATCAACCCTCCAGACCACTCAGGTCTTCTGGCTCCAGCCTGCTCTGCAGAACCAGAACCAGAACCAGAACCAGACATGGAGAAGCAGCATTTAGTTCCTATGCTCCACTGATCTGGAACAAACTCCCAGAAAACTGTAAAAGTGCTGAAAGCCTGAGTTCCTTTAAATCAAGATTAAAAACACATTTATTTAGGATTAACTTTGACTGTTCTAGTTAAACTGTTTTACTGAAACATCGTTAGTTTAAGTTTGTAGTCCAACTGTTTTTAATGTTTGCTTTTAGTTTCTATTTTTCCATGTTTTTTGTTTCATTGTTTCTACATTTTATTCCAACTTGCTTTTATTCTGATTTTATTTTCCTGTGTTTTAATCATATAAGCACTTTGCGTTGTCTTTGTACTGAAATGTGCTTTACTAATAAATTTGCCTTGTCTTGCCTTCTGTGTAAATAATCTCATTGTGATCTGTGCTGCCAGGACATCATTTTGATGCAGGTCCCAAAAGTCCGATCTGAGTTTGGTGAAAAGGACTTTAAAGTTTCTGCTCCTGCTAGCAGGAATAACATGCACAATGATTTAAAACTATTATTTTTCAAAGGTTTGGGGGAATTTAAGTCAATTTTAGAAGTCATTAGCTCACTTGGCTTTTGTAATTGCCCAAACGTTTAAAGCTATATCATAACTCGGTATGTTTTTTCTTGAAATGTGACTGTTAATGTGTCTGTGTGTTGCATGTTTTACGGTCAATCTTGGAAGAGTTTTTTTTCCTGGCTAAATTAAGGATACATCTCCTGCTGGAAGGAGAACCTCCACCTCAGTCTCAGGTTCTCCTGCAGCCTCTAACAGGTTCTCCTCCAGGATGGTCCTGATTTATCTCCATCCATCTCCCATCAGCTCTGATTATTATTCCACCATTGCTCCAAAGTTACCACGGGTCTCTTGGTTGCTTCTCTGATTAATATTCTCCTTATTCAGCCAGTTAGGGTTGGCAGCCGTGCTTTAAAGCCGCGTCATACTGCTTTCAATTCCAGATGACAGGATGAGAATCTAACCTTACTTTAAATGTTCTCCCTGACCTCTCCATTGTGTTCCTTGGTCTTCATGACGCTGGTTGTTCTCTGACGTTGTTTAAAGAACCTCGAAGGCCAGAAACGGAACAGTTAGCAGTTAAACTCTGATTAAGTTATGCACAGCTGGACTTTAAGGGTATCAAATAAAGGGAACGCCTTTTACAGATTTTTACTGGTAGAAGATCGTGAAGATGATATATCTTTCTCATTCAACTTCCCGATCCCAGCGAAATATTGAAGTAAAGCAACATGAAAAGACGTGTAAAGGTTCCAGGGCTACGAACACTTGGTCGTTTTTTACTGATTAAACTAGTCTTGCATGTAACCTTTCAGTAGATCAACACATCCACCTTAAAACAGCTGAAATGACAAAAGAAGCTGACTGCTGAAGCAGACGGTCAGGTCTGTGAATGATTGATTTTTTCCCCTTCATCTAACAAATCACAGTTTTTTTTTCAGTTTTATCGTCCAGTTTACAGCGCTACTTAGAACACAAGAATATGCAATTATTTATTTGTCCACCCGCATCTCTTGTCGGTTGCATTGACAAATAATCTATTCTGTTTTACTTTTTAAAATAATCAAGTCTGCAGTCCTAGAGGTTTTTAATTGAAGGCTAACATGTCTGCAGCTGTAGCGCCGACTGTGTCAATGCACAGAGAAGAGCAATTACTAGCAAATATGAAGGTTTTATTTTCACCAAATGTAAAACAATATTAGGCAAAAGTCAGGGTAGGATTACAAGTAAACAAGTCTGGTGAAGCCGGGCAGTAAGGACACGTTAGCGGCCGACAGTTAGCTAAACAAACATTGCACCAAAACAGCAACACAGTCCTCCTAACAAAAGACAACAAAGAAAATATGTGAGGTTTAATACCTGGAGACGCGGTCTGCACCTGCACGAATACTCGCTCTTCTGGCTGTTTTTTTATTATGTTAAATTGTCTATTTGTCATAAAAAAGGACAGACCCTTTTATTCAACTGTCCCTTTTTTCCTCCATTCCCGTTTCCACATCACTCTGGTTGCTAGGAAACAGGAAATGTGTAGCAGCGAAATGCTTCCCCCTCAGCGGCACCAAGCTAGCTAAGCTAATAGTTTATTCAACAACGCGTCAACCCCTGGTGACCCCAGGATGTAAGCACCAGCGAAATGAATAAAGGATTAAAACAAAGGGTCGTCTTAAAGCGTTAAATTCTACAAATAGCATCAGAAAGGCGTTTATTTTAGCCGCTCCGATAGCTACATTAAATAGTGGACGTTGCTAGCCATGCTAATGCGTTGACACAATAACACATTAGCATGAAAATAAAAAAAAGATAAAATGTATTCATAGATTTTTTTTATTCTGAAAGTGGTTATCATAGGTTTTAATTTTTTTAATAGTTAACCATTATTTTTGATGTTCGGCTTGCTCGCCCCTCGCTGTCGTCACCAGGGTCCTAGAGCCGACCTGACATCACATCCAGTAAACAGAGAGCCTCGCAGTAAAAGCTGTCACCTTCGAGGACTCTGTCCGCTAACTGTTTATAAGCCGACTGCGGTAAGAAATGCTCCTTTCTGCTTTAAACAACCATTCAGGGGACGCGCTGGGCGGATGTTAGCGGCGCCCGCGCCTTAGATCCGCCGTCAGGATCTCGGTGTGATTAGTGAACCAGCGGTCCTAGAGCCAGCCATTTTGAGTCAGTGAAAAATGACTAGCATGCCCGTTAGCACCCGCAGATCTGCGTTTCCGTCCCGGTGACACGGACGCGTTTAGTGGTTATTGCTGCCGGGCGCCGCTGGTCCCTGCGCGGCTGTCTGTGCGTCGCCCACTTCCTCTGTCATCAAAGCGGCTAGCTTATTGTCCCTGAGGTCCTAATGCCAGCCATTTTGAGAATAAATAATAGCAAGTCCACATATCTCTGTGATAGTGTGTTTTTTTATTTATCTGCTCCAACCTGAGCTGCTGTCATCTGCGACACAAGCACAGAAAGCTTTGCAACTTAAACTCATCTGATCAACATGTTTTCTTCTATTTCCCGACGTAATTATTTTATACTGATTGCAAAATCTCTCTTTGTTTTTATTGATCTGCTTGCAGAAAAAAAAATGGCTTCCCCTCAGCCTGGCAGCCCACCCCCTGCTGAGCAGTTTACCCCCCCTGAGGATGATGAAAGCAAACAAGACGAAGAGGCGGTGAGAGATCAGCCGGTTAAAAAGCGCGGCAGGGGCAGACCTCCCAAAGCCAAGCCCCACTTCAGATGCTCCACGTGCACGGAGACCTTCAGAAGCACGGCGGCCCTGCAGAGCCACAAGCTGGCGGCACATGCCAAGCAGCGGCACGCGTGTTCCGAGTGCAGCAAAACCTTCTCCGGCAAAGCTCAGCTCTCCAAACACGAACGCACCCACTCGTCCCAGCGGCCCTTCCAGTGTCCGGACTGTCACAAGGCGTACAAGACGTCCACAGAGCTGCGCAACCACAGCCGCTCCCACACCGGGGAGAAGCCGTTTGTGTGCACGGAGTGCGGCAAGGCCTTCATGCAGGCCATATGCCTGAGGATCCACATGACGCAGCACAGCGGCGAGCGTCCCTACTCCTGCCGCCAGTGCTCCAAGAGCTACCCCACTCTGTCCAAGCTGAAGGTCCACGAGCGCTCCCACACCGGAGAGAAGCCGTATTTCTGCGCCGAGTGCGGCAAGAGCTTCGCCGACCCCTCCGTGTTCAGGAAGCACAAGAGGAACCACCAGGGCCACCGGCCGTACGCCTGCGAGGAGTGCGGCAAGACGTACACGGAGCTGAAGGACCTGAAAAACCACGAGCGCTCCCACACCGGGGAGAAGCCCTTCCTGTGCTCGGACTGCGGCAAAGCCTTCTCCCGCTCCTCCTCGCTGGCGTGCCATCAGCGCATCCACTCCCAGAACAAACCCTACCAGTGCGAGCAGTGCGGGAAAGGCTTCACCCAGCTGTCCTCCTACCAGTCCCACCTCCGCACCCACTCGGGGGAGAAGCCCTTCCTCTGCCCCCAGTGCGGCAAAATGTTCTCCGACCCGTCCAGCTTCCGGCGCCACCAGCGCGCCCACCTGGGGTTCAAACCGTATCCCTGCGACAAGTGCTCCAAGCGCTTCCGGCAGCCGGCCGACCTCGCCGTGCACGAGCGCGTCCACTCCGGGGAGCGGCCGTATAAGTGCCAGAGCTGCGACAAGGCCTTCGTGGCCTCCTGGGACCTGCGGCGCCACATGCTGGTCCACACGGGCCTCCGGCCCTTCTCCTGCACCGAGTGCGACAAGTCGTTCACCGAGCGCTCCAGCCTCAACAAGCACCGGCGTGTGCACTCTGGAGAGAGGCCCTTCAAGTGCGAGGAGTGCCTGAAGTCCTTCGTGGTGTCCTCCAGTCTGCGCAAGCACGAAAGGACTCACCTGGCCGAGCATCAGGAGGCGGACTCATCCGGCACCTCCACCTCTGGCTTCGCTCCCCAGGCGAGCCTCCCTCAGTTCTCCTGTTCTCACTGCGCCACCACCTTCGGCTCCTGGGACGAGGTCCAGGCCCACGAAAGCCTCCATTCCACCGACCCCGCCTTGTCGCAGGCCTGCGGCGCCTGCAGCGCAGAGTTCGGGCAGCTGGGAGAGCTGGAGGAGCCCGCCAAGCAGCGGCCGCAGCCGAGGCCGCACGTCTGCGACAGCTGCAGCAAGAGCTTCCTGAACAAGTCCGGGCTGCGCAAACACCAGAAGATCCACTCCACCAGCAAACCGCACGGCTGCCCCCACTGCGGCAAGGCCTTCCTGTTCGCCGCCTACCTCCGCAAGCACTTACGGACCCACGCAGACGCCGCCGCCGTGGCGCCGGCGGCCCATTCAGCGGCGATGGTTGACGAGCTGAAGATTATTCACACCGACCCGCTTCCCTCGCCCCCGCCTGCCGGCGAGGTGTCCGCCCCGACCGCTGAGCCCGGCGCCATTTCTCTGACCGTTCCTGTGACGCCGTTCCACAATCTCCCAGAATATCTGGTCAAACACGAAGGACTTTAATGTTCTAGAAAGAAATAAAGCCATTACATTCGTTATTGACCAGATCAAATATAAAAAAAAAATCATAATTAAAAACATGTTCTTGGTGTAACTTATTAGGGCATTATTATTTCTGACATCTAAATAGATAAACGTGTTTTATAATCATCCTAATATAATATTGTTCATGTGATCGTCCTAATATATTTTAATCTGTCCATAAAATCATTTGTACTTCACCTTTCACTGCACCTGAAGCTCTTTGTTTCTACTTACATCTCGACTTTAATATTTTGCATTCTTTTAAATGTTCTTTGTTAAAATCGATTTTTAACTATTTTAATGTTTGATTATTTGAATTATTATGATTATTATCCAAGTAGTTGTAGTGGAAAAAAAGGTTCACTGTGAAGCTGTTTTATACCAATAAAATCAAAAAATGTGTTTTTCTTCTGAACAAACTTTGTACGCTTTTTTTTTTTTTTTTTTTTAAACTTTATTTATTTTCAACAGCCCATTCTTTACAGTATTCAAGTTTTATAAGATGCTGTTCAATTTAATATACAACCCCCACAAAAAGAAAAAGAAAATCATACACACACGCAAGAAAACAAAATATAATGTATTTTTTTCTATCATTGTCAAATAATCCTAATTTTCCAAGTAATTTAACCCTGAATATAATTTTGGGTTTGGTGATTTATCTCCTGTAAAGATCCCATTTATTCATTTAGATTTACGGTTATTTTCTTTAAACCTGCAAGTTTATTTCTGATAATAAATAGATACGATTATGTTCAAAGGGTTTAATTTTTCATTAAGAGTTCAACAAAATCAGCATTTAGAAACGATTTATAAGATTCTCAGTAGTTAAATGAAAAGCCTTTTATTGGCATCACAGCGATCAAAGCTTCCTTCTAACGCCGGAGCAGCTTTCTTTGTGGTTTCTCTGTTAATTAGATGATTTATCTCTGGTGAGGAGCTCCAAGCCTTCGGGGTTGGAAGGCCTCTTTGCCATCACCCTAATCTTCAGTTTTCTACCAGATTTGAAGCTAAATCTGCCAGGGGTATGAATAATTTTGGGCCTAACTATAACTAGAGGGAAACCATAAAAGAGTAAATATAGATTTCAGGTTTAGTGTTTTACTGTTAGTAGCCTGCAGCTTTTAAGGTAAGCTTCAGGATGTATATTTGTGGAAGTTTATCCTTTAAATAAGCCTATAGCAGCATAACTATAAAGGTAGCTCAGGGTAACATGAGCCACTCTAGTTATAAGCTTTGTCACAAAGGAAGGTTTTAAGATTAGTCTTAAAAGTAGACGGGGTGTCTGCCTCACGGACCAAAACTGGGAGTTGGTTCCACAGGAGAGGAGCCTGATAGCTAAAGGATCTGCCTCCCATTCTACTTTTAGAGACTCTAGGAACCACCAATATATAAATAAAGTTGGCTAGGCAGGTACCGACGATGGGTGAATGGGACTTTACCTGAACCCAGAGTCTGTAAAGGCGGATTTGAAAGTGCCTGAAGATTTGTTGTGAACTATAGTGAATTTATATGTTTTAGTGTTAAAAAAAGAAGAAACATTCGAGTTTAAGTTTTAAACTGCAAGATATTTAAAAAAAAGACGGTTGCACACAGTGAGTCAGAAGCACCTGCTCAGCATTACATGCTGCCTGAAGCCGTGTTTAGGGCTGAGATCTCCGAATGGTCCATAGAAATGCTTCCCAGACATCTGCTCAGAGTTTAAACGATGGCTGCGCCACACAAAGCCATGCATATTTACGGTTTGGCCCCTCAGCCGTAATCACGCTTAACCTTATTTCGCCAGAAAAGTGTCTGCTTTGCATAAATTTGATTGGTGCCCAGATGATCCCTACATGTTTTATATATCAGCGTACCAGGCTGTGTTTGGCTGTGAACCGGCTGCATCATTTAAGGTTTATTTCTGCTTCACAACCATAGGAATGGAGGTGTTGGCTGCACAGGGACGTTTCTTGTAGTTAATGCAAAAACATTTAGGGTTCACGGCCCGGTTGTTTCCAAAAAAACAAAACGCAACACCTCAAACATGGGCTGTCTTAATAGTAATGCATTTTATTTATAACACTCTTTACATGTACATAAGATCTCAGGGTGTCATGGTCAATAAAAAGTTCAGTATAAGGTGGACCTTAAAATGCAACCCTTTATTTTATACACGTTGATTTGTTGCGGTGAGGCCAACTGGAGGGAGGCCGCAGACTACAGCCGGGGGTCACCCCTCAGTAAAATGGACTTCCTGTTGCAGTGCTTCATGGTGATGAGCAAGGCAGCACCAGCATCTGTCAGAGACTGACAGGAGAAGGAAAAACATCAGCTCAAAGCCAAACAAGATGGTGCTCATCTGAAGAAGGACAGGTTTTACCTCATAGTCACTTATAACGGTGCTCCTCTGAGGAAACAAACACAAATATTTAAATGTCTGCATGCTGGCATGTTAACCATCCTATAACATCAGTAAAAACTCACTCTTATTAGGGTATGCGTGCTTTTGTTTATGGGCTCCATGGTTTTGAGCCACTCTTCGTACGTCTGTTCGTCCTCTGCGCTCTGATTGTGCTGTCTGCAAACACACAATGCGCACCAGGCGTCATTAGACCCATTGTGCGCTTTGCGCATGAAGTGGCCACCCACTACCTGCTGTTACTCACACTGCCCGTTCAATGAGCTGCTGCTGCACGGCTCCCTCCGTCCTGGCGTCCAGGAAGCGGCCTCTGACGGCCAGGGAGGCGCTGGCCTGAAACGAGTTGAGCTGGATGACGGCCAGGGAGAGGGAGGACAGGACCGCCGAGCTGCAGAGGAAGAGGAGGACCACAGGGTTTGCATGATGAGAGAACGCTCCGCGGCCTTTCCTGCAGCGTTTTCATTGCAAACACACTCCAGCTTCTTTGTCTCTGCAGCCACCTCCATTCAGTGGGTGAATCACGGAGATCAGGCCGAGTGGTTCATTCACTGCGCGACTAAATGTTGGGATGAATGGGCGATGATTTAGGGGGCGTGGCGCAAGCGTTTCTGCAGAGAGGCTGTTTGCGCACATAAAACCGACACCATCGTGTCTAAAGGTCCAGACGCAACGACTTCTCTGCACAGATGAAAGGCAACGCAGCTAAATGCGATAAAAAAGATCACCTGTGGTCAGTAACTTCTCGTTGTGCAGTGAACACTCTGAGCAGATCCCGTCCGTCCTTCTTGTATCTGATCTGCAGCTGCATGAAGACGCGGCTGCCAGGAGCTGGCGGCGCCACTGCAAAATATAAAATTAACACAGGTGAGGCGATGGCGCACAATGCAGAATGTTGCTGTGTCTCACAGACTTGCACATGCAACTAATGTTGAACAGACAGAACCCTGGAAGCGAAGGGAAGGCCCACTGGGTCGATTATCCTCCCATATCCCCCAGTTGGTCTCACTGGTTCGCTGCAGCCCTGGACGTGGCTTTGTGTGTTGCTGACCTGATCATGAAGCTACTTCAAAATGCTGCTGTACCATCATGCATATTATCTCATACTGTTCTGTCAGTAGGCTGGAACTTTTTTCCACTGTTTAATTTGAATATTTCATCTTTTTTTTGCACGAGTTTGCTATATTTCCTTTATATTTTTACTTTTATTTTTGGCGTTTCTTTAGAAGCTTTAGAGTAGAGTAGCCTGTATCTTTCAGCACTATAACTCTTTGTAACTCTGTCTTTACTACTGTCACGCCGAAATGACCCCATTATGGAACAATAAAGCAATTTCTTATCTTATCTTAACTTATCATATCATATCTTATCTAATGTTATTGTATCTTATTGTAACTTATCTTATCATAACTTATATATTATCTTATATCATATATCATATCTTATCTTATCATAACTTATATATTATCTTATCATATATCATATCTTATCTTATCATAACTTGTCTATTCTTATGTTATGTTATGTTATCCTATCATATCATATCATCATTTCATAACTTATATATCTTATATTATCATAACTTATCCTATCTTATATCATATCATATCATATAACATAACATATGTTATCTTATCTTATGTCATCATATCATATATCTTATCTTATCTTGGTCCACTCTGTGTTGTCAGGCGGGTTTAGTTTAAGGGATTTCTTCTTTTCTGTCGGTCTGGCTGTGAAGTATGGCCAGTGGAATTGAAATAATCCCCCCCCGCCCCCCCCCAAAAAAGATTGTGTTTCATTACAGTTGATTCATCCGACTCCTGGTTGTTTCCTGATTTCAGGCAGCAGCGAGACACGGATTCGGATAGAAAACATCCTTGGACAGGGTAAAACGCACCTCCTGTGCAGCCGAGTGGCATTAATTACAGGCTCCCTTTTCTCATTTCTCTTTTGGAAGCCGTTGCTTTCACATGAATGTACCTCGTCTCTCGCCTCGCAGCGCTGTTGCCACACTGTGAGAATCAAAGTGTTATTTTGCTGGCAACAGCAGACATTTTCCACATCTTGAAGTCTTCTGGCAGCTCACGCCTCTCACTTTTGCAGTCCACCTTTAACTGCAGCTGAAAGTGAATGAAACCAAACTGGTTGGGTTTTATTTCTCACCTTCGTCATTAGCTGCAAACTGGATGGTGACCTCAGTATCAGTGTTCACGTTCCCCACCTCTCTGGTCCCTTTGTGTCCCACCTCCCTCTCCCCTTTCATCCGCCTGCAGCAAACAGAACATGAGTCAGTGCCGTGGGCTTTATTATTACTGCAATTTGAAATCTTTTCAGATGACAAGAATGCATGAATCATTTAGTAGCACTGTGGGTATTGCAGCTCTTACAGTGATTTGGGCAGCAGTAGTGTTACTGCACAGTGTGTAGCTATGGTCCTGTTTTGAATAATCTCTTCAAACTCTGAGTGCAGCTTGTTGGGACTGGCTATTACCACCTGGAGATGGGAGAAAGAATGAAAACCAAAAGGATGCGCTCATGTTTCAGAAAAATCAGAACCGACCCGGCTTCTTACCTTCCCTCCAGTGCGATCCGCCATTCGTCCCAGCTCATCCAGCCGGCAGTCGGTTCCTTTGATGGACAGCACGGACACGGTCACCCTGAGGGAACAAGGGTGTTTCATCTCTGAACATGATGGTCAGCCAAAGAACAACACGGCTGAAGGTAGTACTGCAATAAGCCTCTGATCCGTGTGTGTTCACTATACCGAGGCCCCCAGCTAGACATGTGCATCATTTCCTTTCCAAAACCTGCAGCCAACTGTCAGCCACCATGAAAAACCATGGTCATGCCAGCCGGTGGCACTGGAAGCATGCCGGGGAATGGGCCGGATTTGTCCTACCATCACAAATCTAAACATGTGGCGTTTACTGGAGGCTGCGCTGGACTCTCGCTGGAACCGTGTGCTGCGGTCAGACAGATCTGAGATCGAGCTTTTGGGCATCAAACGTGTGATTGTTTGGTGTGAAACAAAACAATATGTGGAAAAAGCGCCTCATGCACAAATACAGTGGAGGATCTACCATGCTGTGGGTTGGTGGGTTTTTCTGTTGACTAAAACCACAATGAAAATATATCATCATAAATTAAATAAAGGCTTGAGGGAACTAAAACTTTTCTGTTAATGAATAGAAATATAATGAAACTGGTGATAAGGTACAGGTGATGTTCCTGCTGACATAGAAAGTACTCCTGGATCAATGTGAGCTTCTGTGCTTTCTGTGTCTCTGCTCTGTCTTCTCTAAGCCCCAGTGGGTCGAGGCAGATGAGCGTTCACACTGAGCCTGGTTCTGGTTCTGCTGGAGGTTCTCCTCCCTGTTAAAGGGGAGTTTTCCTCTCCACTGTCACTTCATGCATGCTCAGTATGAGGGATTGCTGCAAAGCCATCAACAATGCAGACGACTGTCCACTGTGGCTCTACGCTCTTTCAGGAGGAGTGAATGCTGCTTGGAGAGACTTGATGCAACCTGCTGGGTTTCCTTAGAGAGGAAACTTTCTGACCAACCTGGAGGATCTGATGGAGTCTGACTTTGGAAAGAGCCTTGAGATGACATGTTGTTAATTGGAGTTATAGAAATAAAATTGAATTGAATTGAATTAAAAACAGCCGGCACTGTGAAAACTAAAAAGCTCGACTGGAACTTCATTAAAACGTGCCGTCAAAATGAAAGCCAATGTCTTTGCCAGAGGCTCTTGAAACCTTGTCAAGAGTTCATGGCATCAGTAGCTCTGCCAGGAGATTTAGCTCTTATGTGAAAACGGGTCATTATTGGATCCAAAACATGTAAATCAACTCAGAGATGCTGGGCGATATGGCTTAAAAATAAAATCTCAGATTTTTTTTAAACCTTTTGTTTCAAAAAAACAAATAGCTGAAATTATAAAAAAAATCAATAATCTCATGTAGGAATTGACCTGAATTCAAAGTGCAACTTATTACGAGCTTTAAAACATGTTTAGAAAACAAGATGGCGGCCCCGCCGTAATAAATAATGAAAATATAATAAAATGTTTGCTGCTAGTTGTATAACACGTCTAAGAACAGGCTTCACTTCACACCAACTTAAAAAAAAAAGTAAATGAATAAATGAAAGTGCCTCGTTTTTGGGTAAAAAGCTTTCCTCTTTGGTTTATTTTGACAATAAATTTTCCTAAACATATTTTCAACATTGCTGCTGCTACTATAATAATTTCCCTTTTAGGTCCAGCCCTAGTGGTAAACGGGGACTTTATATATAAAAAACATTATTTCTTAGATGGCATCATGACTTCTGTGAGCGATTAAACGTGCACCAACCCCTGGTTAGCAGCGTGCTCCCCGAGCTCCTGGTAGAAGATGGTGGATGACAAGAGGGTGTGAGCGTCGTTGTCCTCCTCCTCTAGATTCCCTAACTTTGCGTTGGCTTTTCCATCTGTACAGATAATCACCTTTAAGATCAGCAGGGGAGGCAAATCAGTATTTCAAGTTAAAAAACAACACCAAGATGAATGTACATCACAGACAGCATTCACTGCAGATGTGATAACTTCAAGTTTTGTCCATAACTCTGGAAAAACCAAACAATTAACATATAATAAACATATAAATCTGTATTAAAGGTGCACCGACCAGGCTTTTCCTGGATGATACAGATTTCTAGGTTTTCTTTAGGCTCTCGCCAGCAGTTTTTTTTCTATGTAGCATAAAAGAGAAAAAAAATGTACAGAGGGTTTTTCCATAGAGCTCATGGTTTTGAACATGATAGAAAATTCTAATTATCTTAATTTATGCTTCTAAACATCTGCAACTAACCTGATAATCTCATTTTAATTAAACTCAAAACAGTTCATGGTGCTGGATGATGCCTTTAGAGACCAAATATGTTTGTTTTGATGCATTTACTGAACAGGAAACCAAAACAGCAACATTCAATCATCCGATCACCAATCAGAGATGATCCGTGTCATTCGCTTCTCTCGTCATAATCAGTTGCTGTTTGGTTCTTTGTAACTAATTCATGGTGAATTTCAAACATTTAAGATCAGTCGGACGTCTAAATGCACAAAAACGTGGAAATAAAAACCTCATTAATTAGCAACGGAAGCTACCTTTGAGCCTGGCCGTCTGGAGGCCACCGTGATCGCAAGGAGAGCAGCTGGACCCAGAGCTGTTGCTCCATTTGCAGATAATCTTCAGATGAAAACAATAACCACAATACACAAACGCGGATGAAAAAGCGTCATTTAAATAAACAACAAAGAGAGATGTTGTGTTCAATGCACAGTCACCCTAAAATCTGCCTCTGTAAGGAGTCTGAGGTCTGTGAAAGTGGAGGAGGAAGAGGAAAAGCTGCTGCCGCCGCCTTCAGAAGGCCGCTGTCGTTCAGCTCAGCGTCGCTCAGCTCAAACGACTGCAAATGGTTGCATCCGTGCATCGTGACCTGCAGAAAACAGAGTGGATGTAAATGAAAGGTAGCACTGATGTTACGTGATTTAAACGTGCGGACTGTGGTAATAAATGTACCTGGTAGCTGAAAGTGATGAGCCCCACTCGGACCTCAGGCTGATGGTCGCTCAGTTTCTGAACACATTCCAGCAAAGCGTCCTGGACGTACTGGATGTAGCCCACAAAATGTAAAACAAAAATCCAGCTTTGAGTTGGACGGATTTGATCTTTTTTTTTTTTTCTTTCTTTTTATATTCAATACAAGCACTGACAGAACCATGAGGAGGTTTTGAACAATTTTCATGAATGCAATTCAGAAGATAATTCACCTATGCTCCACTTATCTGGGACAAACTCCCAGAAAACTGTAAAAGTGCTGAAAGCCTGAGTTCCTTAAAATCAAGATTAAAAACACATTTGTTCAGGATTGACTTCGACTGTTGTAGTTAAACTGTTTTACTGAAACATCACTAGATCAAGTTCTACTGTTTTTATTGTTTGCTTTTAAACTGCAAAAAGGGAACTAAAAATAAGTAAAATTTTTACCCCTAAAATAAGATAATTAGATATACTGCACTTGAAATAAGATGATGGAGGTGAAATGTTCCTATTTTAAGTGCAAAAATCATATTCCATTGGCAAATAGTCTTATTTACCTGCTCAAATCAAGCAAAAATACTTTCATTTCAACTAATAATTTCTTATTTTTAGTTCTATTTTTGCAGTGTAGTTTCTATTTTCCCATGTTTTATTCTGTTTCCACATTTTATCCCAACTTGCTTTTATTCTGTTTCCACATTCCACATTTTTTAATCTTTTAAAGCATGTTGCGTTGTCTTTGTACTGAAATGTGCTCTACTAATAAACTTGCCCTGCCTTGCCTTACCTGGAGCCTGGATTTGTGGATTTTCTGCCCCGCTTCCAGCACCTTAAACCAAGCAGAGACAGCTTGTGGATTTCTGAAAGCCGCCTGACTGGACCATGAGCCAAGGGTTGGTTGGGGTTTTGTACCTTGGAGGTGATGCTCATGGAGCCAGAGATGTCGATGCAGAAGAGCAGCAGGGAATCAGCAGCGAACAGCGGCTGTTCCACAGGGTTCAGCAGGAAGAGCTCATCGTTCTGACCCGCAGGAGGTCGCTTGGACTCACCTGAAGCTCCGGTTAACTCCCCACACCCACAGAAGTAACAACCTCTCACCTGCAATGAAGCAAAGCTCCACTCAGTCCGATTCCACACAACAATATAATGCCTGAACTAACTAACTACGCTGAGAAGCTTGAAAACGTTTTCACACCCCTCCAACACATTTCCACATTTTCTCAGGTTGCCTAAACAAGCTTCAGTGAATTTAGTTCTTTTGAGTGACAGATGAACACAAAGCAGAGCAGGACTGTTAAGTGGGAGGAAGACGATACGTGTTTTATCTGAAAAGTGTGGAGTGAAGCAATAGTTTGTAGCTGCAGTCACAGCTCCAGTTATTTTGGGGGTTTGTTTCTACCTGAAGGTTTACAGACTGAAACCTTTGCTTGTTGTAAAAACCCTCCAGCTCAGTCAAACTGGATGGAGAGCGTCTGCGAACAGCAACGTTCATAGCCAGGCACAGATCTTCAGCTGCATTTCAGTCTGGACTTTGACTAGGCCATTACAATCCACAAATCTGCTTTGATCTGAACCATCCCATAATATCTCAGGCTGTGTGTTCCTGCAGGAAGGAGAACCTCCCCCTCAGTCTCAGGATCTCTGCAGCTCCTCCAGAGCCACCATGGTCCTCCTGCTTCTCTGATCAATGCTCTCCTGGTCCAGCCTGTCAGTCCAGGTGGACGTCCATGTCCTGGTAGGTCTGCAGGTGGTCCATCCTCTCTCCAGGTCCACATGATGATCAGAGCTCTGGATGTAGCTGTAGAACCTGATCCTGCTGTAAACTGGACCAGAACCTCCTCCCTGACCCGTCTGCTGGGTTCCTGGGTCTCCATGATGCTGGATGTTCTTTAACAAGCCACTGTGGTCAGAAACAGAGCCGCTGCATTTATACTTAGATCCATCCATCCATCGCCTTATCCAGGATCGGGTCGCAGGGCCAACAGGTCCAGGTGGGAACCCAGACATCCTCCAGCTCATTCTGGGGAATCCCAAGGCATTCCCAAAGCAGATGGGACATAAAAATCTCTCCAGTGAGTTCTGGGTCTTCCCTGGGGTCTCCTCCCAGGAAGCATCCCGATCAGATCTCCAAACCCCCTCAACTGAGTCCTTTTGATGCAGAGAAGCAGCGGCTCTACTTTGAGCTCCCCCCCCCCGTCCTCCCCCGGGCTCCCTCATTTCAGCCGCTTGTGTCCAGGATCTGGCTCTTCCGGTCCTGATCCAGACCTCATGACCACAGGTGACACGGGTCAGAACATAGACGGACCGGTAAAACCAGAGCTTTGCTTTTCGGCTCGGCTCTTTCTTCCCCAGCACAGATTTCTCATTAAAGGATGTCTGATGGAAGATTGCTGCACTGGATTTTATTTTATAGGAGTAAAAAAAAAAAGTAAAGGGGGGAGGTTACAGATGCCTGCCACACTTTTCAGATTCCTCTTTGTGCTTTTGTCTATCAGCTGACGTTAAAGTTTGTGGTCAGAGTAAAGGTTACCTGTGACGTAAATACCTCCTTTTCCTGCCAGCTGCCCAGCACTGAGCCGCACTGTGAGCACGACACGGGCTCCCCGTCTGTGGGCTGCGCTGGAAAAAACACACAAGGAACATCATCAGGTACGCAAATAGGAGGAAAAATCAAACTAGATCAGCAAGATAGAATCCACCAACCTCTTTCCTGTGAGAGCAATTTCCCTAAGCTGATAAGAACGACATTGGGATTTCCTGGCAGAGTCTCCTTATCTGTCGCTGAGAACGGGAAAAACAGGCGTGAAAATTTGCACCTCGTCTTTTCACCACCTTAAGGCACGCCTTTACAATTACCCTTTGCCATGGACAATGGCGGGTTGGGTGAGGGAGGCGTCTGGAGGCTTGTAGGACTTGAGACAGGTGAGACAGGTGAGGGTAACACCATCACGTACTCTGGTGTAAGATGCATAAATGAACGTCTTGGAGGCAGAGCCGGCGCTGGAGCTTTAAGATCAGAGACAAAACCAGAGGCATCAGTTGGAGGCTTTTTGCATTAAAAGTGCAAAAATACAGAAACGTTTCCTCTGATTGTTGGTGCATCAACAATCTATAAGAATCTGTTCATTTATATGTCTACATATATACATACAATGGGTAAAAAACTGGCAAGTTAGTGCAAAAATGCTGATTGTTGGGGATAGAAACTGGTTCTGTGTCGCTGAGGGTAAGAGGCTGGATAACCTGCAACCAGGAGGATCAGCAGCTCCTGAGGAAGGTTGTACTTCTTAAATTATATGTATTTTATCATCTTCAGATCAGATATTACTCCTGGATGGATTAAAGCTGATTAAAAACCCATTTGTTTAGAGTTGCCTTTAAATGCTTCGTAATCCAACTTCTCTTATATCTTGAGCTGCTGCTGCTATTCCTCTGTAATGTTTCCTTTTCTCATGTTCTGTTCTTGTTACTTGAATATAGCTCACCTGGATTATGAAACAAGTTTTTCTTCTCTTCCTTGAATTTCTCATTGTTTCACACAGACCCTGCAGGTTTCCACGGTGTGTGGAAAGGCTGAACGTGGCGACACAAATGACCAAAACATTTAGCCCTGATTTGTTTTGAAGGATCCTTCTTTTTCCAGCATTTCAACAACAAACAAAAAGGATAATCAGCTGGTCTGCCATTTGGTGAATACAGAAGCCCCACAAGAGTATTTAAAGTGAGCTGACCCAGGTTCTGGTAAAAGCTGATGCTTCAAATAGTATAATTTCTTAACATTTAGAGCCATAATAGCGACCCGAGGAAATACAGGTTTAGTTTATCTGCAGCACATTTCAGCATAGAGGCGGTTCAGAGTGCTTTACATCATGAAAACATCATAAACACATGGAAACAGTCCCTGGTTGTGAGTCCAGTACCAAACATTATGAGGTGAAAACATCAACATGTTGGTCAGAGTTCCTGTTATTATGGCTGAAAGCAGCTCTGAAAATGCTGCTTCTCCATGTCTGGTTCTGGTTCTGCAGAGCAGGCTGGAGCCAGAAGACCTGAGTGGTCTGGAGGGTTGATGCCCTGATAACAAGTCTGTGATGTATTTAGGTGCTAATTCAGGGATTTATAGACTAACAGAAGGATTTTAAAGTTTATTCTCTGAGATCCAGGGAGCCAGTGGAAGGACTTCAGAACCGGGTCCATGTTCTCTACGTTCTTAGTCTTAGTGGAAGGACTTCAGAACCGGGTCCATGTTCTCTACGTTCTTAGTCTTAGTGAGGACTTCAGAACCGGGTCCATGTTCTCTACGTTCTTAGTCTTAGTGAGGACTTCAGAACCGGGTCCATGTTCTCTACGTTCTTAGTCTTAGTGAGGACTTCAGAACCGGGTCCATGTTCTCTACGTTCTTAGTCTTAGTGAGGACTTCAGAACCGGGTCCATGTTCTCTACGTTCTTAGTCTTAGTGAGAACTTCAGAACCGGGTCCATGTTCTCTACGTTCTTAGTCTTAGTGAGGACTTCAGAACCGGGTCCATGTTCTCTACGTTCTTAGTCTTAGTGAGAACTTCAGAACCGGGTCCATGTTCTCTACGTTCTCAGTCTCAGTGAGGACTTCAGAACCGGGTCCATGTTCTCTACGTTCTTAGTCTTAGTGAGGACTTCAGAACCGGGTCCATGTTCTCTACGTTCTTAGTCTTAGTGAGAACTTCAGAACCGGGTCCATGTTCTCTACGTTCTTAGTCTTAGTGAGGACTTCAGAACCGGGTCCATGTTCTCTACGTTCTTAGTCTTAGTGAGGATTTCAGAACCGGGTCCATGTTCTCTACGTTCTTAGTCTTAGTGAGGACTTCAGAACCGGGTCCATGTTCTCTACGTTCTTAGTCTTAGTGAGGACTTCAGAACCGAGTCCATGTTCTCTACGTTCTTAGTCTTAGTGAGGACTTCAGAACCGGGTCCATGTTCTCTACGTTCTTAGTCTTAGTGAGGACTTCAGAACCGGGTCCATGTTCTCTACGTTCTTAGTCTTAGTGAGGACTTCAGAACCGAGTCCATGTTCTCTACGTTCTTAGTCTTAGTGAGGACTTCAGAACCGGGTCCATGTTCTCTACGTTCTTAGTCTTAGTGAGGATGCGGGCAGCAGCGTTCTGGATCAGCTGCAGCTGTCTGATCCACTTTTTAGGCAGACCTGTGAAAACACCGTTGCAGTGATCAGTTCTACTGAAGATAAACATGGATTAGTTTCTCCAGATCCTGCTGAGACATCAGTCCTTTAATCCTGGAAATGTTCTCCAGGTGCTAGAAGCCTGACTGAGTCGAGCCTTTGCTTGGTTCCAGTTGTGTGTTTGGTGAGAAATCTAATATATGGAGCGTGTTGGGTCCAGCCATGGATGGAGAGCGAAAACTTAACAGAGATTGGTTAAAAACTCTGAATCCCAGAATGCACAGCGTTGCTTTTCCAAGGAGGAGTTCTGCCAAACTGGAATCCCTGTGATGTCATGGAGGCATAAAACATGAAAAACATTTCTGCTTTCAGCTCGCTGGGTGAGCATGCATGTCTGGACCTGTATTCAAAGTCCGTGCTGCTGCTTGTATATCCAGTGACCGTATCTCAGCCGAAAACAAGACCAGTCGCCTGAAACTGCCTGTCTAAGCTCAAAGAATCTGACAGTAAATTTCTCAAGAAGAGTCAAAGTCCCTGATGACGTCAAGGAAGGAATTTCCCCTCCGCTGCCTGACGGAGGCATTGAACCCACAGCTCCCTGCGCCTGAGGCGGACGCTCAACCCAGCCTCTAGAGTCTAGACCAAGGGTGACCAAAGTGGGGCCCGGGGGCCATTTGTGGCCCCTTCACTGATTGGACTGAGCAAAATTATTACTGACAAATTATTTTGCAATCCTTATTGCAATTGAAAATATTAGGTACAACAAAAAGAAGTCATCTCTTTAATTGCCACACCTTTTGCATTCTATTTAATTTCATAGCAAATAGGACCCAATCTATTCAGCGACGTTTATTAAAAATAATGCTTTCGGTGCACAAAAATGTGCCTTTAACTCATTTAATGAAATTTGTTAAATATAGCAGGTGTTTTCAAAGAGTGAACCAAATCCCGTTTTTAATGACAATAGACAAAAAAAAATCATTGTTGATTTTTCTTTTTTTTGTTCTTTTTTTGATTGAGATGGTCGTCCAGTCACAGAAACAATTAGCAAGCTCAATGACTAATTTTTAATAAGTCAAATATGTAAAAAGCGTTTAAAGTATTTGACCTACATCCCTTGTCTACAGAAAATCTGACTTATTTTTCTAATTAAAATAATACATGATCAAATTTTGTGGAGTAGGTTAAAAACAAACCCCAATCCAATTTTTGGGGTAATTAATTTTTTTTAAATTTATGTTTTTTGGCCCTCGACTACTTTTGCCTTGACAATTTTGGCCCACATGACAAAAGGTTTGGACACCCCTGCTGTAGACAAAGAGTGGCGGCCATGTCTGCTCGGTTTATCGGACCTGCTGAACTCAACTTGCTCCATTGTTCATCAGAACAGCTCAGGGCAAACTAGGATAAAACCATCTGAATATTCTTTATTTCATGGTGTTTTCATTCGCTTGTGGTCTTTAACCTTCAAGGGAACGAGTTCGCTGAGCTTCATGCTACAAAGTTTGCTTTGGGTTGTGCTTTAAAGTTGTGACCAGTTTTATTTCAATGGGCGGTTTGAGCCCTTATTAATGTTCAAACTGAACTGTGATGTCACTGCATTAATTTATTGGTTTCAATTTACTCGTATTTATACCTTTTCACTGTAGTTTATTAGTTTTTGTGTTTGCATGTGAAAATTCATATTAATTCGGGCCATTTCACAGCAAACAGGCTTCAATCGGAGGCAACCCGACCCAACCCGTCAAATCAATTGGGGGGGGGGGGGGTTGTTGACATAGATCTAACTTGGACTGGGCCTTGGAGGATTTAGTTCATTTCATTTAACATATATACCTCCAGTTAACAACACACGTCATCTCAAGGCTCTTTCCAAAGTCAGACTCCATCAGATCCTCCAGGCTGGTCAGAAAGTTTCCTCTCTAAGGAAACCCAGCAGGTTGCATCAAGTCTCTCCAAGCAGCATTCACTCCTCCTGAAAGAGCGTAGAGCCACAGTGGACAGTCGTCTGCATTGTTGATGGCTTTGCAGCAATCCCTCATACTGAGCATGCATGAAGCGACAGTGGAGAGGAAAACTCCCCTTTAACAGGGAGGAGAACCTCCAGCAGAACCAGAACCAGGCTCAGTGTGAACGCTCATCTGCCTCGACCCACTGGGGCTTAGAGAAGACAGAGCAGAGACACAGAAAGCACAGAAGCTCACATTGATCCAGGAGTACTTTCTATGTTAGATGGTAATAGAGGATGATCTGCCTCCCCTGATGATGTCACAGCTAACAGAACACCAGACCAGGTGTATCTTCTATGAAGAGAAAAGTGACAGAGAACAAAAAGTTAAAAGCTGAAATAACAACAAACAATGCAGATTGGAGAGCAGTAGGAGAACTCAGCAGAGTGAGAAATAGACCCTGATGTCCTCCAGCAGCCTAAGCCTATAGCAGCATAACTATAGAGGTAGCTCAGGGTAACACGAGCCACTCTGACTAGAAGCTTTGTCACAAAGGAAAGTTTTAAGCCTAGTCTTAAATGGGCCTCCATGGCCTTAAAAACAGCAGCGCTCCAACTGCAGGTTACTCAGAGTGAGCCACCAGAACTGACTCCTGGATAAGTGTCAAAATGATTTCAGAACAACGGAGCGTAAGTCCGGTTGCCTCCGATTTAAGCCTGTTTGCTGTTGTTTCTGTTCATTCTGTACACATGTGCAGGGCTTAATGTTTCAGAACACCACGCTATCTATTGTCCTTTTAACAGCACACCTCAGCAGGCAGGTAGACAAAAAACAAGAACTGAGAGAGAGACGGAGCATTTTTGGCTATTATTTCCTGATGAACAGTTGATTCCTCAGCTTGGTAATTTCAGAAAAAAAAGTTAATAGTTGTATTTGGAACCAATTAGTTAATCACAGGTGAACCAAATTATTGCTACACAACAAGTGGTTGCTTATGGAAGCAAGCATCTCAACCAATAAAAGCTCTAAAATAAGAGTTTTAAAGAGAAGGAGGGCGATGTGTACACAGTGCCTCACTTTCAGCAGGATCAGCCAGAGACAGATTACCCTGCAGGTCGTTTAGGCTGATGATCAGGAAGTTAAAAAAAAACATTTAAGAAAAATAAAATTTTAGGAAAAAAAGTAATAGCGTGAATAAATAATGTCAGACAGGAAAACAGAATAAGATCCACGGATAAAGCCAAATTCTCCGTACCCGTCCTTCGAAAAGGCGCCGTCACAGGAGAACCTGTGACTTTGGGAGAAGAAACCGTCTCGTATCGTTTAGGAAATCCTGGATGGCTGGAGAGGAGCGGAACTGGCTCAGAGATCCCGACCGCCTGGTTTTTTCCCGGCTGTCCGGAGGCCTTAGGAGAAGAAGCAGCAGAGCGCTGAGCTTTGGCCGTTGGGTCTGGCTGGGATGGAGGAGGAGGAGGAGGTCTACAAGGACGGAGGGGTTTAACAGGAGGAAGGAGGGCTGAAAAAGAAACATGAAATTATAATCATAGCTATGCTTTAAAGATAATTCATCTTGTTTTGCATGTTATAAACAAAACAGAAGAATAAGAAAGCTTGTTTCAGCTTTAGCGGCAGGCAGGGATATCCCAGTCTGGAAACCCAGTGAAGAAATCTCATGTTGATTTAACACTGAGATCATAAAAGAACAAATTTTCACCTTCTAAAACCCCCCAAAACTCAAAAAGCACCAAGAGTTTGAGTGTTTGCTCGAACATTTTCACCTCTCATGAGGTACAAGATGGATTCTCATGTGTTTATGAATGCATAAATACCGCAACGTTAATGTTGATGGAGAGGACTGATTGTCTGTCCCGGGTGAAAATGGACCCGGTGGAAAAGAAAAGCTTGAGCTCCTGTTAGATAAGAGAAATTGTCTCTTCCCTGATGAGAAGAAAACCTCCTAGATTCTCAGAACTGTTACCACTCTGACATTTACTAAAGGTAAGATACTGACTACCCATTACCATTCAACAAAAGCCCACATCCAAAAAAAGGAAAGGAAAGAACGAACCATTTCATAAAGAAAATACCAGGTGTGACACACTGAGTGGTAAAACTTTCAGATATCACATGTAACCCAGCTGTGAGATCCTTAAAATCAACCGTGTTCACATCCTGTTGGCAAATGTTGCTCAGGAGGGATGTAACTTCAGCTGAGCAGACCAAAGCATGCAAGATTCATATCTCCACAAAGGCTAACAGTGTGCATCACTCAACGCATGATGATGCTTTACCAACCGGTTCCTCAAGACGCTCAGAGAAAACACACATTTTAGGGATTTTTACCCATGCTTTCCTGATTCCCTTCAGACTTCAGACAAGGATAAAGACGCAGCTAAATAATGAGCTGAACAGCAGGTGGACCCAGAGATGAGAGCAGGTGGAGGTGAGTTACCTGAGCGTTTGGCCCCATTGCCAGAGGATCGCTGGAGTTCTCTGTGGCTCAGTGACGGCGGTACATAAACGAACCCACAAGCAAACTCCATCGGGCTTCAGTCTGACACCAGAACCAACAAGCTGCTTTTTTTAAGCAGACCAAACAAATCAAAGGGATTCCCTCATTACAGGTTCAGACACATTTCTCACACTGATGGCTGGAAACGGATCAAGACTCAGCAGAGCACCATGATGAGCTCGTTTAAAGACTGCGAGGAAAATAAAACGAGTACTCACAGATGTGAAGTCTTTGGGTGGATCTCTGTACAGGAGCTCGAGATCCTCCCAGGGCCCGGAAACACTTGAGCTGTTGTCAAACCTCAGACATCTTGTCCAACAGGTTTAACTGTCTTCAGTCTTCCTCCTCACAACACAGAGAGCTGCTTTCAGCACGACGGGAAGCTTAGTCTTAGTGGAAGGACTTCAGAACCGGGTCCATGTTCTCTACGTTCTTAGTCTTAGTGGAAGGACTTCAGAACCGGGTCCATGTTCTCTACGTTCTTAGTCTTAGTGGAAGGACTTCAGAACCGCGTCCATGTTGTCTGAGGTCCAATAGAACCAGCACGGTGGTTCTTCCACAGTCTGTATTTATATGGATGTCATTAAACACCTTGATCAGGGCGGTCTCTGTACTGTGGTGAGCACGGAAGCCAGACTGGAAAACGTCAAAGCGGCTGGTCGTTGTTAGGAAGGTGTTTAATTGTTGAAATACAGCTTTTTCAATAATCTACTGATAAAGGAGGTTTGAGATGGGCCTGTAGTTCTGGAGTAGTAGTTTGTCTAAATTGTTCTTTTTCAGCAGTGGTTTGATAATTGCTGTTTTTAGGGACTGGGGGAAAACACCTGACAGAAGGGACGTGTTTATTATCTGAGTCAAATCAGACGCTATGACAGGTAGAACGTTCTTAAAGAAAGCTGTGGGGAGAACATCAAGGCAGCAGGAGGAGGAACTTAACTGCTGAATGATCTGCTCTAAGCTTTTGGAGTTTATTTGGCTGAATTGGGACATTTTGTCAGGATAAGTTCCTGCTGAATACAGCTTTGGTTCTGGTGTTGGTGTGGATGTACAAACTGATCCTCTGATCTTTAGGATTTTCTCAGTGAAGAAGTTTGCAAATTAATTGCAGGCCCTGGTGGAGTGGAGTTCAGAAGTCACGGACACAGGAGGATTTGTTAACCTGTCGACTGTGGAAATAAGACACGAGCATTATTAATGTTTTTCTTAATGATCTCAGAGAAGAAAGATTCTCTTGCATTTTTCAGTTGTAAGTTATATCTGTAAAGTCTCTCTTTATAGATGTCATAGTGAACCTGGAGTCTGTTCTTTCTCCACCTGCGTTCAGCTTTCCTACATTCCCTTTTTTCACCTCTAACTGCTGGAGCATTTCTCCAAGGAGATTTTTTCTTCCCAGAAAAAAACTTTCACTTTAACTGGAGCAATGCAGTCAATGATGTCTGAGACTTTAGAATAAAAGTTATCTACTAGCTCATCTACTGAGTTGCAGCCCAAGGTTGAAGTATCAGAGTAAGCTTTAATAAAAGTTTCTGTGGCATTGTCCTTAAAGGTGCGTTTTCTTACGATGTCCCTTTGGCTAAATGAGTCACTGGAAATGATGCTTTCACAGGTAACAGAAAAGTGATCAGATAGGGCAACATCAGTTACATTGACCTTAGAAATCTTTAGACCTTTAGTGATGATCAGGTCTAAAATATGTCCCTGCTTGTGTGTTGGCTGTTTAACATGCTGAGTTAAACCAAAGTTTCTAAGTGTGTCACACAGTTCTTTTGCACTTCTGTCTTCAGGGTTGTCAACATGAAAGTTGAAGTCTCCCACAATAATTAAACAGTCATAATCAACACATATCACAGACAGAAGGTCACTAAAATCCTTAAAAAAGTTTGATGTGGACTTAGGAGGCCTGTAAACAAAACAAAAATCAGTAAACACGGGCCTGAGCCTAATTTCTAAAACTTTTTTTTTCCAGATGATTCAAATTTTTAGACCTCGTCTAAAGAAAATGTACAAGAAAAGTCGACACGAATTGAACCCAATTTGGAAGAAACAGTAGAGTAAAAGAAAAGTATAACTTTCAGAGGATGAAGGGATTTTGGAAGAACAGAGGCAGGAGGAGGAGGGAGGAAAACAGTTGTCGTAATATTGGGAGGATGAAGAGCAGGAATGGGACAAAAATAGACCAAGAAGTAAACATAAAAATGAAAGTTAAGGAGGACAGAATTTTTTTTTTAAATGCAAATGAGACCTGCAGCTTTCCAAGCAGCAGCACAATTATTTTGGCCTTTTTTCAGAAATTTGTTGCAAGTTTTTCCAGATTTTCCCACAATCCTGAGAAGCAATAAGAGGGTCACGCTGTGGTCTGGACCAAGGCTTTGGCTCCGGGAACAGACCGGAGGAGCCAGTGAGCAAATGCAAGGCAGCTGTACTGATTCAGAAAAATTAGCTGTGGGTGTTCAGAGGAAACAGAACACAAAAGTTACTGATGTAACTGGAAAATCCAGCAGGAAGTAAAAATAAACCTGAATGTAAAACATGACAACAGAACTTCATTAAGAGACACTGAGTATGGAGCAGAGAGCCATTTTTCCTCCAGGTCCAGCAAAACAAAATGCAAACTGACTGAAAAATGAAGTTTCTCGACCAACTCTATAAAAATTGTTTCTTTTATGGAAAAATAAAGAATCACATTTCCACTTCCAGGAGGTCCTGGACATTTGGCCACTGTAGCCCGTCTCTCCCACTGTGAGCTAATGACTTTATCTTTTTAATGCATCACATTAGGAAACAACAGAGGTGTACAAACCCGGGTTCAGAAGTTAGAGATGATTTCCAATCATTTGCATTTTCCAGCAGACAGAGACTAATGTTTAAAATCTCTCGAGGGCTGTTTTACTGTTAAGAAGCAATAATATTTTCTGTAACAATTAAGTTCTGGAATGTGTATATGTGATGTTTTTGTTTTCAAAATGTTTGTTACCTTTTGGGTGTGTCCTTATAGCAGCCATCTTGGAACCTACCAAAGAGGAGGCCCGCCTCAAACCCAGCTCTTTTATAGAAAGGACCTTGTTTGCTGGACTTTGATTGGCTGGGCAGTTAATTGAGGAGGTGGCGACAACAGTATATAAGGAGACTGTTGGCTGTACCAAGGAGAGAGAGAAGGCTGGAGAGTCTGAAGGGAAGATGTAATTTTTTCCCCCCCCCTTGGCGCTGACCTATGCTGTGCTGAGGGAGGCCTAATAAACCACCTTTGTTTAAACTGCAGCCAACTTTGAGGAGTTTTCCTTCCACACCACACCTCGCAGCGTAACAGTGGTGTCAGGAGTGGGATCGTTTACGCCTGTGAATGAAGGAAGACAACAGGCTAAATGAGAGGAGTAGGGCGTGGAAGAACTCGTGGGACAAAGAAAAGCCCCCTTTCTGAGATGGAAGGACAAAGCGGAGGACCAGCAGAGCCGGATTCACTACCTGAGGGAGCCATGGCTGGCGAAGACATTTTTGAACCGGTTGTGCGGCCTAAGCATACCACAGTTGGAGCTGTGAGTAAAGAGCATTCTGAAACTGACATCTTTGATGAAATAAGAGAATTTATGCAACGTTCTAAACGAACAGAAGCAATACTGTTTGACCAGATTAAACAGTTGTGCAGTAACATGCCAAAGCTGCAAAGTGATGTTTATGCTGAACAGGAGCTGTCTATCAGAACTGGCATTTCTACAGAAGCAGCTGTTCCAAAGCGAGAGACTAGGACACTGTCTCAGCTGTCTGCAACAGAGGAAGTCCAAGGAGCCTCTGGTTACCAAGCAGAACCTTATTCTCCATCTCAGCCCCAGCAGCATAAAGCACAAGTAGCTCCAGCACAAAGAGTGGAACCAACCCGTGGAGGTGATCCAAGAATACCTGACTTTAAGGAGGGTGAGGATCCTGAAAGTTTTTTCATACGTTTTGAACGCATTGCTAAAACATGGGGATGGCAACCAGCTGAATGGGCTGCTAGAGTGGTCACATTATTGACTGGAAAAGCCCTTGAGGCATATGCTGGTATGGATGAGGACCAATCTGACTCTTATGACGCTATTAAAGCTGCTGTGTTGTCTAAGTTTAATGTAACAGAAGAGACCTACAGATACCGGTTTCGAAGCATCAGTGTTCCAGTGGGAGAGAGTGTACGTGAAACCTACGGTCGGATAAAGGGACTCTACAAGCGATGGATGCGGCCTGACAGTCGGAGTAAAGAAGAGATGGGGGAAACGATCATCTTGGAGCAGTATCTACGTGTGCTTCAACCAGACGTCCGCACATGGGTGAAGGAGAATAATCCAAAGACTGGAGAGGAAGCGGCAGACCTGGCTGAACGTTACCTGGCTGCTCACAGAGAACCTTCTAGGTCAAGAGTGACTGAGAGACCAAAGTCTATGGAGGTAAAACCTCCAGGTGCAACTAATGTTGCCAATTTGGACAAGAGGGGTGGTAAGAAGTACACACAACCTGGACCAAGGTATGGTCTCATTTGTTACTATTGTCAGCAGCCTGGTCACAAAGCTTCCTTATGCCCATTAAGAAAAAGTAAGTCAGAGTTATGTGTGGTACCTTCCAAGGAACATAATTATGAACTTTCTGATGACATGATTCCACATAAACATGTAGTTGATGTGGTGATAAATGGCAAAGCTGTAAAAGCTCTTGCAGACACAGGTAGCTCACGAACTTTGGTGAAATCATCTTTGTTGAGTAATGTACTGCCTCACTTTAACAAACCGGTAAACATTACTTGTGTTCATGGATGTCAAAAAGAGTATCCAACTGCTGATGTCACTATTGATGTTGAAGGACAAGTTTTTATGTTGACTGTTGGAGTTTTGAATCAGTTAGCATATGATGTTATCCTAGGAGAAGATTTACCAATCCTAGATAGTTTGGTTCAAGAAAACTTAGTGGCTTATTCCTGTGCTGTCACCACACGTTCCATGAAAAAGGATTTAGAACTTCTGCCAGATGTAGATGATGATCTGTATGAAGGAGGAAATAAAATCAAGAAATCAAAACGACAGCGTAGACAGGAGAAAAATAAGAACAAAAGCAGGTCAAAACTCCCTGAACCTGCATTGCCATTAACTCCATGTATTGATTTCCAGTGGAAAATTCCTAATAACTTTAATGAGAGACAAGAAAACGATCCATCTTTGAAACCTCTCTTTAATAAAGCACATAAAGATGGTGGAAAAGAGAGTGCTGCTGAGTTCAAAAGTTTAGCAGGAGAGCCTTTCATTATAAAGGATAAACTTTTGTATCTAGCAGATATTGCTGAACCCAGACTTGTTGTCCCAAAAGAATACCGTTCAGTAATTCTGCATTTGGGTCACACTATACCATGGTCAGGACACTTAGGACAGGCAAAAACTTATAATCGTGTTGCTCAACATTTTTATTGGCCAGGATTATATAAAGATGTAGCTGAATACTGCAAAACATGTCATGACTGTCAGTTGGTGGCCCCTACTAAAGTTTCAGACCGTGCCCAGTTGCAGACATTGCCTATAATTGTTCCTTACGAGAGAATCGCCATGGATATCATAGGTCCCTTACCTAAGAGCAGTAATGGTTATAAATATGCATTAGTCATCTGTGACTATGCAACCCGATATCCAGATGTTTATCCATTACGTTCTCCGCAGGTCAAACATATTGTTCGGTGTTTAGTAGACCTTTTCTCCAGAGTTGGTATCCCAAAGGAGATTCTGACAGATCAGGGTACCAATTTCATGTCACAAGTGATGAAAACTCTTTATGATCAACTGGGTGTAAAAGGGATTCGTACTACTCCATACCATCCAGAAACCGATGGTTTGGTAGAACGATTTAATGGTACATTAAAGCAAATGTTGAGAAAGTTTATTGATGATACTGGCAAAAACTGGGATAAATGGTTGCCTTTCCTTTTGTTTGCTTACAGAGAGGTACCACAAGCCTCAACTGGTTTTTCTCCGTTTGAGTTAATTTATGGGAGACAGGTTAGAGGCCCT
This sequence comes from Fundulus diaphanus, assembly GCA_037039145.1. NCBI lineage: Eukaryota > Metazoa > Chordata > Actinopteri > Cyprinodontiformes > Fundulidae > Fundulus > Fundulus diaphanus. The sequence goes on along the minus strand of CM073143.1, from coordinate 2,351,657 downwards.
TTGGACATGCTGAAGGAGAACTGGGTGGCTGGAGCGGCATCAGGATCCAGTGAAGCAGCTTCACCAACTAACATCATCTCCTACATACTTCAGATGAGGGACAACCTGGAAAAGTACAGAGAACAAGCTAAAGATCATATGGAGAAGGCTCAACATAGGCAAAAGGTATGGTACGACAGACGTGCACGTGAAAGAGAACTGAAGGCTGGCCAGAAGGTTTTAGTACTCTTGCCCAGTGGGCCAAGTAAGTTGCTTGCTAAATGGCAAGGACCCTACACTGTGGTTAGAAGAGCAGGACCAGTGACTTATGAAATTATCTGTCCAGAAAAACAAAAGTCAAAGCAACTGCTTCATGCAAATCTATTAAAGGAATATCATGAAAGAAATGTTCCAGAAATTGATGTGAAGCAGAGCCTGACGGTACAAGATGTTCAGCCTGAAGACAGTGCCATGTTGAAAGATGGGGAAGCTGAAATGAGTCCATGTAGAGACTTGACCAAATCTGAAGAGGCTCCAAAGCATCTGACTCCTGATCAGTGGCAACAGCTGGGTGAGATTAAACAGTCTTTTCCATCTCTATTTGCAGATGTACCTGGGCGAACTGAAATTATAACACACAAAATAACTTTGAAAGATGCAACACCTGTTCGTCTTAAGCCTTACAGGATTGCAGAAAGAATGATGGATCCACTGAAAAAAGAGGTCCAGATGATGCTGGAAATGGGAGTGATAGAGCCATCAAGAAGCGAGTGGTCAAATCCCATTGTGCTGGTTCCTAAAAAAGACTCAAAGCAATTACGTTTTTGTTCTGACTTCAGAAAGTTGAACAGTATTTCCTGTTTTGATTCTTATCCCATGCCACGCATTGACGAGCTACTGGAAAGACTGGGGAAGGCCAAATATATCACAACCTTAGATTTATGTAAAGGTTACTGGCAAGTGCCTTTAGATCCATCCTCTAAGGAATACACAGCCTTTCAAATTCCAGGAATGGGTTTATTCCAGTACACGGTTCTACCCTTTGGTCTTCATGGAGCACCAGCTACCTTTCAAAGGTTGATGGACATTATTCTTAGTGACTGTTCAAAGTTTGCTGCTGCCTACCTGGATGACGTGGTGATCTACAGTGAAACTTGGGAGAATCACCTACAGCATCTAAAGGTTGTAATGGCAAGGATCCAGAATGCTGGTCTCACTTTGAATGTGAGCAAGTGTGCATGGGCACAAGAAGTAAAATATCTGGGCTACCTTGTTGGCCATGGACAGATAAAGCCACAACTTGAAAAAGTAAAAGCCATTCAAACAATTCCCAGACCTCAAACAAAGAAGCAAGTGAGATCATTTTTGGGATTAGTTGGGTGGTATAGAAGATTTATACCCCATTTCTCAACATTGGCAGCCCCTCTGACGGAATTGACAAAAAGGTCTACTTCTAAAATTATGTGGAAGGAGGACTGTGAACATGCATTTCAATCTTTAAAGAAACTGATTTGTCAAGCTCCTGTTTTACAGAGTCCTAACTTTTCCAAGCCATTTGTTGTTCAAGTGGATGCTTCAAATGTTGGTCTTGGAGCAGTGCTAGCTCAGGGAGAAGCTGGTGAAGAAAAACCTGTCCTTTTCTTAAGTAAAAAGCTTTTTGACCGGGAGAAAAAGTACTCCACAGTAGAAAAGGAAGGACTTGCAATAAAGTGGGCTTTGGACTCTTTAAAATATTATCTCCTAGGAAGGGAGTTTAATCTGCAAACTGATCACAGACCTCTGAAGTGGATGCATTCCAAGCAGCATCAGAATGCCCGTATATTACGTTGGTGCCTTGCTCTTCAGCCATACCAGTTCACCATACAGCATTGTCCAGGTAAGAAAAATCTTATTGCTGACTACCTTTCTCGTTTGCCTGAGTTTTGTAAACCAGAGGGGGAGGAAGTGAGTAAATGTTAAGAAGCAATAATATTTTCTGTAACAATTAAGTTCTGGAATGTGTATATGTGATGTTTTTGTTTTCAAAATGTTTGTTACCTTTTGGGTGTGTCCTTATAGCAGCCATCTTGGAACCTACCAAAGAGGAGGCCCGCCTCAAACCCAGCTCTTTTATAGAAAGGACCTTGTTTGCTGGACTTTGATTGGCTGGGCAGTTAATTGAGGAGGTGGCGACAACAGTATATAAGGAGACTGTTGGCTGTACCAAGGAGAGAGAGAAGGCTGGAGAGTCTGAAGGGAAGATGTAATTTTCCCCCCCCCCCCCCCCCCCCCCCCTTGGCCCTGACCTATGCTGTGCCGAGGGAGGCCTAATAAACCACCTTTGTTTAAACTGCAGCCAACTTTGAGGAGTTTTCCTTCCACACCACACCTCGCAGCGTAACATTCACCCTTCCAAGATGGCGGATTAGGCCGTAATTTTTCCTGATATGCAAGCTAAATTAGTTCGTAGCTCTTGAGGCACCGACTGCAGCCTTATTCCATTCTTGGTGAAGTTCCCCCAAATTCCAGGTTTCACTTGACAATCCTCTCAAGGCAACAGTTCTTCCTGTTGCTGGTGCGCCTTCTCCGTTCTTCCTTCCACTCAATTTTCTCTTGTATCTGAATACGCTTACAGAACTCTGAGAACAAGCACTTTCTTCAGCTTCCGCTGCTTGTGAAGGGTGTCGGTGTCTGTCTTCTGGACATCAGTCAAGTCAGCCGTCCATGTGTAGTGATCCTATATAATATAGGAGTTTCATTCTCTGAGATGGCTGGCAAAAATTATTGCACTTTTATGCAATTATTTAAAACATTTTTGAGATGTACCTGCACACAAACATATAAATACTGTTCCTTTTATACTTTATTTAATTCCCTTTAAAGTTTACACATTTATGCTTATTTTCTGTACACGTGAGCTCCTGAAATCACAGGAATATTTCTTGTTTGTGCGCAAAAACTTGGACAGTGAAGCTGTTTCTGATTGACTCAGGGGGTGTGAATACATATGCACACCACAGTAGTCAGATTCTTTTTAAATCTTTGTGAGGAAAATGAATCGCCAAAGCAAAACAGCGTTTGAACCTGTAGGTCTGTAAACGTATTAATCCCAATCCTAAACGCTGAAACAAGGGGACACGATGCTCAAGATTTAACTTTTTCATTTTATTTTATAGATGGTCTCTAAAAGGGACACACAGACACGATGAGAGGCAAAACAATGGTCTTATTGTGTAATTGAACTTAAAGATCATATCATGTGTGCTGAGAAGTAAACATTCACACTGCATGCACAGAGCGCTGTAAACCTGCGTCTTAGTTAACATTGTCAGCCCTATCTTTAACCCAGTGACTCATATATGGTGGCAGCAAATAAATATTTTCTTTTTTCAAGCACGCCAACATGCAGATACAGACTCATACACGTACACATCCAGCTCAATTAGTACACTCTAGATTTGGATAAGTGAAAAACTGCAAAAGTAAATTGAAATATTAAGGCATCGACGTTAAAATCAGCTGGTCGTGGATCCGCACCTCATGTGAACATCTTCCAACAGAAACATTAATAAATGTGTTGCTTTTAAAAGCATAAAAAAAAAAGATTCAGAAAGTAACCCGATCACTCAACAACTTCAACAAAATTTGCCGGGTAGAAGCCCTCCTTTCCCCCGCTCAGCACCCCTCGGCACCATCCTTGATCGTCTTCCTCCTCCACCTTCAGGAAGATCTCACCTGCAGGGGAAAAACACGCAGATCACAACCGGAAAACTCCCCCGATAGGTCAGAAAGGTTCACAGCATTTTCTCAACATGCCCCGTCTTTAACGAGTTACATTCACTCCTAATCAGATGCCTCCAAAAAGGAAGTATCTCATAGAATAGAATAGAATACACTGCAAAAACGACACTAAAAATAAGTCACATTTTCTTGAAATGAGAGTATTTGTCCTTGAATTGAGCAGGTATGATTTACCAATGGAATGAGATTTTTGCACTTAAAATAGAAACAACTCATCTCCTTCATCTTATTTAGAGGGCAGCATATCTAATTATCTTATTTTATCTCATTCCATTGGCAGATTATCTTATTCTCGTGCTCAAATCAAGGCCAAATACACTAATTTCAAGAAAACGTGACTTATTTTTATTTCCGTTTTTGCAGTGTAGAAATATTCTTCAATGTCCCTCAGTGGAGAACTTCTGGTCTAGCAGCAACAAGGCAAAGCGTGCAGAATCACGCAAACAGTGAAAATATTAAAACAGTAAGAATAAGAGATGGTAGAGCAAGGGCAAATCTACAGCACAAGAAAATTAACTGTACCCTTATTAAAATTAGCACACTCAAATTCAAAGAAATGTACGATGAAAAGGGAAAATGTAAAAAAAACAAAAGTACAGCATATGCATGTAGAAAACCACAAGATGCCAAGTTTCTGCTGTTCTGCTGCAACAATCTAACACTTTAATTTCTTTGTATGCAATACTGTGGATTGCAGTGGTTGTAGAGAAGGTGAACAGAGACACCTTTAATCCAGGAAACATGTTTCCTCTGGTCTGCATGCACCATGATGCAAGGTTCAGCCTGCTACGTCTGATATTGGCCTGTCTTTACCGTTTTTGTCAGTTCTGCACCATGAGGTACAAACACAGCACTGAGCCTCAGCTGTTCTGTTGCTAATATAATTATGTTTAGAAAGTTTACTTTAACACAGGAGCGACATCACTGCTTTACTCGTGATCTTTCACCTGCTTTAAAGGACAGCTCATCACCCTCCTCTCCCACGTAGTCATACAGAGCTCTCACCTTCACACCGCCAATCATCACACTACAACCGGGAAATATATACAGAAAACATCACCTCGGAGGTTTGATCACACGTTGAGTGAAAACGTTTGAAGCCCGATGAGTTTATAATTACTTACGGTCGACTTTCTTTTCCTTTCTGGTTTCTTTTTTTCCTCTTCAGCTTTTTCACTGGTGGGGCCCATTCCTGGATGAAGGGAAGTAAGATTGAGTGCAAAACTTTACACCAAGATAATCCAGTCGTAAATGTGAGAATTTGCTCTATTGGCACAGGGTCCAATTATTGCCCCTCCTGGTGAGGACTTCCAATAAGGCCACATTATAAAATTGTATCTTGTTGCAGAAGCATAAAAAGATCATCTGATCTGCAGACCACTTATTGAGGGTCTCTGCTTTAAAAGGACGCGCTAGATGTCAGAATTCTAACAGCTGTTAATACTGCTCATCATATCGTCCACGCCTTCATCATATATCACACCAGATCTTCATCATAGGTTCCTAGAGTCTCTAAAAGTAGAATGGGAGGCAGATCCTTTAGCTATCAGGCTCCTCTCCTGTGGAACCAACTCCCAGTTTTGGTCCGTGAAGCAGACACCCTGTCTACTTTTAAGACTAATCTTAAAACCTTCCTTTTTGACAAAGCTTCTAGTCAGAGTGGCTCATGTTACCCTGAGCTACCTCTATAGTTATGCTGCTATAGGCTTAGGCTGCTGGAGGACATCAGGGTCTATTTCTCTCACTCTGCTGAGTTCTCCTACTGTTCTCCAATCTGCATTGTTTGTTATTATTTCAGTTTTTAACTTTTTGTTCTCTGTCATTTTTCTCTTCATAGAAGGTACACCTGGTCTGGCGTTCTGTTAGCTGTGACATCATCAGGGGAGGCAGATCATCCTCTATTACCATCTAACATAGAAAGTACTCCTGGATCAATGTGAGCTTCTGTGCTGACATGTATCATGAATTGGTGCTATATGAATAAAATTGAATTAAACTGAATCTTTCTTGGAGGGTTTTCTTCTTATCAATCTGAACTGGAGATGTTTTGATATGAATATGAGGAGAACCATGTCTGTTTAATCTCCTTTCACAACATTTACAAGAAGAAAACACTCCAAGAAAGATTCAATATTTAATCAAATTTTATTTATATAGCATCAATTCACATCACATCATCTCAAGGTTCTTTCCAAAGTCAGACTCCATCAGATCCTCCAGGTTGGTCAGAAAGTTTCCTCTCTAAGGAAACCCAGCAGGTTGCATCAAGTCTCTCCAAGCAGCATTCACTCCTCCTGAAAGAGCGTAGAGCCACAGTGGACAGTCGTCTGCATTGTTGATGGCTTTGCAGCAATCCCTCATACTGAGCATGCATGAAGCGACAGTGGAGAGGAAAACTCCCCTTTAACAGGGAGGAGAACCTCCAGCAGAACCAGAACCAGGCTCAGTGTGAACGCTCATCTGCCTCGACCCACTGGGGCTTAGAGAAGACAGAGCAGAGACACAGAAAGCTCAGAAGCTCACATTGACCCAGGAGTACTTTCTATGTTAGATGGTAATAGAGGATGATCTGCCTCCTCTGATGATGTCACAGCTAACAGAACGCCAGACCAGGTGTACCTTCTATGAAGAGAAAAATGACAGAGAACAAAAAGTTAAAAGTTGAAATAACAACAAACAATGCAGATTGGAGAGCAGTAGGAGAACTCAGCAGAGTGAGAGAAATAGACCCTGATGTCCTCCAGTAGCCTAAGCATATAAAAACCCGACAATATAAATGTAATAAAATCAGTCAATAAAAGTGATTGTTTCTGTGGTTGCCGATCTTAATCGGGCTTCTCCTACCTGAATCTTTGGCCAGTCAGTCGGCATGCCCGGACCTTCGTTGTTCTTCCACCACTTCAGGTCGTCCTGCTCGTCGATGGACATCAAAGTCTGGTGGAGCTCGCTGTAAACCGCCTTCACACTGACACAAAGAGGAGGAGGAGTTTCCACGGCAGACCGGCTCACATAAACCTGGAGACGAAGCAGAACGCAGACTCACCTCTCGTTGTTGGTGATGTCCAGGTGTCTGTGGATGGAGAGGAACACTTGCTTCAGGAAGCTGATCCTCTTCCTCTCCTCCTCCTGCGACTGCTCAAAAATGGCCTCCATCTCCTCCATGTAGCGAGGCGTGTAGGACGTCAGATCCTCCAGGACTTTTTCATATCGCTCTCTAGCCTGCAGCCGGTTCAGGAACAAAAGAATAAATCTCTTTATGATGAACAGCAGAGCATTCGGCACAGGAAGACGTTCCTCTAACGACAGATTGGATTTGTTTGGATCGTCTAACGTTCCTACGCTTGTCTCCATAAACTCTGCACACAGAAACAATAACAGCTCTTCAGAGGAGGGAAATGCTTGGGGCAGAAACTCCCGGCTGGGCCTCACGCTCAGACTTTTTCAGGAGGTTGAATCTGACCGCATGCAGCTGGTCGGCGATGCTTCGCTCACATCTATGTTTTCAATCAGGGACAATAACAATAAACTCCTTTTCTTCCAGCCAGGCAGGAGCGCTGCTGATGTCTGTGCTCACTTTTTCTTTTTCCTCCGCAGCTTTCTCCTTGGCCTCGGCGAGCTTCAGCTTCTTCTCCTCACTCAGCTCAGGGTTCTCGTTTGCCTGCTTCTCCTTATCCAGGGCCGCCAGCTCCCTCTGGCAGGTCTTGTGGTACGCGACACGGACCTTCTCCAGCTGTCCAACGCAAACAAAGACAGATCCAACAAGGTTGTTTTCCAGTATTATACATACTCTACATGCAAGCCTCTTATAGCAAAGGCTAAATATTATTTCTATATGATAGTTAGCACTGCCCGAACAAGTTGTATGTTTACGTCTAGTGAAAACCCACCTATGTTCCTGGAGAACCTGCAAACCCAAACAAAAGGGTCTAAATCACAATCCCAAGCCTGAAATCCATTCTCAGCATGGCCGCATTTTACAGGAACCCCCCCAGGATGGGAATCACTGGCCTAGAAGATGTTATTTTATTTCCCATTTGTTCCTAAATCTGAATATTGATTTGGATTTCATGCTTATGGTATTTGCTGCAACATTCAGTGCACTTTTTATGAGCACAGCATGAAGTCTTATCAAATTTTGTGTTAAATGTGAGCTGTAAGAAAGCTAGTTTTTACTCATTTTCATACTAACTGTGCTTGGGAACCTTTGCCATCCAGCTTTTGACTGTAAAAAAGTCATAAATTTAGTCAAATGACACAAACAAGCAAAGACAGATGACCTTCTTCAGCTTTTTGGACCAGGGCTTCTGTGCACGTGAGAAACTGGTTCTATTGTCGTAGCTCTCCTTGAACCCACAGAACAGTTTCTTGGGGAAGGTCTCCTTCTGCCAGGTCTTCACCCGCTCTCCTTCCTCTGCGGCGAGCGACTGCGAGATGGAGGAGTGGAGGGCTGACAGACGCTCGGTGGAGGTGAAGAAACACTGCCACGCCCTCATGAGGGAGCCATAAAGAGGCCCTGGGGGAGCAGAAAATAGCAAAGAATGAGGAGCATCTGGTGGAGGTGAGGAGTGGCAGGAGCATTTCTACCGGGGGAAATGTTCGTTTACAGATCTGCAGTCCTCCAGACAAAATCTCACGTACAGGTTTTAAAGAAGGTTGGTGGTGTTTAGAAAACTAGAATCAGCAGGAAGAGTTTATCTCACTAATTCACAACTTTATCCAGTTAACTTCCAGGGGACAAGAGAGAGAGCAGAAAAAATGCTGGTGGGTCTTTAAAAGCAGATAAACCAGAAGTGATGGCTGAGCCTGTAGCTGACTGTCTTTGAGATTAAAGCATAATTAGAACAGAAAACACACCATTTCCTTTACTTTCTGCTCTACTCCGCCTCTGCCTGCACGTATGTCGGATAAACCAACCGATGCACCTTCGCATTTGATCAAATATCTTCATTTTATCTCGGTTTCTGAGTGCCTTGGGAAAGTATTCACACCTCAGTTGCAAACTTCAGTTTAATTTGTTGGGGTTTTAAGAGACAAACATGATTTAATGCACACACCTTCAGAAACTTTTTTTAATGTGTGTGTTTTTCATAATCAGCCCCTCTGAGTTAATCCCTCGTTGAAGCACCTTTAGCAGCAACTGCAGCTGCGACTCTTCACGCCTCCATTAGCTATATAAAACTACACACGGATGTGAACAACTGGCAGCAAACAGCTACAATTTCCACAGATTCTCAGCTTGAATTAGGCCTGGACTTTGACTAGGCCATTCTAATACCTCAGGCTGCTTGTTCAGGCTCCATGTGCCAAACTCCAAACATTTAATGCTTATTTGTTCTGTTTGAATCCCTGATATAATTCAACGTGTTTTTAACTCAACATTACATCTGAAATATTCAGCAGCAAAGTTCTTTTTTATCATATTTATTTCTTTTACAAGTTCTGCAGCCCCGATGGGTTTTGAATGTTTGATCATTTTCGTTTTGGAAATTAAGCTAAATGCTTATTTTCACATTTTACCGAAGAACGTAAGGAGGATATTTCATACTAAACACTTCTTATTCAGAAAGTTTTGTTTTTGAAACTTTGAATATATAGACTGTAAATTGCCAGATCTGACTAACTACATTTCACCCAGGTATAAAAACCTAAATTTCTCTTGGATTAAATATTTCTCTCAAAAACGAAGTTAAATTTGAGTCATAGGTTATGATTAAAACTAATTGAAAATGTGTTTAATTGAACTCTGCTTCAGACATTGTTGAAAATCGTATAAAGTGATGGACGCCCAATCCTGTTTGTCTTAGACAAAAAAAAAGGCAGAAAATAGATTTAGATGAACTTTCAGAATAAACAGAGAAGGTGAAGCGGATTAAAGAGGCGTTATATCAGTTTGATCGGGTGTGGGTGTTTTTTTAGGCCAGTTATCACCCCAAACTCACGAGAATCCATGATGGACTTCCACTTGCTGCTCCACTGGCTGAGCTGCTGGGCGTACTGTTTCTCCACCTTCGCTCTCTCCATGAAGCAGGCCATGATGTCATTGCAGGCCTGGAAGGACTGGTCCGTTCTGCGTACGGTGCGCACATAATTCCCCGGCTGCGTAGAAAAAAAGGAACCCAGTGATTTTACGGATTTCAGTCACCGCTGAGAAACACTCAGAAATAAATGGGTTAGATCAAGAAAGCTGAATACTCTTCACCATCCAGAAGCTCTGCTTCTTTGGATCCTCGAGGGGTTCTTTCGGTAAACTCGCCATCACTAGGAATGCCTCTGTTGGAGAGAGTTTTGTTATTTTGTTATTTCCCTTGCTAATTCATGGCCCGCCTCATTTGTCCTGTCATGGACTGGCGACCTGTCCAGGTGGACCCCGCCTCTATCCTTATGACCTGCTGGAGAGGATGAGCGGGTACAGATGATGAATGGATGGATAATAATTTTGTCCCACATTGCTTCCTCTTCCTACCCGCAGTGTTGTGTCTGAACTTGTTTATGAGCGGCTGTTATTATATTATTATCCGAAAGTCACAATGACCTGACGGCACTTCAGGTCATCTATCTATCTATCTATCTATCTATCTATCTATCTATCTATCTATCTATCTATCTATCTATCTATCTATCTATCTATCTATCTATCTATCTATCTATCTATCTATCTATCTATCTATCTATCTATCTATCTATCTATCTATCTATCTATCTATCTATCTATCTATCTATCTATCTATCTATCTATCTATCTATCTATCTATCTATCTATCTATCTATCTATCTATCTATCTATCTATCTATCTATCTATCTATCTATCTATCTATCTATCTATCTATCTATCTATCTATCTATCTATCTATCTATCTATCTATCTATCTATCTATCTATCTATCTATCTATCTATCTATCTATCTATCTATCTATCTATCTATCTATCTATCTATCTATCTATCTATCTATCTATCTATCTATCTATCTATCTATCTATCTATCTATCTATCTATCTATCTATCTATCTATCTATCTATCTATCTATCTATCTATCTATCTATCTATCTATCTATCTATCTATCTATCTATCTATCTATCTATCTATCTATCTATCTATCTATCTATCTATCTATCTATCTATCTATCTATCTATCTATCTATCTATCTATCTATCTATCTATCTATCTATCTATCTCAATTTATAACTGATAAATGCATGAAAACTGGTTCGTATTGAGGCAATAGACTTAGTCCAGGATACTGAAAAAACTAAACAACAAGACTTAACTCAGTGAAAAGACAAGTGAGAAAAAAATTGAAAGGCAAAGAGTTTGTTCTTGTAATACTTTGTTTTGCCACTAGAGACACTGAAAATTAGCCATTCATAAAAAATAAATCACTTGCCTTTCAGGGCAGTACAAAAATAAAGAAAACTTATAATATTATTTTAATCTATTTTAATCTAGATTTTTTTTCCTCACTTGCCTTTCAGGCCATAGTTTTGCTTATGTGAACTGAAAAAGGGAAAAACCATAGAAGAAGCAGAGAAGATTATGTGAACTGGACTTAGAGCTACACTTTGCATAAAAAGTGAGCACAATTTTTCATAGGTGCAACCCACAGATGCATTTTCCTTTTATAAAGAGATAAACAGGCCTTTAAAAATCATTGCCAAGAAGCGTTGTTCCAACAACAAAGAAAAATTAACCAAATCTCTGCACTCATCACACTGTAGACATGCATGTTTGTATGTGTATGTGCACCTCTACATCGCTTTCACATGGACACAGTAATAATAACAATGGAAAAATATTTCCTTCTGCATCCTTTGTACACTGCTCACCACTGAGTTATTGTCTAAATCTTGTTTATAGTGTGCTCATATGTGTTCTCCATACTGCAGATTTATTTTTATTACCTCATTATTGTTATTGTATTGATGTATAAGTGAGCACATCGTAAGCATTGTACGATCCTCAGTCAAATTCCTCGTATGTGACACATACTGGGTAAATAACATTACATTTTATAATTAATTACTCGTTTTATGCCTAGATGAGGATGAGCAACACTGCGAACCCAGAAACAACCCACGGGTCTCCCATGTAGTGGATGTTCTGGTGGGCCTGGGGGGCAAGCGTTAAAAATGCTGATGGGGCAATTTTAAAAAATACCCGTAAGACAGTTTAGGAGAAACAACAAACACAGAAATAACTTTTTTTTTTTTTACTGGCAGGCAGATGGAGCCTAATGTTGTAAAACAGGTTGAAACAACAGGCCGGCTTCCCCTGGAGCAGTCAGTCCTCCAGTGTGTCCGTCCAAACCTTTCTTTCCGTTACTTCTCTGGTCCAACAGTCATATTTACACTGTACCAGCCCCCCCCCCCCCCCCCCCTCCCAGGCTTGCTCAGAGTGAGCGACGGTGAAGCGTGGTTTCAGGGGACGGCAGGAATTCACAGGGGTGGGATCTGCCTGCAGGAACAGAACAGCTGCTCCAGCATGTCTTCCCCGAGCCTTCCCAAAATAAACGGCAGGGAAAGGTCATCTTTCCCATCGCTCTGACTCACACAAGCCCCCCCGGCTCCAGCTGAGACCCATCCTGCCATTCAAGACACGGGCCGCCACCACAACGCCGCACCTTCAGCCGGATCGAAGCAGCACGGAAAACGTTTTATGATTTTTTCCCACAGCTGAAGAGAAACTCAAAACATGAGGAACGGGAAGGGAGATGCACGCACAAACATGCAAAGGCCTATTTCTGTCTGTGTTGACACATGGCTGGCTCACTAACAGGAAAGTGACTAACAGCACCAGAACACTCAGCAAGCGTGACTGTAAGTCTGCCTCATCTGAGATCTTTCGTCCCTCGTCGTGCTTATATTAAGCAATCTCTCATCGGTTTTCCTGCACCGCCTCAATCTAGAGTCTGGTTTCGGTATTATCCTGATTCGGCTGTCCATGCAGATGCAAGGGAGCGTAAAAAAAAGAAGAAAAGGAGCCTAAAAACAGAACTTTTGCCGTTTGCACTCAGATTCCTCATCGTCTAAGATTTCATTTCTAGAAAAATCCCTCACCAGCCAAGTAAGAGAGAAAAAGCTCAAAGTGACAGCTGAGCAGTCATGCCTGGAAGCAACCATCACTTACATGTCTCCCTGAATCACCAGTGATTACTCAAGTGACCACTTGTTGCTGTAGTTCAAGGGCTGCTCCATGTCCGCCTGCCCCCACCTCCCTGCTCTCCCTGGCCCACTTTTCCCTCAGCGTTTAAAGTCGCACACATGCACGGCTCAATGGAAGAAACTAAAGCGTCTTAATTGTTTAATGAAGAAACTCACCTCGCCTGCTCTCCTCCTCCGTCAGCTTCGGTGTTCGGCTCAAACTCACACCAACATCAACCTGTCAACCGTTTTCATCTTTGTTTCGTCATAATTTGCCTCTTTAACTGACCGCCTGTCTCCTTATCAGGTTCTGGACCCTCTGGCTCTCACTCCACGGTTTCATCAGAAACAACAGCTGGAAAAATGCCCCCTCCTTCCACCTCACCGCCCGTCCCTCCCTCTGTCCCTCTCAATATGGTGCTAATGAGATGCCAGGCTTTTATTTTGACTGTCCGCCGCTCACATGGTGGTGTCAGCGTGGGCCACGGTCACAGCGCTCCTTGGTAGGTGTGTGCGAGAGCCGAGGCCCAGGGTTCGCCTGCACGGCCACGCTGTGACCTGCAGAGTACAGTGCTGTCATCCAGAGTTACGGTCTATTAAACGCTGCCCCCCCCCCCCGTCGCTGCGACCATGTCATCTTTCAGGCGCATGTGGCAAATTGTTTTAGCGGTTGAGGTTTTACAGTGCCGTCAACATTCAGATTGTCCTGTTTTGCTGTATTTTTGACACAAACTTCCACGTGATTATTGGGACAAATGTTGAGCAGAAAAGAAAAATACAGATTTTAGCAATAAATACCTGAAAAGTGTGGCATGTATTTGTGTCATGGTTCTGAATACAAAGACCTAATGGTCCTAAGATGACACGACCTCTGGGTAAAGTTTTAGTAACGATGGAGTTTCGGTTCGAGCCTTCAGCTGATGTTTCCTGCTCTGGGAGGGAGATGATTGGACCCAAACCGGGCCAAAATGTCTCCAGATATAAAAATGGAATTAAACTTCCACTTCTCCAGATGATCAGAAGACGGCCTGAGGGTCAAATGTCAGGGGAAAGGAGAACAGACGAGTGGGTGAGGCTGCTTGGAGAATATCCAGGATGGCGATTTGCAACTGAAGAACGAGACGTGCAGATGGCTCCAAAAATCTAATTCCTGTCCTTTTCCAAAAAGAAAGTCCAGAGGTCCCTGATCCAAAAGACTAAAGTCTAGGTAAGAACAAGGATGAAGCATCAAAAGAAGGTCAGATCCCAAAGAGTATCCACGCTTAGTGAAGAGAGGGAAATACTGGGGCAGAAGGACAAGAACCCCCTGGGTCTGATCCAGAGGAATCACATAACTGGAGCGCAGGGAAACAACCTGGCAAAGAGGAGAAACAGGTGAGTTTTTAAAGGCAGCAGAACAGCTGTGACCAATCAGGGGGTGAGAGATGCTTACAGGCTGCTTCACATGTCTGGTCGGCCCACCTGAGTCAGAAGTTTGCAGAACCGTGTTTTCCTACTGCTGCAGCTGCAGCTGCAGGTCTTTGGGGGTTTATGTCTACCAGACATCTGCAGACTGAAAGGTTTGCAGGTGAGCTCAAATTCACCAAGACTGGATCCAGCTATAGATTCTCCATTAGATTCAGGTCTGGACTTTGACTAGGCCATTTTAATCCCTGAATCTGATCTAAACCATCCCATAATATCTCAGGCTGCAGGTTCAGGCTGGTTCTCCTGCTGGAAGGAGAACCTCCACCTCAGTCTCAGGTTCTCCTCCAGGATGGTCCTGGTTTAGCTCCATCAGCTCTGACCTGCTTCCCACAGCATGATGCTGCCACCGCCGTGCTTCACCTTGAAGATGCTGCGCTCACTTTGATGTGCACAGTTTGTTTTCTGCCACTCAGGGTTTTTGCATATAGGCCAAAGGTTTTAACTTTAACTCCCTTCACGATCACTGGTCAACGCTGCAGGAGCCATTCACATGGATCCCTTCATTTCTACAACAGATTTTATAATAAATATTTGTAAGATATATTTAACTCTGCATTCTTTGGTTGCCAAAAGGAAAGTCGAACCCAGTACAGATGAGCGCAACCAGACTACGATTAAAGGCAATTAGATAAAGTAAAATTTAATTCAATCGGAAGAATACAATAAAATTTCAAGCTTGTTGATCAAAGAGGGTCGACGATTTTCTACCATCAGGAAGCATGAAGAGAACACGTCAGCTTTGAGAGCTGAAGCTATCAGGATGTAATGCTTTGGAAAGTCTTCATAATATGAGATTTAATTACGCATAGCTAGACTCTATCTACCAACTAACTGACTTCTGAAGGCAGTTGGTTGCGCTGGGTTTTATTTAGGTGTAGCGGGTGAACAGAGAACAGAGTTTGCACAGTTTTCCTACTGTGCTCAGCCCTTTGTGTTGGTCTGCTGCACACAGTCCTGATAAGACGCTCCAAAGTTTTTAGTTGTGGTAAAATGTGTAAAAGACTTAAGGATTGTGAATACTTTTATAAGGTAGAGCTGCACGCTGATCCCTTTAAGGATGAAACGTGGGATTTTTCTGTTAAAGAAAAACAAAAATGACCTCAAAGATGAGTCAGGTCACATGATGTGAGCTAAACAGGGTAATTTTAACAAAGCCACTGTGTCGGTTTGTTGTTTCCTGGAAGGGCTTCTTCACTTTGACAAGAAAGGAAACTAATTAAAAAAAACATGTTGCAGCAAAATGAAACTGTTCTTCATGGTTGCAGACAGTCATTCACCTACTTAATGCCTCACAGGCGAGTTTCGGTTGGCTCCATGCACGCTCTCAAACAAGCCATCTCCTTGTCTCTCTGCCCACCAGCTCTAAACATTTACACAATAAACTCTTCAAAAGTGGAAGGAAAACAACCTTGGAGCTGAAAAAAACCCCAAACACCTCAAACTGCTTCATTATGTGAACGCGTCAGAGATAAACTGATAAAATGACGACAGAGCAAGGCTTTATTTCAGTATTTATTTCAACATCTTAGTTGTATCTCTATCATATAATATACTGTATTTTATTCCAAACAAAATTTATAAATATTCATATACCTTTTTATCTCTGCATACTTATGCTCGTACTGTACGTAGTCATGATGCATTTCACTAGGCCTAAAAATACTCTGTTATTCATAACGTGTGATGCTTTCTACTCTACTGCTCAGTCCCGCGTTGGCCTCTCCGAATGGCGGCCCGTCGTCCGCATGAGGAGACAGAGCCAGAGCTCGGTGCTCGCACGCAGTAAATAGGCCTTAAAATGAGCTTCACTGGGGTCACCGCAGGATAGAAAGCATTTACAGAAAAAAACGTCAAAGAATTTGTCCACACGATCTGGAAGACAGAGGTTCTTAAAAATGTTTACATACCTAATGTTATAATCTTCATGATACTATATTTTTATTCTCTTTGCTGCCATTATTGTCATTACATACAGAGATATAAGTGATGTTTGTTTTTTTTTGCCCCACAGTTAACTGGCCGTCCTGGATTGGGATGCTCAACGCGTAACACATCCTGTGATTTTAAGTTTATTACAGCAAAAAACCCGTGAGAAGATGGTCTGAGCCTTTGTTCTAGCTGCACTGTGGAACAGTGAAACCACGGGATTGTCCGTTCAGAAGGAAAAACAAACAGTTGAGGAGCAGTACAAGCATTCGTTTTATGGAAAAGGCATCAGGAAGAGAAGGTGAAAGTCGGGGGAAGCATTTGAGTAGCATCGCAGCGCGACAAACACGCCCACATAATCAGACACGCTGACTCACAGAGGCATAAGGTCGAGAAATTCAGGCAAACAGAGAAGCAGAAAAAAAGCCCTTTTTGGTCGACCTCATGGCGTCAAAGAGGAACAAAGCAACTTTGACCTTTATTTTCACCCCAAACCAGAGAAAAAACTCGAGGCGCCTCCGATATTCTGGCTGGATCTGGGAGAATTATGGATGAAGATCTCTTCCTTGTATTTTTTTTACAGTGTAATTTGAACATTTAAAAACACCCTGACCAGTTTTATATGAACGATTGCTATCAGCACTGAGTACAAAACAAATGTTTTTTTTTTTTTACTAATAGTGAATCCTGTTAAACATGTAATATATAATTAGCGCTCTCAAAGTACAAACAAACAAAGCTTATTGGGGCATCCTTTCAGGGAGATCTGCAAATATATGTGTGTTTCTCTCTATATATGTATATATATATATATATATATATACATATATATACATATACATACATATATATATATATATATATATATATATATATATATATATATATATTTAATTATTCATATAAAATCCTATTTTTGTCTATTTTTTTCCTACCATTTACAAACAAACAAAAAATAACTTTCCCCTTATAATGTCGTCATTGGATCTGCTGAAAAGCACAAAGCAGACGTCAGAACGTCTCTGCTTTTAATAGAGCCTCCAGTTCAGTCACAGTAAATAACATTTTCTCGGGCGATTTCTCTGCTTGTCTTTAAACTCCAACTTAAGTTTTCTCAGCAGCAGCTCTGAGCAGCAGATGGTGCGAGAATCCATCTGTCACTGTGCCTGGGAAAAAAAACCGTGTGAGTGTGTTTTTTTATTCTTTTACACCACAAAATAGTGCGTTAATTAAAAGCCTGTCCATCAAAAGTTTAGAAACATATTTCCACTTAAAAACCACCAACTTAGGACATTCTGACTTTTTATACTCGTTCCACAAATGTCTCAGGAGCAAAGCAAACACCTTCGCGCAGACATCCACCCCCTTAGGCTTTGCTAAACCGCAGCCTGTTGATGTCCACTGTTCTTCTCTTGCACATCTTCTGATATTCATCATCTTTGTCAATTAGTTTCTCTCCCTTTTCTTTCACCTCTGAATCATCCCTTCACTTTCTCAGTCTGTGTCTCGAGGAGATGTGGGGACATGCAAAGGAGAGGAGAGACGCCTGGGGAGAAAAGGAGGCCAAATCAAAGAACAAGAATGGGTGGATTTTAACCACAAACTAAATAGGGTTGATAAAATGCAATTTTAAGGAGAAATAGATGGAGAAATGATTGGAGGACTAATCAGACTGTAAGGATATAGAAGGTTGAAAGGTAAGGTATGGTTAAAATAACTTAAATGAAGCTAGCGAGACACTTTGGCTTTCCTTCGCCTTCCAGTACTTCTTTTTGGACCGTTTGACCGAGTCGTCTCTACATCTCCCTGAGCTTGTTTTGGTCCTCCCTCACCTGTCAGTGAGTTTCTTGAGGGCCCTCTCGATGTTCATTCGATGCCCCACACGTGTCACTCCCAGGTCCAAGAAGTCGTCCTTAGTAAGCGAGGGGAGATGAGATCCGTCTATCTCGTTGTCTATAAAACGCTCCCTGTGTTCACCCAAATTTAAGTAAGTCAACCAGTCGGCAACGTCGTACTTGGTCCAGTAGGGCAGAGGTTTGATGGCGAAGGGTTTGGCCGGGGGAAGGGGGCTTAGGTGGGGATAGTTGAGGCATGAAGGGCTGGGTGGTAGATGCATAGGGGAGGAGGCTCCAGAGAAGAAATGAGTCGGGGAGAGAGAGCGTGAGACAAGAAGAGGGTTTGGACTCGGCACGCCAGATGGAGAGAACAGCGGGGGAGTTGAAGCGTGGTAGGGATCTCCAAGAGAATGGCCAGGAGACGGAGGAGTGAGGGGGCCAGGAAAGTCAAAGGGGTTACTGTAGATAGGTGTGGAGGGGAGGATGGGGAGGGAGGACGGTCTGGGTGGGGTGGGGTTCGGCTGTTCGGTGCTGTAGATGAGCGGGCTGGGAGCCCGGCGCCTGGAAACCGAGGACCGCATCTCTTTAGAGGGACTACACTGAAAATCAAAAGTCTGCCTGCGCAACTTAGATCTGTGCTTAGGTGATGTTGGGTATGGGCAGTAGGTTGGAGAATGGGGAGGATGGGAATGTACCGGGGAAGTCGGCATCTGAGGAGAAGGGGATCGGGTCCAGTTGCGCTGAACTGGGACTTGAGGAGACGGAGAGACAGAAGGGGAGGCTGAGAGGTTGGGAGTCAGGATCTGTCGATGCTGCGGGGAGGAGGTCGGTAGCGGCGAAGTGGAGCGACCAGTTGGTGGGCTGTGGAAGGCATCCGTAAAATCTGCTGAATACCTGAAAGACACAGCGTAAAACTTTAATATTGGTAACATAATTAAGATTAACATAGAACACGATGTCATTACATCTGGTGACAAGAAGCTAGGTTCCATCTAGCTGTCCTCAGAGGATCCCGGCTATTTAAAAAAAATCCTGAAACACCGTCTCTATCTTAGTGCCTTGTAGGGTCAGAGTGCTGTTTACCCGACACAACCTGCATTGATCTGTTATAAAACTTAAGCAGTGTAGAAATCAAAAATATTCTGGTGGGTTTACAGAAAAATATAATTTCTTTAACCTCCTTACTTTCCCATCTGATAGTTATTCGTGATTGAACAGCATCCTTTTTGCTGAAGACCCTTGCAATGCAAAGGCTACTTTACAAACCCCGACCTGTCAGCGTCTTCATTCTAAATAACTTTAATGGTTTATGGAAATATTGAGAGATGCAAAGAGAACACTGCGGTTGACTGGAATTGGCCAGTCGGCTGGATGAAAACTGAAAAATGTGATATTCCTCAGTGTGGGCGCCAATGCAGAGCCAGGCAGTGCTACGTGCTAAGCTAGCATTAGCATGTAGCGCAGTGCTGCAAAGCTTCGTTCTGACACACATAACCCCCTCATTAACAGAAACTACCAACATGCTTTGTCAGTTTTCTGGGGGAAACCTGCAAAGTAATAAGAACTCAACTCTTGTTATTGTGTTAACATATTTTTTTTGGAGAAAGAACCAACGTTTGTGAAAGGTTTCACAAACAGAAACGCTGTTTTGAAGACTCTGCAATCATTTCAGAACCACTCGGTCCAGATTATAAATATTATTGCTTACTTAATTGTCTCAATCTGAGGTTGTCTTGGTAACCAAAAGATCAGGAATATTTTTTGTTTTACATTTATGATCCTCATATCAGTAACATAGTTTGAACTGCTGGTGACCAGTGGAGCATCACAATGATTTAGTGCTTTATATGCAAATTTGCTGCTCTCCCTTTTAACTGACTGGACATGCTAGCAAGCAATAGAAAACCTGTTTGAGATGGGACTGGTAAGTGATTTATTTAGTGTTTAAGCTCTTATTCGGTCCTCTGACAGTGTGCTGCCCTGAATGAACAGTCGTCTTGATCATATCAGAATCTGTCACTATCTTCAGTGTTTTAAAGTTTAGTATTTACATTGAAAACTGCTAAAAGTTGTGACCTAAAATAAAAAGAAATGGCGAGTTTCTATCAGCAAACTTTTAGTATACAATGTTTGCTGATTGTTCTGCATTTTCTACCATCATACACTTGTTGTCAAAAGTCATCGTTCTCACTATAAATTATACTGTTGAGCCTAAAAACAGACACTGACATTCTGCCTTGATTCAAAAAAGACATTTAGTTAAACATTATTTTTAAAATTAATATTTATCATTAAATCAAAAAAATTTCATATAAATTATCTTTTTAAATAGAATCTGGACATTACAGGGACAAATTTAACATTTATTCACAGATTGGTTAATCAGAAAAACTTAACTAGTTTTCAAGTGAAGGTGGGTGATATGCTGGGTATGCTTACCGTATGTAAAGTGTTGAAACGGTAACCCACAATATCAAACAAGAAGCAGTTGTTGAGGAAACACACCTAGTTTAATGTATCCGTGAGGTGAGGAAGCCCAAAAGTGAACTGCTATTTAAAAAAGAAAGTGAATTGTCTACATGTTGAGATATATCTGAGGTTCATTCAGGCCGTGAGAGAGAACAGTCAGGCTGAACAAAATAAATCAAATTTGCTGTTTTATCCTTTAGAAAATGAAACATGCTGGGTTAGAAAATGTTGGCACCTTTATGAAAGTCTCAGAGTCAAAATAAGGAGCTGCCTTTTCGAGGAAACCAGACTGCTGCTTCAGTTATGCTAATCATGCTAATCATGCTAATTGGTAACATATGATGCTAACCTCGTTGTGAGCAAAATAATTTGGTCCTTGCCTTGAATGATTAGTAAAACATTGTTTTACAGAAACGCTCTCACACAAACAGTATGACTTCACCTTTGCGTCTAATATGAATACAGGGAAGAAAGGTGAGAAGAAAATGTATTGAATATATTCTTCTATTTCTTTATATTTTAGTACCTAATCAGAAATTAGAATTGACTAAATAATCATCAGGTCAAAGTTGTAAAAATCAGAAATCTGCAACACAATTTCAGTTGTTGTATTTCTATAAATATCCTTCTAAAAGCGATTTATTTGGCTTACAACATAGTGTTAGCATGACTTTTGATCAAAGAGTGAGATTAGCATTACAGAATTGTCATTTTACCCCAGCTGGACAATCTGTTCCATCAAGAGAAAGACACTTTTTCTACAGCATATGAGACGGTGGATGTTTATAACATCGCAACAGAACCCCAGCGTTTTGAACCATCCCAATTAAAATGCTAGCAGAGAGTCACCAGGAGAGGTTGATCAAAACCAACTAACCTATGCACGTTGGGGGACTTTGGAGCGTGGCTCCAGTCATCCATGCTCTTCATGCTACTCATCTGTTGCAGCTTGGAGCTCAGCTCATTGATGATGCTGGCTTTCACACCAGAGAAAGGCGACTGAAGTCTGCGACCCTCCAAAACCACACCCCCATGCTGGACTGCTGCTTGCTCATTTTCAGCAATATCACCCCAGAGCACTGACCGAGGCTCCACGGGCCTCTCTAAACAGGTCGTCAGGGCGGAGCTGAAGCCATCTTCCATTCTGGACCGACTCTGCTTGTGCTTTCTGTCATCGACGAAACTTCTGTCTAGACTGGCGTCTTCGGGGTGGCTTTGCCTCTGCAGCTGCAAAGGAGCCGGGTTGGTGCTGTTCTGCCTGCGTAAAGCTATAGGCGGACCCCGCCCTTCCACTTCTTTGTAATGAGTCATTTTTGGAAAGACGGGGTTAGCCATTTTGGAGGCATGCAAGTCAAATGTTTGCCCTCCCCTGTAGGTTGTGCATTGATCCTGATGTTCACTGACTTTTTCTGCCTCTCCTCCTCGCCCATCGCCTCCAAGTCCCATTTTTTCTCCTCTCAGGCCACTCAGTCCCAGCATTTCTAGATGATGGTCACTACTGCTGTGGCTGTCCAGCTCCTCAATTCCAGAATCCACCACTGCGTCTTGCCAGTCTCCACTCTTCGAGATGACTGTGCTGGAATGAGAGGGATCGGTTCCCTTACCTCCTGTGCTAAGGCCCACTTTGACCCCGGCCATGCTGTAATCAGAGGATGCTGGAGAGGTTGTGGTAGTTGTGGCGGCAGCGGTTGCTGTCGTGGTAGTAGTGGCATAGGTCATGGTGGTGGTCAGGGCAGCTGTACCTCTGTCCTGGGCTGGGGTTTGAACACCAGTCGATGGGTCATTAGTGCTGCCGTAGTAAGGGTACGAATGGGACATGGGCTGGGGTCTGTGTAGTGATGTGGCAGGCGCCGCAGCTGCTGAGGTGTTAGTGCTGGACGACGGTGCAAATATTTGCGGGGATGGATACGACGGGGAGAGTGCAGACTGTGTGAGATTGGCCACTTCGCTGTCATAGGAAGTGAGGCTAGAGGTGGCAGAGTCGCCCCCTTGTGAAGAGGGTTGGGGGGCATTTGAGGGCTTCGGAGATGGAGGAGGGGGTGGCGGAGGTGGGGCAACAGAAGCAGTGTGTTGACTCTGGTGCTGATGATGCTGGGAGAACTCCAGCGCTCTCTCATTCTTCCCATTAGCAAACTGTAGAGGAGGGGGCAACGGGTCTGCAAAAACAAACTCTTCGTCTACATCTATCGAGGGAGCTGGAGGAGGTAGGACCATCAGTCCCAGGCCACCCACCCCAGCTCTCGCTTCTCCCATTGCGTCATTAGTCTGTGATGGAGCTGTGGGGACAGTGTACTGTGGAATATAGCTTGTGTTGGGAACGTTTTCCATCTGCAGATAGGAAGGTCTACGGGGGGCAGGTTGAGCTGGCGGGGGAGGAGGCTGAACAGGCTGAGCATGTTTGCTTTCGTACAGCTCCTTTTCTCTCTCTCTGCTGCTCTGTGGGTAGTACTGGGTTGGAAACTGGCTGTTTCTGTCCTCAGAGAAACGAACCCTAAGACCCTCCTTAGGTCCTCCCTCTTTCTCTCTCTCCATCCTTTCCCCGCTGCCTCCTCCTCCTCCTAAACGTAAAATCCTTGGTGACTGTGGCCGGCTTAAAGAGGCAGGTGAGGTGGTGACCGAGGGGGATCCGAGGTGGAGGGACACCGGAGAGGTGTATGCAGATTGCGTCGGGGTTGTAAATAGTGAAGGTGTTGGGGTCTGAACGGGCGTGGGGTACGATCCGACTGTGGACAGCTGCCGGCCAAAGTGCCTATCATCTCGCCGTGTTCTCCGGTCATCTTTCAAAGCGCGTTCTCTTGCAGCCAGTGCCAGGCCAAGTGGGGACGAGGGATCAAGCACTTTCCCCGTTAGTGGGTGAATGAAGGTTGTAGCAGGCTGGGTTCCATACACTGAGGGAGCTGACTTGGGCTGTCCATCCTGGCCAAGGATAGGTGAAGAGTACTCTGGAAGGCCAAAAGCTGGGGGCATGCTACTGGAATAGTTTATGTAGTTTTCTCCAGAAAACATGCCCTCATCTATAGACTTGGAAGGCCGAAGTCGAGGGGTGGGCACCTCCATTTTTGAGCTTTGCAAAGGCTGAACTTGTGCCTCATGTGCTCCTCCTCCTCCTTCTCCTGCTCCGCCACCCGCCTCTCCTTGGATGTCTTCCTCTGATGACTGAAAGAACGAAGCGCTCTTTCTTCTCATGTCTCTTAAGCGTTCTCTGTCCCTTCGCGTTCCTCCTCCACTAAATGCTGTGCCAAATGTTGATGTATAGTCCACCTTTTCCAGGTTTTGCTGTGAAGATACAGCAGGCGCAACGGTTGATGAAGGCAAGGAGTTGGGTGTAGTCTGCTGCGGTGGTGTGGGGGTCAGTGGTGAGGGTAGGCTTGTGCTGGCGCTGTCTGGGGCTGCGTTTCCAGAGGTTTGGTCCTCCGCTTCCTGGGTGGGCTCCGCTTCCATGCTGCTACCCTGGCTACTTCGTCCACTACTACTGGTGGAGGGCGCTTTGACAATGATTGTGGGGATGGGGATGGAGCTCTTCTCTTTGGTTGCACCTCCTTTACCCCGATGCTGTCTCAGCCCATCTTCCACCTTTGACTGCTTGATCAAAGCTCCCCGACCTCCGCGCTTCGCTGCTCCCCTTCCATCTCGTCCACCTTGCTCTCTGTTGGAGGGTTGTGCAGGATGTTGGACCTGTTGGACCTTTGGCTTTGCACTTGTTGGTGGTGTGGCACTGCTGTATCCTCTTCTCAGCCCTCCCATTTTGCCACCTCCTCTTCGAGGCACCTCTGGCTCTCTTATGCACAGTCCATCTGACTGCCGGCGGAGGGTGGGAACCATGACCTGCTGGGTCATTGCTCCGGGTCCTCCCATCTCCCAGGCAGCTTGCTGAGGATACGCTGGCTGTGAGTGGAGCTGGTAGTGGGCTTGAGATACTGGGGGTATGGGCATAGCAGGGCCTCTACCAGGATAAGGGCCTGCAGATAAAGGCGGCTCTGGGGCAGACGTGTTAGGGGGTGGTGGGATTTCTTCAGGTCCTGGGACTGAAAGGCTGCGAGCCAGCTTCATAGCAGGCGGGTGGAGGTACTGCCTTTCTTCTTCTGTTACACCTAAAGTCAGAGACACAAAGTTACTCCCAGGAAGAAGAAACTCATATATCAGTGGTACAGAAGTCTGTTAATGACAGGTCTAGTTACCAATGGATTTTTGACGCATCATGACTGCATGCTGTGGTCCGTGGCCTGGTTGAAAATGGGCCTGGTTGAAGCCAAATCCTTGCCCAGTCTGCATCATGCTCACGGATGACTGCTGCTCATATGGTTGCTTTAGTGTGTTTGAGCACATTTCACAAAGAAAAGCAAACAAAGAACAGCATAAAAATGTGTGTTGGATGTAATGAAATATGATTGCCTGATCCTGAATACATGTCCTGCAGGATTTTCCACAACAACCAGTAATTGTCATTTCTAGAGAAACAGATGTGGACACATTAGCTGGCAGCCCTGGTAAACGCGTAAAACCCTTCACATAAATGAATCCTTCAGTGCAGTAGCTCAATCTACCCTTTATAAATTTAGAAAAAGCCAGCCTTAAACTTCAGTACATTTATCTAGAGTAGTCTAAAAAAATATTTTTTATACAATTGTTGGTGGTAGACTTACTGGCACCCCTGTTGTCAATTCTTTGTGCAGCCAAGAGTTCATGATGCCATGCAATCTTGGGGCGCTTTTATCATGATGCAAAGCTTTTATTGCATGTTTTTGTTCTGTATGTTCGCATGGGTTTCATTATTTTCAGTACAGTTTCTCTTGCATGTTTCCACTGTTTGTTTCCTCACGGCAGCTGGGAAAATTACCTGTTTAGAGCCTCTATGTTTTAAAATACAACGACATCTTATATATATATATATATATATATATATATATATATATATATATATATATATATATATATATATATATATATATATAAATACTAAAAAGTATTAGGTACATTTGTTTTAAGAGGATTGAACAATTGGTGTGTTTTGTGGTGGTGTGGGGGGGGGGGGGGGGGGGTTATTTCACCAAACAGATGTACTCAATTTAAAGGTTAGTTCTTTTCTACATTTTTCACAGTAAAATAGTTTTTCTTCTATAAAAATGAATTTGTTTTAACGCTTATTTTGCATCTTTAAGTGGATGCCCATCAATTTGTCCTTGCCTGTAAATGAACAGACACCTCCTGACTCAAACGCTGTATTTTTATGTGGGTGGCCTGTTGTCAGTCATCCCTCTAATGTGGAGCAAGGGCAGATAGAGCTGCGTTTCAGTCCAGATAGACGTCCTTCTCCTCAGCATTACTCATTCCATGTGAATGAGCTTCACCCTGAACTAGCTGATAGAGAAGAGGGTGTGGGGGCTGTTTATGTTAACCTGTTTCGCAACGTGTTTAAAATCATTCAGAAACTGGACTTTTTTGTAGCAGTGGCTGCAGACGGGGCCTTTTTCCTGACGGTACCTCATTGGGAACAATACTCTTGCTCCGGTCCCTCTTGCCTCCGTGACCCCTCTGGCCCTGGTTGTCTGATGTAATGGTGTGTTGGGCAGCAGCCAATATTTCATCCAGTTTATCTGGAGCAGAAGCAGAGCGAGCACAGAAGAATCAGAGAGAGAGAGCGAGAGAGACAGAGCGGAAAGGGGCACAGTGAAGGAAGACGAGGGAAAGGGAGGACCCTCTTGACCCTTTCCAGTTTAAAAAACACCCTCTTATGGAAAGACAAGAGCAGTGGGAGAGGATTCTTACTTAACGCCATCTGATAAACTGTTCTCTTCTTATCAGGACCCTGGGATGGCTCATATTCTGTAACATATGGAGAGAAAAAAAGAGGATCAAGCAGACCAACTTTTAATTAAAGCTCAGGGGCTGATCTGGTTAACGATAAAATCTGATATTCACCTGCTTTCTTTTTCCACGGAGAGGCAGCTGCTGCGGGCGTGATTTGGGAAACAGAGATTAGGTACGACCAGAACTGCCATACAGTCACATCAAATAAGCAGGTGAAATACATACTTAGACATATGTGATGGTGTGAATGCTGATGTTATGACAGGGATGGTGATGGGCACAGACATGATCATGAGAGTACACAGATCCATTCTCCCACCTTTCTCCACTGTGTGCAGCACGTTGTGGTGAGAAGGGAACAGAAAAAACAAGGTATCATTGTGACAAATGGGATCAGAGAAGCATCATCACACAGCATCCAACTGCTTTTATATCTTTTAACCTCACTGTTTAATTACCACCTTTCTTCTTCACGGGTTGCATCAAAAATGCAAATGACTCTAAAGACTCATGCTCTTTCTAGCTGCTGTGATTTAAAAAAAAAAGATCAGACGCACTTTACTAAATAATTGTCCTGTCCGTCAGCATCAGCTCGTTTACAGCGACTCACCAAAGGATTTCTACCTTGGGAACTTTTTCACGTTTTTCTTTCCCGTTACAACCTTAAACTTTAAGGTGATTGGTTTGGATTTAATGAGACAGTAAGGGCGCAGATGTGAAATGGGAGAGAAAAAGTACATGGCCTTCATCCTTTTTAAAACAAAAAACAAATCTGAAAAGTGCGGTGTGTATTTGCATTCTGCCATCCTGAGTCAATACTTTATAAAAACTAGTGCTGTCAAACGATTAAAATTTTTTGATCGCGATTAATCGCATAATTTCAATAGTTAACTCGAGATTAATCGCAAATTAATCGCATATTTTATCTTTTTATTTCTAAAAGTGTGAAAGCCTATTTGGGCATTTTAATATGCAATTTTGCAATAAATGACACTAGTAAAAACATGCTTGTACAAAAAATATTTTCATTTTTTATTTTCAAGCACTTTTCAGAATTGGAATAAAAACATCCTGGTGGCATAAAATGTTAATCTCTGGCCAATAATGGCTAAATTGTTAATCATAACGCCCTTATGTTTACACAGTGTGTAAACAAATGTGTAAGTAAATAAACATTTCATGCCGAAATATTTTTTTGCCTTATTAAGCATTTACATATAAAGTAATACTAATTTTACATTTTAGAGACAAAAAAAGACAACAAAGTAATAAACATTAAAGTACGGTTTATGGGTTGGGTTTCTGCAATGTTATCAGCGTGTAAAAACTCATCTTCAGAACCAATCTCTGCTCAAAATGGTGATCTGCACCGCCTAATCTACTTTCAGCAGTTATCATCAGTTATTGCAGCCGTAAACTGCAGAAAATACGGGCAGAGTTGCTCTTCCTGCCTTTACTCCCTCGGCTCCTATGTCAGTCTAGAGGAGGATACGCTGCAGCGTGTTGTGAGGCGGAGGGATATTTACTCACTGTGTCCGTAGTGCGGCAGCGTTACTTATTTTAGAGCCCAAATAAGCGATTTCACTATCAGAAACAAGCCCAAAAAACTGAAACCTGCAACTCATGAAATTTACAAGCGACTTTATAAAAAAGAAGCCCAAAGTCGCATGAAATAAGCGGAATTGGCAACAGTGAGCGCGGGTCTGTTTTGCTACAGTCTCTAGCATTCTGGGAACTAGGGAAAGCGCCGAGGGTAAAAAAAAAAAAACACACAGTCCGGAGGGCGCTGCAGGGAAAAAAAGCATTAACGCGATTAACGCGCGTTAAAAAAATTTCGGCGTTATGGTCTAACAAAGTTAACGCGTTAATAACGCGTTAAAACTGACAGCCCTGGTGAAAACATAAAAATCTTGCTGTTGCAGCTGTACGTTTGTTCTGTCTTTGTCTCCTTTGCACGTCCAGACGCTGAACGTTTGGCACAGTTTTCTTTGCAAACTGCATCAAACTCAGGTCAATGGATTGAGAGCGTCTTCAAACATCCGTTTCAAGTCTGGCCACACATTCCCAAAGTTCTGAACTTTGACTAGGCCATTCTAACAGCCCATTGGAGCTCTGGCTCTACGTCTAGGCTTTTACTGCTGGAAGGTGAACCTCCAGCACAACCCAAGTCTCCCAGAGCACGACACTGGTTAGCATTAGCATTAATGAAGGTAGATCTTTTGTTTCCAAGTGGGTTATTTATGAAGGCAGGGCTGAACTAGAGTGCAGATGTAATATTGAAATAAATGTTGAAAACCTTGTATAATTTTTTCCAACGCTTCACAGCTCTTTTTTGTTTTTATGTAATGTGACTAAATGTCCTAAAGTTTATAGGTGCAAATACTGATGCTAGGCATTGCAGTTTTTAAAGCTAAATGGTGAGATACCCTGATGGAACTGTGATAACTCATCAGAAAAATGTTTTATTGAGGTCCCACTAAAAACTAGGTGTGTGTAATTAAATAACAGTGCTTGTGTTTTGTTTTCTAGTATTTGTCGTCCACATAAACGTACCCATGTCCTCCAGCTCCGACGTCATGGACTTTGAGCGCAGGGCGATGGCAGGAGGGGTCAGTCTTTTCGTCTGCTGAGGAGCTGCCAAGGGAAACCGGCCAAATGCAAAGCGTAATGTTTAGAGCACTCGCAAAACACACACAGCAGCCACATTTCAACAGGCTGTTAGGGCTGAAGTAAACATGCCGCCGCCATCATCATCATGAGCAAAACATAAACACAGAAAGTTGATTCCAGGGAAAGAAAATGTGCCTCCTACCTTTCTTTCGTGCCGTGTCCTCCAGCTCGGGGTTACGGGCCACCATCACCACCTTCACCATGAGGCTGTTGCCGCCCTGTCGGATCATGTTAACCACCTGCCGATGACCCACCTTCACCACGTTCTGGCCGTTCACCTGACAGACCCACAGAACCCCAAATTAGCTCATGCACTGCATTAATTTAGATCTTTACGTAAAATGAAACATCATCAAAAGGAGTTAAATGAAAAAAAGAAATGGACTAGCACGCTTCATTTGGCTCTAATTTGGATTAAAATGCTTTCTTCTGTCTAAAATAGGCTAAATTACAGTTTTTTTACATAATTTTTAGGTTTTGGACAGAAGCGCTTGCAATTCAGACATACACTGCAGTAAAAGGCTTGTCTTAAAGCTTTGCAGCTACTTTAGTGACTCATTATCCTGAATACCAAAGAAATGTGTCAGATTTGACAGAGGTTTGAAAATTGGCATTTTCAGAAGTGCCTTTTTTAATGTGACATACAGAGAGCTGCTATTTCTTCTGCTGTCGCTACGCTGATGAAGAACAACGGTTATAGAGTCGCATCTTAAAACATAAATGACAACACCTGCAGATACGAACACGGACACATTTACTGGGAACACTGGTTAACGTGTAAAACTACATTGCAAAAAAAAATATAAATACCATATTTTCGGACTATAAGACACACTTAAAATCCTTAAATCTTCTCAAAAAATGATGGTCCTCTTTACAATCTGGTGTGCCTTATGGTCCGAAAGTGGATCAGAGTCAGTAATCCATGACTTCCTGTTTTTGGGGTGCCAATAAGAATTGACCCAGAGACTTGTTTGCTTTAGTCACGTTAGCTATGTTTACGTGCAAAAGATTTCATGATCAGATTTAAATTTATTCAGATTAAAAAACAAAAAATAATCGGACTGTATGTGCACACAATTAATCCGATCATAATGTGTGTGGATATGCACCATGGCTTTATTCAGAATAGAAGCACTCTGACATTTGCAGTTATCAAATTTCCCTAAAAAAAACACAGATGAAGAACTTCCGTCTTTGCCGAACAAAAAAAAAAATCAAAGCAGTATTATAAGAGTTAATTTGTCCTCTGAGCTGGACTGGTACGATGTCTTAATTATGGTTGAAACGTTACTGAATAAATAACAACTTTGAGCTCTTCTATTTTTAGTACAGAAAGGTTTGATCCGGAGCCCCAACAATTGGCTTCCCGACGTATTTCCTCCACTCACCAACGCAGAAATATGTTACGTTTACATCTGGCGTCTAAATAACTTGATCCTGACCAGCGTTTATATGAATGTTGATCAGATTATCAATCGGCATAAACCACCCCTCTCATTCGGGATACAAGTTCACTGCGATTGGCTTGTTCACGTGACGCATTTTTATTCCGATCGGTTTATTCCGATTACTTTTGTCCATGTAAACGTAGCTTATGAGTGGAGCAGGATGGCGATGGACCCATGCACTCTGAGAAGGTTGCCACTGCTTTTGGAAGAGCTCCAGGCCCTCAGCATCACAGATCCTCCACCGTGGTTCAGTGTTGACATTCAGATAATTTCCAAAATTTATGAAGTGTTTTTTTAGTCATACTGACCAATAAAAGCGCTTCACGCTTGAGCCACATTCACCCACTAACACTCACACATTCATACACCGACGTCCGGCCTGAGTGCCTTGCCCAGGGGCACATCAGCATGTGACAGCTCCTCCACCCACTGAGCCATGGTCAACTCAGGTTCATATTCCTCCTTGGTTTCCCCACATTTGATCTCATCAGAGCAAAGCAAGCCTCCTACGTCTACGTTGGACAGAAACAGGGTTTTTCTGGAGAGCCTTCAGCCTGCAGACGCCGCCTAATGGTTCTCATGGAGACGTCTCATCAGCTTTGGGCTTGGTTATGGAAATAAATAATCGGCTTTTGTATTAATCATGTATTTTTCTTAAAGCAGTAAGAGTTACTTAAGTTTTAAAAACTATTGTTAAACTTTGTGGCCTGTAGTGTAACGCGGATGGAGTTTGCAGGGTCACTCACAGGCTATAAATTCACCCAACCTTCTTGTGTGATACCAGGGAGAGTAAGGGTCACATGATGTTTTATGGTGGGTAACCTTCACCAAGGTTTATGGTTTAAAAGCTTTATATTGTTCTTCAATGTTTATCTTGGTACACTCCTAAAAACATCTGGCAAAATGTATCAAGAAGCCAACTCCTTACTTGAGGGAGTATGAATAGATTTATGATAATGCTGTAAGTGTGTCTCCCCGTGGAATTCCAGTTGTAATTAAATATATGTATATTCCAAGGGTTTTGTCTCTGATAATTGTTTCCTTCCTTTGCTGCCGAATTCACGAACCGGGTCAGTCGGACCTTAGTGAATGAAACAGGAAGAACTAGAGGCCGCCTCGTCATCTTATGGGCAGTTAGCGATGTTCTTTAATTGCTTTACATAAATGGTAAATTGCTTTTCCCATTTTGGGAAGAATGCCAATCAGAGAAATGGGTCCTTGTGTCAAACCATATTTATACCGCAGGGAATCTGAAAATCCTGCTTTACAAATCAAAATGAAACAGTTATATTTATTTTAGAGGATCTTACCATCAATTCTAGTTGTTCTGTAAAAAAAAAAAAATTGTTATTCACCAAAGTTGGATTTATGTTTTGTTCATGCTCCAAATTTCGCTTGGATGGGCTCATTGGACCCGACCATACTTGTTGCACCGAGCGTGTGGGCAGCGGGGGAAGTTGCCACCAGTCAGAGCTTGTTTTATTTTCCAAGATTTAGATTTGGATAATTATTTCTAAATGTTTTGCAAGAAGTCCTTATTAGAGCATTTTGAGGCACCAGCCTTACCTCGATGAGGAAATCGCCCATCCTCAGGCCCGCTCTCCACGCCACGCCCCCCTCATCAACAGACTCCAGGTACTGCAGCGCAGGGAAGGCTGGCGTTGGGGTGAACTCCTCTATGGGAGTCTGAGCTGCAGGGCAGAAAAGAAAACAAAGACAGAGAAATCAGAAAAAGATTATATGAGGTCGGGAAATGTGGAGATGATGCTGGATAGAGATCCGGTTTACCTTTGGCTCCTCTGAGGACAAAGCCAAAGCCTTCATTGTCCTTCTTCTGTAGGAGCACTGTCTTCTCCTTAATGATGTAGTCGCTGGAGAGCATAAAGAGCATTCAGAGGAAGAGGGGAACCAGGATGAGGAGAGAAAGGTTTAAAAAACTGAAATAAAAACAAAGCTATTTGAAAAAACAATGTCCACAAGGGCAAATAATGGGTTTTCTCATTTTGAACACAGCTATGCTGCATCGTATTATGATATCACCCTGCAGCAAAGGATCGCTTGGCTTAAAGAGGCCATAAAAGAGGCATTCGTTTTCAAAGAGGTTGATGGCAGTGGGTACAGTTAGTCCCATAATGAGCTGAGTTTCCAGCCGTAGACGGATCCGGCTGCTGCTGCCGAGTCCTGAAAACGGGCTCATACGCCGATAACGGGAACGACCTAACCCACCTAAATTGTTGCAGCCGCTTTCCTTGCCTCTGGCAGCTTTTGGCTGGATGCTGCTCCACTGACTCCTGAGCACCACTGCTGGTCAAATTATGTACAAGATGAGATCGGACGTGCCTGTAATCCGCGGCCCGGCCCGCACAAACAAACTCCAGCCTTACAGGACAGACAGCAGCCGGTGCAGCAGAGAGTGATGCAACCTGATTAGGAGAAGTTTGGAGCCTCGGCTCAGCAAGCTTCCTGCGTTGTTCCATTACCACGTCCAGGACTCTGCTTTGCAGGCCTTTCCTCTGAGCTAGCACAGGTTAAACGGACTCCACACAGCCACACAAAGCCTCATCTCATGACTCACTGCTGGACTTGACTTGCCAACGACGTCAGTTCGCTCTGCCTCGGTTAGAGAGCTCCGGGGCTCAGTGATCTGAGAGGAATTACAGATATTTGTTTCACAGGCAGCTCATATCTGTTGGTTTGTGCTTCTCAGTTCAACTCGGTCAAAATGAACCCAGATTGGTTTCATAGGCGACCTGAACTGGGAAGAAACTGAAACAAAGCAGCTAAGCTTGTGTGGATGTGCTGAAGCACGGCTCTTCCATGGTTCTGTGAGAATATTATTCGTAATTGTGCCTTCAGCAGAATTAGGTCATAATGCATTTAGCCTGTAGAAAAATGAAGGAGGCTGAGAGTGGTGGAGGGCTAAAAGCCTGTTAGTCAGAGTTCCCATTTAGCTGATTTTAGCCATTTAAAAACGTTTGTATCCATAGCATGTAGATCAGATTGTTCACGGAGGCTGTAGCTGACGGCTACTCTGGGAGAGAAACGTCTAATAATGTCAGAACGGCTTAGGGGAATGCTGTTTTATAAACTTTTAAGTCTGTACGCTGGCTGGGTTGTTGTAAACTTATTTCCCTTTAAGGGAATCCATTTTCATTGGGCGGTTATTTCCACAAAAGCCGATTATTAGTTATACAGAAAAAGGAGACATGAACTACCTTTCCTCACTGTGTTACATTCTCCTACTACTCTCCAATGTTGCTAATTTTGCAGATGTTTCAGCTTTTAACTTTATGTTCTCTTGGTTTTTTCTCTTCATAGTTGCTACATCTGGCCTGGCGTTCTGTTTACCTGTGATGACGTTTTTTTTTTTTTTTAGTTCTTTTGTGGAAATTTGCTCTGTTCCCAGCAATTTATGTTCTTTAATCAACAATGGCCATAATACATTTTTTGGGGGGAAATTACGAGAATGAAGCCATATCATTAGGTGTACAAGTATAAAGAACAGTATGAGAATGAACGCAGGGTGTCAGACTGAGTTCTCATAAAATTATTCCTGTATTCTCCCAATTTTATGACTTTATTCTCATAATTTCCATAAAGAAATATTAAAAACTACCCCCTGCCCTGCCAAAAGCAGGTCCCCAGTCTCTGGCGCTGTTACTTTGCGGGTTGCAGGCTAAAGGCTCGCTGCCCTGCATGTTTTACATGTTTCTCTGCTTCAGCACACCTGATGCAGATGATTATGTTTCATCACAAACCTGTCAATCAGGTGTGTTGAAGCAGAGAAACATGTAAAACATGAAGGGCAGCGAGCCTTCAGCACCACGGTTTGAAAACACTGCTACTGCTGCTGTTATCCTTTTACTTTTCTCTAGCATAGAAAGTATTCCTGGATCAGCGCTCCTGTGTTCATTTTGTGTCTCTGCTCTGTCTTTAACCCCCAGCACATCATCACCCTTTACACTGAGCCTGGTTCTGGTTCTGCTGGAGGTTTTCCTCCCTGTTAAAGGGGACTTTTCCTCTCCACTGTTGCTACATGCATGCTCAGTATGAGGGATTGCTGCAAAGTCAGCAATGCCAGCAACTGTCCACTGTGGCTCCATGCTCATCCAGGAGTGAATGCAGCAAATCAGTGACTGGATGCAACCTGCTAAATTTCCTTAGAGAGAAAACTGAACCAACCTGAAGAGTAAAGTGAACTTAACTGCATGTTAACATTTATGTAACTGAATTAAATTCAATATTCTCCTGTGTCAAACATCTACTCAGACATCTAATGCATCAGTGGTCTGAGTAACTTTCTGATACAAAAATAAATCAGTGTAGAAAAGTAAAATATTACATCAGTTTAAGTTAATTCTGCGTAACTGACATATTTCACTAATTTTCTGTTGGCCAGTTCCTGTTTTCAGTTCTTTGTTCATCATCGTTCAACCCTAAAAAATAATGATCTGCCTTTTTATTAATGACCAGCCGACGCAGGCATGATGACAGTTTAAAGGGTCATAAAACAACATTAACATGAACGTCTGTGCCGTTTTTGAGACCGGAATTTAAGCGGCAGTAGAGAGCCGCTGCAGGTAACCTTCACATCTGAAACATCTGGAACTAGAGGAGGCCGTGAATCTGAACTTTTTAGAGCTCCGTTTACTGACGTTTGCTCGGTTAAAAAGGCCCGAAGCCTGCACGGTGGCATGGAAAACAGCATTAACCACAAGATAATCGCATTTCCCTGACAATGCAAACGCTTCATTCATTTTTACACATGTAGTATTTTTAAATATCTGGCAGGGATCTCCATCGTCTCCTTGTGGATCCACATCTGAAACGCCCACGGGTATCAAAGCAACACAGCAAAACTATAACCGACGTGCTGTGCACACACCGGCGGGCTCTGCTGCGGCTAATCTGGCGAGACGAACAAAGTTTGGCTGTTCAACCACGGAGTCATGAGCCTCGGCCCGCAGCCCCGAGGGTCCAGACGTCGACATCAAGCCGTAACTTTAGCACTGAACAGACGATCACCGGTTTCCCCCTACTGAGGTCCGTTTCTCGTCTGTTCTCCATCAATGTTACTGTTTTCGCCAACGCTCAGCCGCCTTCCAGCCATCTGCTCCTCACACCTCGGTCCTTTTTCTCTCACCCTGTCCTCCATCATGCTTTCCCTCTTCGAGGATCAAAGTAACGCAGAGTGGGTGGATGGATCCACCGGGTTTTTAATCCATCCGTTGGTACAGGAGGGGAGAACGTGGCCTGTGCCGGTCCCCCTGGGCGGGCTTCGCGGGTCCAAAGCCAGCTTAGATGAAGAAAACGCATTTCTTTTCTGTACTTTAAGCCGTTCCACTCATCTATCAGTGCAGCGGCAATCATGATCTGACAAGCAGGGCCGTAAAAAGCGCAGCTGTCTCTGGTTGAGCACTGTTGGCCATCAGGTTAGGGTCTCTGAGAACCGGCTGCCATGAAGCTCTGCTGGAGGCTGGAGTTATTATGTCCCCTCCTGAGTCATCCTCTCTCCTATTCACAACCAGCGTTGGAAAAAAGGCGGCATTTTAACCATTCACCTGCTGACACACACACACAGACCGTGGGTGTGCGGGGGGGGGGGGGGGGGGCAGCACAATAAGTAAAGCAGTTGACAGATGTTAGGGCCACATTCTGTGAATCAATCACTGACACATAAGAGCAGGAGAGACACTCCTACAAGCAAAGCATTATGACCTCCCCAAGAAAAACACCTTTCATTTACGACACAGAGTTACACACAGATATAAATACGCAGAGATTAACGCATGCAGGCATTAGGGAGGCAAAAAAAGGCGACTGGTGTTTGAAATGAATCCACAGAGACGCAGACAGACTTCGGTTTTATCATTCTGATGTTTAAACCACACATTTATAGGGAAGCAACGAGATGCGGAAAACAAAAGCTGATGTTCTCTGGAACAGAGAGAGAGAGACGGGAAGTCCAGGTGAATTAAAACGAAAAAGAAATCATGAGTCAAAGACAATGAAAAACACCCACACTGTCTGACTGAAATGCATCAATATGTGCCTCCTCTACACACACATACAGACACGCAAAGCCTTGAGAAAACACACGGGAGGAAGAGACGGGAACAAACACGCTGCAGAGGCTCCATCACCAGCCGCTCCGCGCCACAGACGTGAACATGCATGTGGAGAGAAATAAAAAAAATGCAGTTTTAGACCCACGCATGGATTCACACGCTCACAGACGCACACACATAGCTTGTTAGTCTGGCTTTGAAAAAGGCACGGCCTCTCAGTAGCATCATCTACCTCTCCCCTCTCTCCATTGTCCTCTCCTCACATCCATAGCCAGCCAATGAATGAGGAAACAGCCGCTACCTGTAAATGAACCACACGCTCCTGTTTCTGGGGCCCAGTGATGGCCACGAAGAAGAGAGGGAGAGAGAGAAATCTCTCTCTCCGCATCCCCCCATCGCCATGTACCCCCCCTCCTCTCTCTCTCTCTCTCTCTCTCTCTCTTTCGCTCTCCTCCTCCTCCTCCTCTTCCTCGCTCCCTCCTCTCCCTCCCCGTCGTCCGGTGAAAGCGCGAGAGAGTGTGAGAGTCTGCGAACCCGCGCACTTCAGACGGGAGGAAGACAACATGAGGGAAAGATGGAGAGAGGAAGGGGGGATGCTGGTGGGCAACAGGAGGGGCGACCTGGGCGGGTATAAAGCGCCCGCATTTCCTCATCCACACACCAGTTTGTCCAATTATGCCACAGCTGATTCCAGCCCCCTGAATTTACTTACATGCACATTTGCCAACTCCCCCCCCCCCCCTTCAAACATAGAGCCATTGTTGCTGCGTTCAACACAAAACACTCTTCCTCTCTGCATCTCCCTCCGAAAGAGCAATTGACATTCTCCAAAATGCCAGGCAGCAGTGAAACACCACCTTTCTCACCCTCACAACGAGGACGAGCGATCATAACGCAGGTGACTGCGTGTTGCACTGGAGCCAAAGGCACAGATGCATTGAAGGGAGAATGAATACATGTGGCCGCTGCTCAGCACAAGGACAACGTGTCAGCTGAGAGGGAAAAGCTAACCGCTAAGACCTTCTCCCTAAACCCCGAGGATCCAGGCAATGTCTCGGCCTCCTCGTGACTCATCAGCAGGATGATGTATGTGCGCGCAGAAGCCCTGCCGCCTTCATGTTCGCATTCATCCTCATTCTGAACAAGATGCATGGCTTCATAACAAGCAGTCGCAGCTGCCGAGAGCTTCCAGCAGAGCAGGGGGAGGAGAAAAAAATCCCTTTCACATAACGTTATTAAGTTAGGTTCAGGCAGCAGGAAGAGCAGATGAAGGCGTGAAGCAGGTGAGACGTTCACGGCGAGACAACAGAGAACGGAGCAGTTCAGTGGAAAGCAAACACGGCACGGAGGAGACGTGAGGATTTAACGAGAACAACCCAAAAATCAACAATATGGTGGACGTGTTGGACAGTTTGTCCCGTCCTGGTGCAAAGGACAGACGCTGAAATCACTCTAATCTTTCCAAACACCGTGAAAAGGGAACTAAAAATAAGTAAACTTTTCTTCAAAAAGTGCGAAAAAGTAAATACACTCATTTCAAGAATATTCTACTTACTTTCAGCTCCGTTTTTGCAGTGTGAGAAGATGATCAGTGCTTCACGTAAAAATCGGCTTAAAATAAAAATAGAAAACGCTTTTCTAACATAATGCAACATGTTTTTGACTTCCTGACTGACTATAAATATATATATATATATATATATACATATATATATATATATATATATATATACATATATATATATATATATATATATATATATATATATATATATATATATATATATATATATATATATATATATGACATATATCTGTATATTATAATATATTAATCACATCCCCTGAGATTTTTACTGCCAAATCAAACTTCAGTTAATTTTACTGTGTTTTAAATGTTATTGACCGTCACAAAGTAGCAAGTGATGAAATTAATTCAATAAATTATAATATCTGTTTTGATGAGGCTCGTTAGTCCTAAAATAACCTTTAAGCAGGTATTTTTTTCATTCAGATCACATTTGTGTATTAAAATGCTTTTTTAAGGCCTAATTATATTTATTTATTCTCATCTTACATGTCGTGTTTCCATCGGCTGTAAGCTGAGAATCGTGAAATAAAGGCTTGAAAAGCTGAGTCTGCGTGTAATTAATCTACCATATATGATATTTGAGTTACAGGAATAAATGAACTTTTTGACTATATTCTGATTTATTGAATGGTTTTGTACGGTTACCAAACTCTTTCACAAACAGAAATCTGAAGAATGCAGTATTTGTGTTGAAGTCGTTTCTCTGTTACGACGTAGAACCACCGCTGGCTGCAGGTCTTTGGTGGGTGGTTCTGGTTCTACAAACCTTTGGTCCATTCTTGTTTCCAAACTGCTGAGGCTCAGCCAGGTGGGATAGAGCGCGTCAGTGAACTTCCCTTTTCAGCTGGGACCTCAGTTTCTCAGTTACTCTGTGGACTGGACCACAACTGGGCTGAACCAGGGCTGTCATTCTGCAGAAGCCCAGAACCTCTGGTCCAACACACCTGAAGGACCTCCTCAGCGTTCAGTCAGGTGGTCTCATCACTGGAGTCATTCAGGTGCGTTGCAGCAGAGATACATCTAAAGCTGAAGGACCCCGGCCCTCGAGGGTCGTTGTTTGACGCCCGTCTATCTTAGCTGAGGAAATTGTTGTAGAACCGAACCCTGCTTTACCTTGGGCCGTCGGTACCGTCGTATGCTCCCACTGTGACGTTGCGGAAAAGCTTCCTCTTGGCCTTTTCACTTCGCGTCTCTGAAACACACATCCAGGCAAAACATAATGACTGATTAAAGCTACGGCTCCCATGAGACCCTCTCAGAGCTTCTGCATGTCTGCCAACACAAAGCTGACATAAAGGTTTCTGTCCTCAGCACTGCATGGGCTTTTTTTCTTTTTAGTGAACCTGTTTCTGCACTGGAAATAGGCCAACAGAGGCTTTCTGGTCAATTTCTATTTGCCGTTTGGTGATTCTTATATAAAAAAAAAATAGAAAAAGACTTCAGCTTCTGGTGCAACATTTAAATGGACGAAATTGCAGATAAATAGTAAATTATTCTTTATTCTTTCATTAGTGGGAAACAAATCAAACACATTTGGTGTCCTTCTGGGTCAGGTGTGCCACAGACAGAGGTGTCAGAAGTATTCACGTCTATTACTCAAGCAGAAGTATAGATACTGCGGTTTAGAAATACTTCTGTAGAAGTAGAAGTATCAACTGAAACCTTTTACTCAAGAAAAACTATAAAAGTACTGGATGTAAAACTACTTAAAGTATTCACCACATATATGTCCATTAAAAAAATGTAGTATGATGCAAATATTTTAAAGGTCCATAAAGGTGCAATTCTGAGCATCAACATGGTTTCATGGAGCCGAAAATCTGATGTCTGGTTGTTTTTAAGTATTGCAAAAAGTCAAAGTTCAGAGACAAATTATCAATAATCTTTTACTTGTTATTACTGGAATATAAACAAGTAGCTACAGGAATTAATGAGGGCAACAGATGTAAGATAATAACTGGACCTGAAAATTAGTTCATTATCCTCTTATAACAATTATCCTTGTATGGACAGTGTTGTCAAAAGGAATGATTAATCCTGGTGGTTAATCAAAAATTTTTAAAAATAAGGAAAATAACTAATAATCCTAAAAATGCAATGTTCTTCTTCTACATTTTGTTCTCAAGTTTTTATTGGAGCGTTTGCCAAACAACATCTGCCCGGGTAGCGCTATTTATCTGAATATTTATGTATTCATTATTGACAAGGCAGAAACAAAACAACCTGAAATAAAATGGAAGTCATGAGACTATTTTAGAAATGTAAGGAGTAGAAGTAAAAAGTAGGCCACAAATAATTACTCCGCTGAAGTATAAACAGCTAAAATGTCTACTTAAGTAAGATAAAATATTTTTACTTAGTTACTTTACACATCTGGCCCCAGAATGAGCGATCGTTTAAGTACAGCATGGTTAACTTTACCTTTTTCCTTGCTGGGCGGGGCTACCTCCTGCACACAGTCAGAAGGAAACCAGCCGGTGCGTCCTCTCGCCGTTCCCTCCCAGTACCCCCCCTCTCCCACGCTCAGCACTGAGAAGGAAACAGGTAAAGGTTTTTACATGCATGAAGAAACATATTGGCAGTGAGATCATGTCGTTTATCAAGTTTAGTTTACGTTGTGGATGATCTCCAAATGGTCAGTCAGATCCCAAAGGCTGAATTTAGCAATAATTGTATGTTTGGACAATATGGAAAATTTCATCAATACTCTGAAGGAATCTATTAATTCGCTGTTCGTGTAAAAAAGAAACCCGGTGTAAACACAAGCAGTCGATTATTCCGATTAACGTCATCAGCAAAAATATATTTTTAGTTAAATTTACTGACTCCTGTTAAAACCCGACTGCAGTCGTTTTGTTTGGTTGTCTTTTCTTCTGCAGGAGAATTCAGACTATTTGAGTTTTTTTCCACATTTTGTCAAGCTACAACTGCAAATATTAAGCATTTTATTAGATTTCTTGTGCTCTTTTAACACAAAGTTGTTCAAAACAGTGACGTGGAAGGGGAGGGTTTTCTAAAAAGTCAGCCCCTCAAATAAAACAGTAAGCCTAACCAGAACTGGCCGTCCACCTAATCAGGACGCTCGTGGTATCTTTGGAGGAGCTGCATGGCTCCACTGCTCAGCTCTGAGAATCTGTGGACAGGACAACTGCTAGTAAAGCAGCTGCAGAAAACTGGTGTTAATGAAGGAGTGGGAAGAAAAAAGTCATCATGTAGGAAGCTGCTCTGGTCAATTTCTTGCCTACAGGAAATGTGGCAGAAAACTAGCAGAGCGCTTCGACCTCAATTCACCAGGCCCACACTGAAACCTAGGAATGGCAGCATCATGCTGTGGGGATGAAAGCGTGTGGAAGAATGAACGAACACTACACATCACCCCAAAAACACACAACATGCTGAAACATGGAAGATGGATGGAGCTAAAGCAGGACAGAAAACCTGTTAGAAGCTGCAGGAGACCTGAGACTGAGGTGGAGGTAAACATGCAGCCTGAGATATTATGATTTAGGTTTATGGGTTAGAACGGCCTAGTCAAAGTCCAGACCTCAATCCAACTGAGAATCTGTGACAAGACATAATTCGTAATTCATAATTCTGACTTAACCTTTGTAAAAAAAAAAAAAAAAAACAGGCAAAAATGATTTTTTGTCTAATTTTCTGTCCACAGATCTGCATCAATTTGTGGATCGATTCCATAAAATCCCAATAAAATGCAGAGACGTTGGAGGCTAATGTGACCAAATGTGGAAAAATGCCCAACGGGTGTAAAAACTTCTCAAGGCACTTTAACTGAAATGAATTGTCCTGCAGTGACGAATATAAATGATAACAACCCTTTACTAGACAGAGACGCCTAGTCACCCAACTCCCACGTGCTTTCACTGTTAGCTTCAGTTTTTTGATACCGTCTTACTTTGCTTTTAATGTTGGAAGACGACTCCTACTGTAAGTGCTGTAAATCTGCTAATCACATGCAGTGACAAACAGTGAGCTAATTATCTAAGTCACATGAATCATCCGCCGACCGTTAGAGGAGTCTCTCTCTTATTCCTCTGCGTGAATCGCTGTTTTCCTCACCTTTTACTTTGTCGCCTTTGTTAAGTGAGAGCTCTCTGTCTCCACTTGCAGAGTGGGAGCGGATGGCGACATACACCCGCCCCGGCACTGCACTGTACATTCGCTTCATCTGGCCTCCCCCACTGCCGGCCGATGGCGCGCTGCTGAAGGAGGGAGGACAGCACAGCTTTTACAAAGCATGACATCAGCGGCGCACTACAGAAACAACGAGGTCGATGACAGCTTGTTGAGCCACACAGCTAACAGTTGGTGTCAGATTTATAACAACCACTGCAACGGTAAAAATGCATCCTGCAGATGTTGATTCACCTGAAGGGCCTGACCTGTAATTCTGTTATAAACTAATTGACAGTATTAATAGAATGTTTTTTTTCCTCTTAATATTAATAAAGGGGGGATTTTCCTTATCTTTGGCCTCCCGGTGAAAAACATTAGTTTGTGTAATTCTAATAGGTAAAAATAAAAGTTTGCAGATATTTCAGACGTCACAACAAAGTTTCATTCGACTGTGCGTCAAGTTCCAAAGTTGGGTTCTTAGGTGAAACATCGACTTACTGTATTTTATCAGTACTAGAAACTTTGGTTGTAAAAAAGAGAGGAACAACATTAAAACTTTGGTCACGTGGCTTTATATTTCATACAATATGTGGTGTTTTCGATTTAATTTCGGTTTAAACAGTTTTTAGGCTTAACTTGGTTTAGTTTGATTAGCTTTAAAGCTATAGTTGGTCATCCTGTTCAGAAACACTTTTTATTATACTGGGTGAAATCGTCCTTCCAACCTGAAAGTAGTTCACATAACGCCAGTGTGCGTGCTCGTTCCTTCCTAGTTTCCGCTTGCTGGCTGCGCACTTCTAGTGTTTATGTATCTGGTGAGCTTAGCTGTTAGCTTAGTGGTTAGCTTAGTGGTTAGCTTAGCAGTTAACCGTTCATTGTAGCTCTGCTGCTCTCACCGTAGACTTTGAACATGGCTGAGAGTCGCAGGAAGCGAACCGCGTTCATGTT
Organism: Fundulus diaphanus; assembly: GCA_037039145.1. Classification (NCBI taxonomy): domain Eukaryota; kingdom Metazoa; phylum Chordata; class Actinopteri; order Cyprinodontiformes; family Fundulidae; genus Fundulus; species Fundulus diaphanus. Next base: position 2,308,391 of record CM073143.1, on the reverse strand, counting down.
TATGAGAAGAAGAGGAAGGCCTCAGTAACAAGAAGTAAGAACAGAGTGGATTTGGGAAATTATTTTCACGCGCTCCCCCTGAGGAGTGGAAGAGTAGGTAAGACGGTCTTGTGCATGCGCAGTTATTCAAAAAGGGACTTGGGGAAACTTCCTGAAAAATTCCAGACTCTACCTTTAAATTAGCCATAAACTACTGAATCATTACCTCCTAATGAGGGACGATCTGATCTGATCACAACAACAATATCAAGGCTTTTTAAATAGTTGGTATCAGATTTTCTGACGAGTTCCAACGCTGTTTTGAGCTGCACATGAAAATGAACCACAACCTGTTTTTGTGTGCATAGGCTGCAAAACTCTCAATGTGTGCAAATTTTTTCATTGATCCAACGAGGCAGGAGTTAGCAGAAATGTTCCCTTTACAAAGGCGCTCACAGAGAAAGAGGAACTGGTTTGGCTGCTGCAGCTCCAGGTCTGTGTGACCCGATATATTCAGCTGTCTGGGGAAGAGCAAGGGCAGCATCAGTAATTTTGTTATCAGCAAAAACACTAAGCTTGTACAGATATGGACTGTGAGGTTTGTCTGCACATGGCTAACTGGAACCACGTCAACGAGTCACATCAAACCAAACATGCTGACGTTGACCCATCCAGGATGACAGCTTGTTAGTCAAGAAAACAGGAAGACCTCAGAGTCGTGATCTTTTTTAAGCCGTGCATTTTTTCGTTTTTACAAACACAATAATTTTTTAATCAGAAAACCTCCTTCCTACTAATTGTTCACCAGGTACAGCAGCTTAACAGCAGATCTGGTGGTTAATGTGTCTGCAGATGGCGTTTGAGCCGCTGAGCTCCATCAGCTTAGTGCAACAGCGGCCTTCTCCAAGCAGCATTACTGCAGACCGTTGAGCTTATCTAACCAAAACGTCGTGCCCGACTGAGCCTTGCTGTTTAAATGCACACAGATCCTTACCCCTGCCTGCCTCTGGGCTGCCGGTGTCTTTCCTCTGTGTCACTTTGGCCTCCTCTGCCTCTGGAAGGGGAACGTGTGCGGTTTCTGGGACTGCTGGAGCTCCTGACGCCTATGGAGGCCCGGCGCTGGCCCTGCACAGACGCACGGAGTCCCATTAGTGTCCGCTGCGTGTGTTACCACAAAGATCAGCTGACGCACGCGTCCCCGAACGTCCTGGGTACCTGTCCAGGGTTGGGGTTGGTGGCTGCCTTGCTGGGGAGGATCAAGGGGTCGGACTGGGTCATGGTGTTATCGCTGTTGGCGCGCAGCAGGGGGTGGGAATGAAGCGAAGGAAGAGGCAGCGTGTGGATGCTCTCTCTTCGCCTGGGCACAAACTTTGGCGATTCTAAAAAGGGAACTGATGATGTGAAACACGAGGTGCGGGGGTTCAAAGGTCACACGTAAGGTGTAGCAGGTCATCGGGATGGGTGCGTTTGACAGAGAGAGAAGGGAGGACAGATTAGGCTGACTGTGAGAGGAGGAAAAGGGGCATAGTTAAAGCACAGGTAAGAAGGTAAGAGGGCAGGTTGGTGTTGGAAAGTGACCAAAGCAGCGAGGAGACAAGCCTGTTCAGGCAGGAGAGCTTACCGATGTCGGTGTCTTTGTGGTTTTTGATGATCTCCCCGAGCTCAAAGTGGCCTGACATCACAGCTACCTGTAATCACACGGCGAGCCAATCAACACACCTGTTCCTGCGTCAGTGGTTGTTTAAATCTACGTCATTACAGTTCAGACACACACTCGCTGGCCACTTTATTAGGTACACCCCTGCGATTGCTCATCGGTTAATCCGGTCTCAGGGCAGCACCTAACTGCCTTTAGGCATGCAGACGTGGTGAAGATGACTTGCTGAAGGTCAAACCGAGCATCAGAATGGAGAAGAAAGGAGACTTAATTTGGTTTAATAGCAGCAGGGTTATGCTGCTGTTGTCGGTGTCGGACAGGCGGGGTCCGAGTGCTTCAGAACCTGCTGAGCTACTGGGATTTTCTACGGGGAGCCATCACTCAGGGTCCATGGAGAATAATAAAAAAATAAGCCGGTGTTCAGCAGCTGTTTGAGCCAGAATGTCCTCTTGGTGTCAGATGAGAGGGGATTGACTGGTTTGTGGTGATAAAAGCAGGAACAATGGATGAGGCTCATGCATTAACCCCCAGTGGGTCGAGGCAGATGAGCGTTCACACTGAGCCTGGTTCTGGTTCTGCTGGAGGTTCTCCTCCCTGTTAAAGGGGAGTTTTCCTCTCCACTGTCGCTTCATGCATGCTCAGTATGAGGGATTGCTGCAAAGCCATCAACAATGCAGACGACTGTCCACTGTGGCTCTACGCTCTTTCAGGAGGAGTGAATGCTGCTTGGAGAGACTTGATGCAACCTGCTGGGTTTCCTTAGAGAGGAAACTTTCTGACCAACCTGGAGGATCTGATGGAGTCTGACTTTGGAAAGAGCCTTGAGATGATAATGTGTTGTTAATTGTCGCTATATAAATAAAACTTAATTGAATTGAATGAAATTACAACCAGGGTACGCAGGAAACCATCTATGAACAGGTCGAACTCTGAAGCAGCAGAAAGACACACCTGGCGCCCCTCATGCCAGCAAAGAACAGGAAACCGAGGCTAAAATTCAGTTGGACTCACCGAAACCGGACAGATAAAGATTGGAAAACGGGATCCGATAAATCACGACTACAGCAGCAACATTCAGGTGGTCGGGTCAGAATGTGGTGAAAACGTCAGAATGTGGTGAAAACGTCGTGGAAACTTGAATCCACCCTGCCTCGCATCAACAGTTCAGGCGGCAGATTCTGGCTTCTTGGCACACTTTGGGACCCATCAGAACCACCGGAGCAACATCTCTAACCCTCAGCCCATCTGGGAATTGCTGCTGGCTGCCTCCATCCCTTTATGACCACCGTGGATCCATCTCCTGATGGTTCCTTCCAGGAATATAACACCCCATGTTGCGAGGCTCAGATCATCTCAAACATTTCACTGAGTCCACAGAACTCCAACCCACCAGGTCTGAGCCCATCAGCGGGTCGGCAGGCCCGAAGGGTCTGCAGCAATATCTCTGAGGGACGTTTCTGACACCTTGTTGGATCCGTGCCGTGAAGAATAGAGTAGCAAAGCGTACCTAATAAACTGGCTGCTGAGTGGACATTTACCTGAAACGGGGTCTGACCATGTTTGTTCTTTGCCTCCCTGTTTGACCCCCTGTACAGAAGAACCCGGACGCAGCTTTCCTGCACATCAAGAGACAGAAGCAGACGGGTCAATGCCTGTAAAGTTCTGCGACTCTATGCGGATGGTGTTTTTCGGTATCTTTTAGTGTCTGCTTACCTTATTGTACAGGGCTGAAATGTGAAGTGCCGTGTTCCCTGAGGCGTTTTGAGAAGCAGTGTCTGCTCCATAAAACAGCAGATGCTCCAAGTGTTGTGCAAAGCCATTCTGGCAAGCCTTGTAATGTCAAGAGTATAACAGAAATAACACAAACCATTACTGTTATCAGTGCAGACAAACACAAATAAAGACTGCAGTCATGTACAGACTAATGATAAAAAAACGACTGTAGAGGAGACAAATCAGATACAAAGAACGGTAAATAATACATCTGGCATCCTCATTTATATTTAAATTGCAAGTGAGCCGTTATTGTGCCGAGCTGTGGTGCAAAGCAAACATGCAACAGCAGAAAATGGGCTTCAGTTGTCTGGAAGCTTTCCTCATATTTTTCTGCAGAAGCTTAAAATGTCAGAAGACAGTTTGTTCAAAGTAAGGAAGGAAAACACGGAGCAGTCGAACCAAAATAAAATACCATGACAACTGGTTCGCAGGACAAACTTACCAGAACGTCACAGTGACAGAGAGCTGGCAATGCACCTTCACATGCAGGAGGGAGAGAGAGACAGTGCCTCACAAAAGTATTTACACCCCTTGAACTCTATCTAGTGTTTATGTGATGGTCCAAAACAAAAGTGAAGTGGAAGTAAAATGTTTGATGATTTCCAAATTATGATAAGTGTGAATTTCAAGTCGGACCGCTTTACTCGGATTGCCCCAAAAAAATCCAGAACTTGCTGCCTTGAGAAGCCAACGAGTTGAGGAACCAGACTCCAACTGCAGCGGTTCTGATTCTGGCCTTAGGTCTCCAGCATCATGGAGACCCAGGAACCCAGCAGACGGGTCAGGGAGGAGGTTCTGGTCCAGTTTACAGCAGGATCAGGTTCTACAGAACCTCCCAGAGCTCTGATCATCATCTGGACCTGGAGAGAGGATGGACCACCTGCAGACCTACCAGGACATGGACGTCCACCTGGACTGACAGGCTGGACCAGGAGAGCATTGATCAGAGAAGCAGGAGGACCATGGTGGCTCTGGAGGAGCTGCAGAGACTCACGGCTGTCAACAAGACTCTTAGCTCTGCACTCAATCCAAAGCAGCCAAGACAATAAAAATCTGACACAGAACATCACCCTGAGACCACCCTCTCTACAGTGAAGCACGGTGGAGGCAGCATCATGCTGTGGGAAGCAGGTCAGAGCTGATGGAAGATGGATGGAGATAAATCAGGACCATCCTGGAGGAGAACCTGAGACTGAGGTGGAGGTTCTCCTTCCAGCAGGAGAACCAGTCTGAACACGCAGCCTGAGATATTATGGGATGGTTCAGATCAGAGTAGATTCAAGGGTTAAAACGGCCTAGTCAAAGTCCAGACAAGCAGAAATCTGTGGAAAGGCTTGAAATAAGCAGTTTGCAGCTGACTGAGCCTGGGTCTCTGAGCAAAGACTCCAGTCTGTAAAGGTGCAAAGCTGCCATTACAGGTAAAGGTCCAACTCAGGTGTGCTGTCATAAACATAAAACACACCTTTTAGCTTTGTATTTGTAATAAAATGTGAAATCTATGCTGCACCTCCTCCCACTTAACAGCCATTAAATCATTTGTGTTGTGTAGCACCTAAAATCCCTGCACAAAACACACAAGTTTGTGGCTGTAACGCAACAAAATGTGAGAAAAATTCAAGGGTTGTGAACAATTTCGCTGCGATATTTCTCCCGCGGACACATGTGGAGATGAGCCAGACCCAAGCAACAGCAAGGAGCCGGTTCATTCACATCCGCTGATCTGGATGATCCTTAACTGGCACATTCAGAGCGAGCTGGGAGGGATGCTGAGATGCTGGAATGAAGGTACCTTATGTATTTCTTCCATTCCAAATTCCTCTTCATCCCTGTGCTATGAGAAGAGAGAAGGAAAGGAGGGAGAGGAGAGAGTGAAAACAAGAGTGAGGATGGCGAAGAAAAGGTTGCAGGAGACCCAGCCTGGCCACCTCCACAGAGACATGACGGTGCATTGTTAACAGAAAACGCTGAATGCATATGAGAGGAAGCCATGATGCCCCAGAGGAACGCAGGCTGACCCTGGAGCCGGCTGGTTCCTCGCTAATCTCGGGCAGAGCTACCTGATGACTCTCATCCCAGCCATTCTCGTCCCTGGTGCCCAGCTTGGCCCTGTAATAGAGCAAGGTCTCACAGCAGGACGTTTCGCCCCCTGTCAGCACGGTGTGGTACAGCGGGGTCAGGCCACAGCGGTCCTTGTAGTCCGGAGACGCTCCGAGAGTCAGAAGAGCCTGACGGGACAGAGGGAGGAATCAGAAGGTGGCATTTCTCTGTCTGGGAGGCAGCGACCGAGCTTTCACCGGCCGGTACCCGTTCCCGCTTTCTCTCTGAACACTTAACGCCAAAAACAAGGTGTAAACTTTATGCTTTGACGTAACAAATAAACACGGTTTGATCACGAGAGGAAAACATGCTGCAGGTTTCTAGATGGAGGTGAGAGCTTTGAGTCCAACACAAAAGTGAAGGGACTTTATTCTAATCACCATTTATTCATCAAAGCACGTGTCCTGTCTGGCAGTGTAGCATTAAAAATTGTTGTCTTAATGCCAAAAAGAGTCCAACAGATTTTACTTTCACCAGTGGAGTCTTACTGCTTTCACCATAGAGCTCCACTTGATTTATATCTGCAAGAAGCTTTATTAGATATTATGCTGGGGCTATTTCATGTTCAATAGACACAGAAACAAGAAAGTAGAAGAGGAAAAAAGGAGAGAAAGAGATGAGACAAAATGCTAAAAGGGATAAAAGGTGTAAGAGAAAGAGGAGAGGAAAGGGAGAGAGTGACATAACATCCTCTGAGTCTGCTTCTACACCTGCAAAGAGAGAGATAAAAAGAACAGCAGAACCAGCTGATAAAGTATTACAGGTACAAACAACCAACACCTTCATCACTGAAGAATATACAGGATTAATTAATACGACATGTAGGAAGTGACAGCTGGAGATAATAACAGGAGTTTTCTGTTTAGAAGTGAGTCTGTAGCACCTGGATCCACCTGTAGGTGTTTGTGAGAGTGAACCTGTGTAATCCCGCACTACGTTTCCCCAGTTTTAACTTAAAACAAAGGGAATCACAGTATTATTTGACGATGCAATTTCAGACCAGAAACAATGTTTTTTTTTTTTAGCTTTGACACTTTAATGAACAGTTGGTACTTTTGACCTTTTAATGTTTGACCTGCCAGCAGCGCTGCTTATTATAAGAGACTTTGGGCTTTTTTTTTCCTAAAGTCGCTTGTAAATTCTGTGAGTCGTGGATCGAGGTTTTTTGGGCTTGTTTCTGAAAGTGGAATCGCTTATTTGGGCTCTAAATCTAAGCGATGATAAACACAAGTTATAAAGAGGCCTGCTTATGTGAGTATAACCGGCTGAAATGTCTCCTGGGAAGATATTTCCCAGCCGATATGGCGGCAACGCCATTTTGCAGACGGAACAACTTTCCTCATAATTTATGCAGTTTACGGCAGTTTATGGTTGCACTAAGCGGTGATAACTGCTGAAAGTTGATTACGTGGTGCAGGTCACCATTTTGAGCAGAGATTGGTTCTGAAGATGAGTTTTTACGTCCTGATAGCATTGCAGAAACCCATAAACCGTATTTTAATGCTTATTAATTTGCTGTCTCTGTATTTGACAAACCAAGGCTTAAACACGTTGCCAAACGAAGTACTCTGGAGTTACAGTGTCAGCACATGCAAGAAGGCAGCTGTGCAAAACGATTCTCCTTCATTAAGCTCCTTTCCCAGTTGCAAGCAAAGTGTAAGACATGAATGGAAATTTAAACCCTTTTACGGGCTTTTAAAAAAACTGTCTATGCACGTGGATATAAACAGCACGCAAAAAATATGAAGAAATTATTGTTGTTGGTGTGTAAAGGGGAGTAGATGGATGTGTGAGAGAAAGTTAAAAAAAAAGAACAGTAAATAATGAACAATAATTAATATGTAACACTGTGTCTATCTTTGTTTAAGAGCCAATAAAAAGGTATTTTGGCTGGAAAACACGTATTTATTTAAACATTGTGTAAACATTGTGGAGTGATGTGTCTATGCGCATTAGTCTTGTTTTCATTGCTTGTTTGTCTCAAAAAATCTAGCAACACGGCTTTGGGCTCGATTTCCCCTAAAGTCACCTGGAAATCTGGTGAGTCGTGGTTTTCGTATTTTTGGGCTTGGCTTTGTTTATGAGGGAAATCCCTTTATTATCTTACTTAATATTCACTTTTATTTTGGTAGAATTTACTGAAATAATATGAGTTATTCAAAATAATTATGGTAAAAGTGTTTAGCCTAATTTTGCTGCTGCCTATGTATAATGCCATGATAAATTCATGCAACTTACAAGCAGCCGCTGTATTACAGTGTGGTGGGTTGCCTGGTGGGTTGCTTGTTTCTATCACAGGATCTGGCAACACTTGCTGCCAGTGCACAGGAAACTTGATCACTGGCTGATGAATGGGTGCCTGAGTAGTAAATTAAGATGTGCGCAAAATCTTTTTACTTGTCATGATATTAGAAAAAACAAAACAAAAGCAAAAGATCAAATGTTGTTATTTGGCTTTTCAGGAAAAATCCTAAGAGATGCACCATAAAAATCCATTGGTGACCACAATTCAGCTTTATCCTCACTGACTAGAGACCAGCCCATTGATATATACATTAATGAATATATTATAGTAATATGGTCCAGCCAATAGGACACCCAAACATCCAATCTTTTTCTGATCAGTGAATGCACCATTCCTCAGAACTGCATCTTTTAAGATGCAGACAGTGAAGACTCAATGTTATCTTCAGCTTCAGTGACATGTTTAAATAATGCTAGCTGTGCTAAACGGGCTAATCGCTCATATAAGAAGCTAAAGATGGAAACTCCCTCATAATTTTGTCTTTGCTTTAAGTTATTTTACCAATATGTTAATGAGAAGTTGATGAGTCCAGTTGATCTGTGCTGCTGCTTCATGCGTGACCCTTCTCTCACTCTGCAGAGTAAATCCTAAAGGATTTGCTGCCACCATCTTCTGCTGGGTTCTCCCGTGACATCGGAGCCAACAGATCAAACTCAAACCAGGCGTGTGAACGGGTTGGCCCCTGGTGGTGCCCAATTTGCTCTGCCCTGAATTAGAAAAGTTGTCAAGAATATTGTCTGCTTCATTATTATCTAATTTATTTGGAGCCAAGTTTTTATCACTTTTAAGTTACAATATTAATGGTTTATTTAATGTATTGTTTGGCTTTTATGAAGCGTGCAAAATATGGCCTTGTTCTGTTTGCTTTTGCCTGTTGATCATTCATTTACTCAATCCGATAGTTTGAGGAAGCGTGTTCATTAGAATTGTGTTTTAAAAATAAACAAGTGAATTAATTATATCCCTCTGTGTGATTTATTTTTTTTATTCAGAGGATATTTGGTGATGGGTGACTTTTATTTGGTCTGAGTTCCTGAGTTCTATTATTATTATTGTTATTATTATTATTGTTATTATCTGACAATAGATGAGTATTTTCACATGTACGTGTGAGATGTTTGAAGGAAATTATATAAGGAATTAATTCTCATGACAGAAGGTATATATATATATATATATATATATATATATATATATATATATATATATATATATATATATATATATATATATTTGATAAATCATTTAAGAAACCTGGTAGATTTCATGCAAGATACAAAAACATGTTTCAAAGTTGGCAGGGCTAATATATTAAATGTGATCTAATTTTACAAACTCAAACAGAAAAGTTGATCTTATCTTCATCCTGTCCTCTGTTTCCACTTTTACTTTTCGTTAATGTCGCCTCACATTCAAATTTCACCTTGGAAATTTAATTCGGCTAAAACAATAAACTGTAAACAGTCGATTTAAGTTTATGGTGTTACAACTTTTCTTTATCTTCAGTTTAAAAGCATGTTTGGTCTGATTTGAAATATCGATCTATGTTAATATTCATCAACAGTGACATTTAACCCAGTATAAGGTCATAAACACCAGTTTTTGTTCATTTAGTTGAAACTTTACTGTATTTTATGCATTGTGTCCCGTCTGAGTGAGCATGCATGTGAAGTAACGAAGCTCCTACCAGCAGTCCATCGTGATTATGAGCTCTGACAGCTTTGTGCAGCGCCGTCATCCCATCTCTGCTCCTGAAGTCCAGGTGAGCGCCGCCCAGAACCAGCAACCGGATGCCGTCCACCGACAGCCCGGACTGCACGGCCACCGAGAGCGGCGTCTCTGAGGCGCACAGGGAGCACGGTTCAGGGTTGGAAGACAAAACCCCAAATCTTTCAGATTTTGTGATGGCCTGAGAAACTCACCCCCACTGTCCGGGTCGTGAAAGTTTGGGTCAAGGCCTTTATCCAGAACCTTTGCCATTTTCTCCATCGCTCCAGTCTGAACGTATTCCAGAAACTTCTTCTGGCTGGCCTGAGTGTGAGAGCATGTCAGAGAAGGGCTGTGAAGGCCGTCCGGCTGCTATCAGACGCCATGAAGCAATGAAGAAGGAATACCTTGGTGCTGAGCTTAGCCAGAGCTTTTTCATCCAGGTTGATTTGCTTATAAACTCGGGTTTTGTACCTAAACTGAGGACAGAAAACAGGATCTGTGTGAAAACGTGAGTCGCTCAGAGGCAACGTGTAGAAAACCCAAATGGCTGCTATTCTCGTGTTCTGCAGTGAATCTCTCACTGTTCCCAGAAAGTCTCGCTCCCACTCAGACCTGCCAGAACACGACTGTGATTCATTTCTCCACAAGTCCGGTGTGGAGTTATTTATGGGCAGGCATGAAATTCTTGATAAAACGTAACATTTCTATTGTGCAAATTCCCCCTGAACATATTTCCTATTTATTCCCCACATCAGGAATTTGATTTAGCGTTTTTTTTTTTTGTAGGAGCTGGCAGATGAAATAAGGTGTTTTATGGGTAAATGAGTTCCAGGTCCACCAGGTGAGTAGACAGTAATGTAGCATATGGACAACTATATCTAGAACCCGGTTAGAGAGGAACGGGCCGGAAGGATCGCAGAGCAGCGCCTTCTAAAGGTAACAGGAACCCGGGTCGGTCCGTAATTCTGGATCAGCCCCAATCACATTTACCTCTTAGACATTAAGGTCCATGCAAGCTGAAAAATATGAAACCTCACAACAGAATTTAATTTCTATCGCAGAGTGCTGCCATTACGTTTGCTCCAAACTCTTGGCGCCTCATCAGAACATTACAAGTAAGAAGGTTTTAATCCTAATATGAGCTCATCTGGTTTGTGGATCTGGTGTGCAACCAGCTCCTGAGGGAGAGGTCTTCTCTTAGGAACACCAGACACAGAACCACCAGAGGGCACTGTGGGCTGTGGAAACCTAACACTGATACTTTACTGACAGATACTGAGAAATGTAATATTCTGCATTCTGGGAGAATATAATTAAAATGATGCAACCTTATAAACAACTAATAGACCTCATTGCTTTGCACAGAAACTCTGAAACTAATCTTAAATCAGTTTTCTTGCTGCTTTGGAAATCATTTCTATAATTTTTGTCACATTTATGAGCAGAATTTGATGCATACCAGCTGCGGCTTGCCTTAAACAAACGAGCCAGACCCGATGTGTGAATTTCCATTTGCAGGTTTCAACAAAAGGATTTTAAAGCTTTTGTGTCTTTTTATGGTAATGTATGACCCAACTGGAGAGGCCGACCTGACTGGGAGACATTTATACGTGGAAATCTGCAGACTTCTACTGTTTCTGTTACGCTTGTTTTTATTATAACGCAAAATTGACCAGAGTAAATGCAAAAAGATTTCAATTATCAAGAGCAAAAAGCTGTCTTGTTAACTCATGAGCAGACAGTGAAAAACATTTAAAAATATGTTTTTTTTAAATCTGTGTTCAGTTTCACCTGCAACATCCAGGCCTGATTAGCCTGACATGTTGAGCAAAGAACTCACAGTAGATATAGAACAGAACCTGTTTGACGACATGAAGTAGGCAGAAATGTCTCAAAAAGCAACAGAAAGATGGGAAACAAAGTCACTGACATCAATCAGTCTGGAAAAGGGTCACAGGTCCATTTCTGAGGCTTTGGGACTCCAGAGAACCTCAAACTGAACCATGATCCACACATGGAGAGAACATGGAACATGGAGAACCTTCGCAGGAGAGGCCGACCCACCAGAATCACTCCAGGAGCTCATTGAGATTCATCCAGGAGGTCCCAGAAGAACCCAGAACTACATCTGAAGCTCTGCAGGCCTCACTGCCTCAGCTAAGGTCAGAGGTCATGATTCAAAAAGGAAGAGAGGCCGATGCAGCATTTCAGAACAAAGAACCTGGAGAACTTCCCATAACTAATGGAGCCATGATTTCTGCTTTCTATAAAACTGAAGGAAGATGTCCGGTCTCACTTCCGGACCTGAAACCAAATCACACTCGAGTTATGCAGCAGAGCAATGATCCAAAGCAGCAAGTATGTTCTCATTCTGGTCCAAAAGAACCATAACAAAGGTTCTATAGTGTCCTAGTCAAAACTCCTCCAATGTGGCTGAAGAAAAGCAGTTCTGCTGGGCCAAAATCCCTCCGCACTGATGGAAGAGGCTCATTGCAATGAGGCAAGGGGGCAAAATCACTTAAAGTTTTATTTACTCAGTTTGTCTTTGTCTGATGTTTGAATTTGTTCGACGATTTGAAACATATAAGTGTCACAAAAAAGCAAAATCAGAGCATACATTTAAGTGGGTAAACAGTTTACAAAGAATTTACAGGCTATCCACCCATTCCTCAGGAATACCTCAAGGTAGGGAACCCCTTTCTCAAAGGTGCGGGCGTAGTCTCGCAGGGGCCGCTCCTCCTCGAGGAATTTGGCGTCTCGTCCTTCTCCAGCCGGCTGGAAAAGTCCGTAGTTGTAGACGTCCCACAAGGACTCCCCGAGCGAGCAGACGATCTGCTGCTTGGCGCTCCACACGGTGCAGTCCTGGTCAAACTGGAGGCACCGCTAACATGCAAAGACACGGCAGGGAGACCGTTAGAGGTTCTATCATCGCTCTTCTTCCATTTACACATTTTCTCTGGCAAACAGTAGTGCCATTGCATACATTATTAGCAGGCATATAATCAGTGTTCTTGTCATTTGTGTGTTTTTCTTAACTTTGTAGTTTGTATCTCTTTTTTCTGTCCATAGAAAGTACCCCTGACTCAGTGCTTCTGTGTTTAGCTGTGTCCTGCCTGTTGCTAAATGGCAACAGTGCTACCAACTGCTCAGATTTAATTTATTTAAATTAATATATTTTTTGCATACTATTTTATTTAATATTGCCATTTATTTGATTCTTTCTTCTTTTTAAAAAAATTATTTATCAGTTTATTGTGATTGTGTCCACAGTTGTTATGTCTGGTGTTACTGAGGGATAAACGTGTAAATAACAAGGACAGTCTTAAAAATGTGTCGTTGAGTAATGAATGCAAGGCAGTGTTATGTGAGCAGAACATGAAATGTATTTAAAAGATTCATTATTTGCCATATTTTTTATAAAGTAACTGGTGTCATCCTCCCATGGGTGCGATTAGGGTATTTATTTTCACCCAGCATTTCACATGTGTCAAATTCAAGGCCCAGGGGCCAAATCCGGCCCATCAAGGCAATTTATCTGACCCTAAATAGACAAAAAAGGCAGATTATGTCATAAAGTAGAGTCATATATACTTTTAAAAGTGACTAAAACTGAGCCTCCTGTAGTGAATGTTGATTTTTTTTCTGTGTAGTAACAGCGTCCTGCCACTAGATGTCAGTTTTCCCAAAACACATTAAAACAACTCAGAAATGTCCAAAAAGAGAAGAAGTGATGCAGAATGATGAGTTTAAAGTGTAACTCACCACAATATCAACTATTTTTTTGCAGATAAACTGTATAAACTGGGACTAAGGTGCTACTTTTATGTTACTGTGCATTTTTATATATTTCTATGTGAACTGAAATGAAATTATGAAATAAATAGTATCATCTATACAGATGCAATCGGCCCTTTTAGTGACTCCGTGATGCCAAAGTGGCCCCATGTAGGAATGAGCCGTATTTGTTTCTGTTGTGTCAGAACCAGGAGGAGCAGACAGACTGGATGTTTAATCGTGTGTCACAGGAAGACCGACTCAGGGAACAGCAAGCTGCTGGTGTCTCTGCACGTTTTAAACCCGCAGCTCCTCCCTGGCCTCGGATGTAATCTGTGTGCTGGTCTGCCTGACTCGATTTCACTGTGACTCTTTTTGCTCTGCCTTCACATTTTCTCTCTTTTCTTGCTGCTCCAGAGGAAGACCTTCGTCCTGAAACGTCGCTGACGGCTCCCAGAAAGCTGGGCTGTAGACAGCAGTGGGCATTTCTGAGAACTGTAAGCTCAGCATCCCCCCCCCCCCCCCCCCCATGGGCCCCCATAGGTTGCATTATTTGATAGTATAGCCAACTGTATTGGCATGGCAACCGGTTCATTACTGGAGGCAGGCTGCCGTTGCCTTAGCGATGTCTTCCTGGTCCCTTGGAGGTATCCCTCATGATGTGCAGGAGGCAGACATGCAAGCGAGGCTCGGTGTGTCTGTGTGTTCTTATGGGCGAGGGATTGCAGTGTTTACTTCCCTGCTCTGCTGTGTGAGCGGCAGAGACCGGGTGGCTAATCTCTGGCAGAGAGTAGACCTATATTATGCAGACTGTGTGTCACCATGACACTCTGTTGTCTCCAGGTCTTTCTGCACATGGTCTCTGCAGCCTTGCAACATAATTGGAAAAACCTCTTCTCGCTCTCTGCTCCTCTGTGCGCCTCATGATATCGGTGCCGTTTCTTTATGTGCCTTTTATCCGTGTGAGTGACGTTTGTGCGGACAGGTTTCCGGGCGCTGAGTGTTGTTTTTTGTGTGTGTGCAGAGCTGAATGTGGCGCCGGTGGCTGCTGGAGGCTTAAGAACAACACAGAAGACCTCTCCGCGTCTCTCCCAGCCATCCAGAGTCGCTCACTCCTCAGCCTTCCCCAAACTCATTAAAAACCTATTAGATAATTAGCGAGCGTCGTTATATTGAGGGCAGATTAGCTGACATGTGGAACACTTGGCATGTTCAGGGAGTTGGAGATGGGGGAGGGTGGGAACGGTGGGGCTTTCTCACCTTGATGCGGTTAATGTGTGGGCTCGCCAGTTCTCACCTGCTGCCACCGGAAGCCTGGCAGCTGCAGGAAGTGTGAAATGATGCTGACTTCAGATTTGGAGCCTAATTATGCCCCCGCTTGACCCAAGGCAGATGCTGGCATCATGATGTTGACTGATTGTGTCTGCTGCTGGCGAGCCTCAATCTCATTTTCTTCTTTTTGTGGTCATTTAAAGCACGTTTTGCTGATCACACACAAATCTTTTTTTCTCCTGTAACAGTGATTAAAAAACAACATCTCCCTCTGTTTTGTCTGGCAGGTAGTAGTCATTAATAATGTTGATAATCCTGATTTATTCTCAGACGGTGAGACATAAAAGTTAATGTGTCTAACTTTGCTCAGTTAAATTTACTTGAGTAAGTTTTTGAAGTTTTAGGTTAAAAAATGGGATTTGGAAAAGTCTTTCTTTGTTATTTCGTAATTATGCTATTTGTTGGGGTGATTTATTTTATTTTAGTCTTTAAAATACCAGAATTCGCACAAAACTTCATATTTTTGTCCAATTACATAATTTTTTCAAATAATAGATTACATTTTTCACCAAATACTTTTACTTAATTAGAAGTAATTATATTTTTTTGTGAGGCTACCTTTTACTTTTACTTGATGAAACAACCGTTGAAGTGATTCTAATATCCACCTAAACGGTTTGTATAGTTTTTACGTTGAGTGGCCTTTAAGCTGCAGAATTGCTGAACCCTGCATCTCATGCGCTGCTTCCTGCCTGCAGCTCCAGCTTCTGTTAGGTATGTGGGAATCCCCCCCCCCCCCCCCCCCCCCCAGGGAATAAAAGTTGTCAAACTGCAGGTTTAATTTTTCCACGTGTGGTAAAAATGAATAAGTGAATGAGGGGAAGTTAGCGGCAAACATCTAATGAATATCAGCTGTACTTTGCAACAGCCGTAATAATTTGTGTCAAATTAAAACTAAATTTTTCTCTGAGGCAGTAATACCAGAGAGACTTGACTTGAACTACTTCCTCATTTGGAAACACCTCCAGTCAGTGCGCTGCTTGTCGAGGGGACCAGACTTGGCCCCGTGCTTTCATTTATTAATACTTAATAGTTCTGGGCCGCCGGTTCTGGGGCCTAACGAGAGGGAAGGCGTGTGTTCCTGCTGCACCTACTGTCTGCTTGATGTCAGGGATCCCGATGCGAAACACCATCATGGTCAGGAAGGTGTCCTCCTGAGGAGCCATGGTGGTCATGCTGCGCTCCATCAGGGCTCGTCTCTTCGCCGCCATCAGGTGTTGCTGCTGCAGCTTGTTGGGGCCGGGAGGATGTTGTTGGGCCTGACTGGACATGTGGGGGACGCCCCGGTTCTCCAGAACTCCCGGCCTTAACGGTCGGTCCACTCTCTGTCTACCCGCCACAAAGGCTGCGGGTTTCACCGCCTCTCCGCCCTTCGCCTCCCAGGACTGCCGTCCTCCGATCATCTCCTCCTCTCCCAGATCCTCTAGGCCTCCGTTCTCTCTGCTGCGTCGGCCTTCGTCGTTTCTTGCCTCTTGCTCTTCTTCCTCCTCCTCGTCCTCCCCATCTTTGTCTTCCTGACTGGAATAGAAATGCTCGTTATTTCCCAGCATCCTTTGCTGCGCAGGTGGTCACTGCAGAGAGGGCCGAGGGATCTAGCCGTCATGGAGACAAACCACGGCTGTCCCATGAGAGCGGCTTGGTCCTCGGGAACATGCTGTGGGAAAACGGGCAGAGAACGGAGGAAACGTCGGTCACTCAGGCCTTCACCTACAACCAGCATGAAGTCATTAAACATCAGAAAGGCTGCGATTCAAACAGATAAAAGACAAGCGCAACAGTAGCAGAACTAGCCAGTGGCAATGTTAATAGGTCCACATGTGTGAAGTAGCACAGAGCTGGTCCACATTTCCCATTTAGCCACCAGGAATGCACCAGGGAGCAGCAGGCTGATGGAAGACAGGCTAAATATAAACGCCGTGAATTTGCATCACAGGTTCTTCGCAGAACAGAGCGAGGTGGATGTGCATCGTGGCGTCACACGAGGTCAGGAGCATTTCTGCCTGCAGCTAACGGAGAAGACAAATGGAAAATAGACATCGGTGATCTGAAGCTGTTCATATCCAGCTTCAGCGGAGGTCGTTCTGTCCCTGAAATGATGCAAAATTCTGGCTCTGACGTTTCGTTTTGCTTCATTTCTGCAGTGATATGAATGTGAGGGTTTCCTCTCCACGTTTCCCTCTAGCTGTTGACTTTCCCAGACTCACTCTTGGCTGGTTTAAACCCAGAGGTAACAATATCTGTGATTTCCTGAGGGAAAACAGTCAAACCTCCGGTAATTACACAATAATGACGACGATAACAGTGATTCATTTGTACTTTTTTAAGCGGTTTGGGAATGCAATCATGCCTAAATGCAATAAATGGTGTGAATTGAACATGTTTTAACCGCAGCGCTACACTCAGCAGCATGGCTTGCTGCTCGGGTTTATTGTTTGACTTCCAGGCTTGTCGGTGTAATGAAGACATAAAGAGTCTATCAGGGTTTATCATTAATCAGAACACACACGTCTGGACTGGTCTGGTTATCACGTACAGACCGGGGGGCAAAGGAAACTTCTTTAAGTGAAAATGTTTCTCTGGTCACTGATATATCACATTTTTTTAACATAGAAACATGAGAACATTGTTAGATTAGAGGTAATAAGAAGATGGAGCTGATTTAAGAGGCTGCTGTGTTTTAGCAGTAAAATCAGCTCAGAGCTGATGTTAACATTTACACAGCAGCACAGAGGAGACGGGTAACGGTGCGCTCTGCTCCACCTCAGAATGTGGAATAATCAAAGTTTTTAACCAAGTTAAAGGATTTTTATTTTCATTTTCACCTTCATCCATCTAACCAGGGATCAACTCACTAAAACTCTCCTTTACAAAAGGCTCCAGGCCAAGAATAAAACACAAGATCCCAATCTGACATAATCTGACAGATAAAAACACAAATAAAAGCAAACATACAGAGCTTTACAAAAGTATTCACCCCCTTTGTTTTGGTTTTTTACAGATTTTGTTACATTTAAACCTGCATCAATCTATTTGATCTTGTTATATTTTCCTAGCGTCTCATTTGAAACAACGCTTTGCTAAAACCATTTATACTTGAACATTGTCACATGTTGTTACATTACAGCCTCAAACGTCAATGAATTTTATCAGGTTTTTATGAGATGGAACAACAGAAAGTAGTGCATGAATGAGAAAGGCCGTTGTTAATATGTTTACTAATAAAAACCCAAAAATGTGCCGTGAATTGAACTACCGCCTTTACTCTCATACCCCTAAATACAATCCACTGTTCTGCTTTTAGCCTCAGAGGTTCCTAAGAGAACCTCCAGCATCATGGAGACCAGAGAACCCAGCAGACGGGTCAGAGAGGAAGTTCTGGTCCAGTTTACAGCAGGGTCAGGTTCTACAACAACATCCAGAGCTCTGATCATCATGTGGACCTGGAGAGAGGATGGACCACCTGCAGACCTACCAGGACATGGACGTCCACCTGGACTGACAGGCTGGACCAGGAGAGCATTGATCAGAGAAGCAGGAGGACCATGGAGGCTCTGGAGGAGCTGCAGAGACCCACAGCTCAGGTGGGAGGCTCTATCAACAGTAGGAGCATAAACTGTGTGATCCATCAAAGACAGCCAAGAGAATAAAAACTAACAGAGCACATCATCCTGAACACACCGTGAGAAATGTGAAACACGGTGGCGGCGGCATGATGCTGCGGGAAGCAGGTCAGAGTTTATGGGAAGATGGATGGAGCTGAGTCAGGACAATCCTGGAAGAAAACCAAGAGAAGCAGAGATCCACAGCAGGGTGGGAGAATCTACCAGTAAGATGGTTATTAGTAATGCGCTCCATGAATCTGGTCTGAGTAGAAAGAGGAAAGCCACATTTGAGAGGAAGCCAAATTAAATCACGTTTGCAGTTTGATGGTGTAAGGGATACAGCCAGTATGTACAGCAGGGCACTCTGCTTAGAACTGAACTTTTTGACAGAGATGCAAAATGCTAAATGAGGCAGAAACGAGAGAATGAACATCGCCTTGAACACACCATCTCATGGTGAAACATGGTGGTGGAGGCATCATGCTATGGGAACACTTTTCTGCAGCAAGAGCATGGAAGCTGGCCACCACATATTCTCACTCTCTACTCATCTTATATCGGCGCTTGGTCAGGTTCCCTCAGTGTCACAACTGCAATGTTTTCATTGAATATTGTTCTTTTACAAACGCGGAAGTCGGTGCACATCTGTGACGTATGTGGCTGCGTCGTTGGCATAGCCGTCTCACGTCTGCCTGAGAATGTACAGAAAAATCCTCGGCGAAACTGATAAAGGAAAGGTTGTCTCCCTTCCATGAACGAATATTACGTTTTGCTTAAAAGTTGTTTGTTGTGGACCGGAATCTCGGAGCAACTCAGTGGCGTAGTTGGGAAACGTCATTTCCTCCCGTCTTTCTGAGACAACTCAGGTAAAACCAGGGCAGGTGATGGTAATTTGATCCTGTTTTAATGGCAACCAGCCGGTAAAACATTTGGTTGCCATGGAGATTGACGCTGACTGGTGGCCAGACATTATTGTCGAGCACCGAGTCAATGGATCCATCTTGGTTTTAGGATTATACGACTGATGCTGCTCCTCTCCAAGGTGCCGTTTAATCTCCCAACATCTGATGGAAGACAAAACTTTTCCCCACATCCTCCAGAGAAGAGAAAATCATTGATTTTTCTTTTTTAAATACATGCGATGACTTTAAATAACGTATTACTTGTTCAGAACAGTAAGTCTGAACAAGCATTAGGAGGACTTGCTGGATCTTTCTGGGCCTGACAGAATTGCCAGGGTTCTGGGAGAGCGGTGATCTGGAGGCCTTGACATCTACTAAATCAAAGCTGCTTTGTTAATGCATGCTACACGTATTATATGCATATTCTGTTTATCCTGCAAATTTGCTTAGATTGCAGTTTTAGGAAAAGTAAACGCTCAATTCAGCTTTGGACGTGCTCCAACTTTCAGCTGATGCAAGTCCTGCTTGTGCTCCATCAACTCTGCACAATCAGGACACAAAACCCGAAGGCATCAGTATCTCAAAAGGGGAAACTCTGTCCTGACATATATGGTTTTTTTTTTAGGTTTTTTTTTTTTAGGGGGGATCTAGGACTCAGATTTAAAATATATATTTCCCTTCATCCTTATGAATTGACATCTAAGCAGAATTGCTACCTCGGATGTCTTCTCTGGACTTCTTGTTTTTAACTTGGCCTGAATTAACCGTGTTCTTGGAGAAAAACTGATTAGCAGCAACAAACAGCGTTTTGGTGAAGCAACTTTCAGTTCCTCTTGCAGAAACATACTTTTATCGCTTCGTTGGACGTCCCATTTCACTGGTGCCTCCTTTATGTCCTGTTTTTTTCCCATTGATCCAGATCTGGCCGGCTCGGTGCCCACGGTCGCCTTACTGGTGCAGAATGACGCATGGGGATCTCCCAGTATGTGACTGGCAGGCTGATGCTCTGAATATCCTATGAGTTGGCAGTTGAAGTCGGGGTGTATCAGGATGCGCAGATGGACAGATGGATCCGCAGAGACACGGCTGGAATCAGGACACATCCAAACTCATCCAGACACAGATCCCCGGCATGCAGGCGCTGCCGTTGGTGACGAGTTGTGTTTGAGGAATAGTGAAGCAGTTGAGATGCGAGGTTGATTCAGTCACAAGTGACTTTCTGCATAATCTCTGGTCTCACCGGTGCCAAGTTTTTGGCTCCTCTAACAATGCTGTGCAGAACAAAGAAATGACTGTCAGCAGCTCTCCGACGTGTAAAAACCTGTGTTGGAATACAAGGTCTTTGACTATGATAGATTACTTTAAATCCTCAAAGTGACACCTGGCCTGTGAAATTCAACTTAATTAACAGCAAATCTGATAAACTGTATATAAAAATCTGCAATAAGTTGGTTCTAAAACATTTTTGAGACACCTTTTGATTTATTTTTAACCTTCGACCCTATTGGCTGCACGCCTAACATCAGTTATAGACTGACCAGAGTTAATGTTTTAATCCTCCTGACATTTACTCCATTTCATACTTTCACTCAGTGGTGGCTTGTCAACAGGGGGCGCTAGAGCACCACCCCGTCAAAATTGCATGAAAAAAAAACATAGATGACAAAATAAAAAGTATTTATCGTATACGTTCTCATGCAATGTGTCTGACCTTTCATTTTTTTGCATTTCCAGTCCTTTCTTTTAATTAATTGCGTTTATTTTTTGTGTGTAGGCCTAATTTTAATGTTTCATTGGCCCAACTGATGAATGTGTATGTTTGTAAACTTTTGACTTCCATGTGACTTCATGCTCGTCTGTCCCGACTGTCCCTAAAACACGAGTCCGACAACAACGATGACAAGACAGGAGAGAACGACCCAGCAAAAGAAACTCAGCAGATATTTTTCCACGCATCCAGTCAGTAGCTTTACCAGCTTTTCCTCATAAATCCAACCAAATCTTCAGTCAGTTTTGTTTTATTTGTTTCTCCTGATTGAAGCAAACCAAATGTGTCCCAAATCATGGTTCTTGTACACCCCTGATACATAGACATCCCTGATGTAGGGTCTATGTGAAGCACGTGTCAAACTCAAGGGCCGCGGGCCGAATCCGGCCCATCAAGGCTATTTCTCCGGCCCTCAAGAGCCAACAAAGGCATATAATGTCATAAAGTAGAGGCATATCTCCTTTTAAAGTGTATAAAGTGGCTAAAACTGAGCCTCCTGTAGTGAATGTTGAATTTTTAACTGTGTAGTAACAGCATCCGGCCAGTTTTCCATTACACATTAAAACAATACCACAATATCAACTTTTTTTGCAGGTAAACTTTATAAACTGGGCCTAAGGTGTTACTTTTATGTTACCATGCATTTTTATACATATTTTATGTGAACTGGAATGAAATTAGGAAATCAAAAGTATCATTTATACATGTGCAACCGGCCCTTTTAATGACCTTATGATGCCAAAGTGGCCCAACATAGAAATGTGTACTATAACCCTTCAGATTGTGAATATCTCCATATTATATAGATGTGAGAAAACACCTGAAAATCACATGACAGGTATGTGAGGGTTATTTCTCCATATTAGTTGCAGGATATCACCACTTTAATAACTTTAATATGTCACCTTGGCTGTCAGCTCAGGGCAGTTTCCAGTCTTTGACGCCCCCATCTCATTTACTCCAGCCAACCTTTATCCTGTCTTTCTCCTTTCTATTGCTTAGGTGTGTTTACAGGCTGACATCTGTTCACTTGTCATGAATGAAGCAAAGATTAGAGGAAAAAGCTAAAATAGTATTTGGTAGAACATAATTCAGTGGGTTTTTGTGTCATGAAACACAGCAGAGGAATGAAGTATGGTTTATCAGAGCGAGATTTCACAACACTTTTTAAAAAGTGCGGTAAAGATCAAAATCTGCTCATTCTGCTTTGTGTGTTTTGGTCGATGCCATCACAGGAGGCACAAGAACGAGTTGATCAGCCGGTGTTTGCAAACATTACGCCGTCTTTCGAAGAATTCAACGGATTTTGAAGTGTTTGTATTGCACGTTACGTGTTTGACTCTGAAGACCTCAAAGACGTGATGGATGCTGCTGCAGACGGTGATGCTGACGTGACGAAGACAAGGTTCATCTTCAGATCTTCCTCTGGGATGAATGTGTTTACATTGGTGCTTAAATTTGTTCCATCTTCCTGGTTTCTGTGCATATTATAAAATGGTGTCTAAATGCTGTTTTCTGCTCGTGTCTCCTAGACGAGGCGATCTTCAGGTATAGTGGCATTTGATGCAGTCTGAGCTCATCCTACTTTAGCTTACAGAACATCTTTCTCTGACTTTTTACTTTTTTCTTCCTCCCAATGATCTATACTGCAGTGACGGTATATCTGCCACACGTGGCTCTTAATAACCATGCAAAAGTCATTAACTTTAGCAGCTTTTCTTAGCCATTTTCATGCAAAATGTGCATAAATCTTCCACAAAGAATTACACCAACAGTGTAAGGAACTGTTTTTTTGTGAAATAATTTTTGTTGCAAACTTTTTTGACATAATTTCTGACAAAAAATGAAATGTCCAATTTAAGAACATGCATTAAACCTATAAAAATATATAATTTCTGTTCTTTAAAAATCTAGTAGGTAATATATCAATCAATCAACATAGGTAGCTCTATTACACACATTACTATGATATACCTGCTCAGGTTGTGCCCTGGACAATGGATGGATGGATGGGTGGAAAAATAAAAAGTACATGTTTTCAGGACAAATTTCCAAATCCCTTAATGTATAAATTGTATTGTGGCTTTATGGACATTGAAGATTATCCCTGATCCAAGCCTGATCAGCTCATGTCTTCCTGGTCAATGTGTATCTGCGAGTCGAGCATTTTCTGGTGGACGGTTCGCAGTGAAAAGGGATATCTTGTATTGAAGATCACCGTTGGACTTTGGCGAGTGTGGTTTGGATGCTTCACATGGTTCCCATTTCAGGCCAAAAGCGTCTGTAATTAAAAGCTGACAAAGAACGGCTTGTTAACACCCTGAAGTTGTTAATGCTATCGTTCACGTGCACCATGAGGGAATAGAGGCGGCTGATTTATGAACAAAGTCTCATTAAATATTGAACGGAGTCGAGCATTCACAAGTCAAGATAGGGAACTGGGGGGAGAGGCAGAGAGTAGACAAGAGTCGACTAATTGGGATGTAGGAATGACGAGGGTGGGGGGGAGGGTACACAGGAGAGAAAGATGGAGTTATAGTTTGCATAAAGCAGAGTAGTCAGATTTAGGAAGAAACAGGATTATAGTAGGAGCGCCGAGGCTGAAGGGAGGGTGAGAGTGAACACAACAGGAGAATAACAAGAAAAGGAAACTTATATTTAACTGGGGTAATTAACTCCAACCACACCTCCTGAAATACTCCCCTCACTAATTATAGATGCAGGACCTGATTTTGTCTTAATTCAGTTGATTTGCTCTGCAACAATAGCAGCTCTGTCTCCGCTCCTTCTGCAGCCATCGGGCGAAAGGTGGGGTCCACCACAGAGACACAGAACAAGCAACCATGCACACACACTCACACATTCAGAGAGATCCAACAGTCACGGAAATAGAAAGTCACAGGTTATTTATCAAAAGTAGCTGCTTTAAAATATATTATATAAGAGATTTCCTTTATTTGTTAACACAGTTGAGTCCACCAGGTCGGCGATGTCGCTGTTTACTCATGACCCGTCACTTTTTACGCCCTGCTGGGCTGTCTTAAATCAGTTTACGCCGGTTTGGTGGTTGGAGTTTGATGATGTGGAGCGCATCTTTCTAATCTCTCATTTGGAGCAGTGGGTGGAGATTAAAGGGGAAGAACTGGATTGGCTTCGTTCCTATTTGAGTGACAGAAAGTAAAGTTTCCTGTCTGGCCCTCTTTCTTGTGGGGTTCATCAGGGCTCAGTTCTTGGTCCTCTTCTGCTTTCCTTATAGCTGCTCCCCAGCTATAATATTTAACATTTTCTTCTCTCAAGTTGTACGTTAGACAAAATGTAACACATTTGAGAGTAATTATTGACTCGGATTTTAAATTTGATCTACAGATCAGCTCTTACTTGCAAAAATGTTTCTTTCAGTTAAGGCAAGTAGCAAAACTTTCCGTCGAGGCGTGACTCGGAGAGAATAACACATGCCTCTATCTCAGCTTATCTCACTACTATAATGCATTTATGCTGGTGTCAGCATCTCTAT
Source organism: Fundulus diaphanus (assembly GCA_037039145.1). Taxonomy (NCBI): domain Eukaryota; kingdom Metazoa; phylum Chordata; class Actinopteri; order Cyprinodontiformes; family Fundulidae; genus Fundulus; species Fundulus diaphanus. The sequence continues at coordinate 2,283,975 of CM073143.1, read as the reverse complement.
CATGTCTTCAGCTTGTTCAAAATGCTGCTGTCTGTCTTCCTACTGGCACAAAGAGACATGAACACATCTCACTTGTCTTGGCTTCTCTTCCTTGGTTTCCAGTGCACCAAAGAGTTAATTTAAAAATGCTTAAATGATCTTATTCCTCCTTACCTCTCAGATATACTCCGGTCATATCTTCCTTTGCAGGGCCTTACATCAGCCAATCAGCTGCTTTTAGTTGTCTAAACTAACAGGACATTTAGAGATCAAGCCTTTTCTGTTATGGCTCCCACTGCCTTTAAACGTTAGACGGACATCTTCACTTTCTGTTTTTAAGTCTCTTTTTTTATTTTTATTTTCATAGCTTTTGACCAGTTGTGTGTTGGCATGCTCTTGTATTGTCTTTGTTTTATGAGCGTTTCGTATATCTGTTGGATGTCTTGGTTTTATATTTTATTTATTTATCTTAGTATGTACAGCACTTTGGAAAACTTGCTGTTTTTAAATGTGCTTTATAAATAAGTTAGGTTTGGATTTTGAACTGTTTGGGGTGTCATTAAGTCTGGCTCTTATATTTTTTTTAAAACATTTCTTAATTTGGAGACAACTGAATCAAAGACCTCAGGCTCACAAAGTGGATCTTTCTTAATTTTTTTAATGTGGGATTATGTGAGGTGCAGCACGGAGGCCCTTGGTTCAAATCCCACCCTGGTGTCTCTCTGCACAGAGTTTCTGCGTTCTCCTTGTGCATGCACAGGTTCTCCCTGGGTACTACAGCTTCCTCCCACAGAGTCCGACAAACTGAATTGCTCTTAGACGGGAGTGTGTGCTATGGTTGTCTGTCCTGGGTTGTCCTATGATGGACCGGCAGCCTGTCCACACTGTACGCCGCCTCTTGTCCGATGCCTGAGCTCACGATCCCGCAACAACAGCTAGTATAGAGAATATATGCATGCATGGATGGAGATTATGTCACTGCAAAAACAGATGCATTCATTTTACACTATTTTCACATCTTTAGGGGCGCTGATAAGTGTGGATGTTTTGCAGCTTCCATTAAAAAAAATCTTTACTCATTTTATTTGCTGTTATGAGGAATGAGTTGCATGGAGAAAAGGCTTGACTTAATTAAACTGAAACTCAACTAGTGACACTACTAATGGGTCTGAGTTGGTATGTTGGTCTTAACGTATTGTTGAAAATTGGTGATACTTCTGTATTTAAGGAATAAATTTGATTTGTTTTTTGTTTTTGTTTTTTACAGACGGAGGTTTTATATTAGCTCATCACTGCAGTTCCCAGTAAAAGGTGAGCTAAGGTAATTCTGTCTCTGTATGTTTTGTATCGGTGCTCTAAGACACTCTGAAGTTCCAGCTCAGGCTTTTCTCCCTGTTTCCATGCACTAAGAAGCCTTCATATCACTTTAATCATTGCATTAGACTGCACTATCAATCTGTTTTCCTGAAACATCAATTTTATACACTTTATTGATTTTCTCTTGCATGTGTTGACAAAAAGAAGCTGCTTTGTTCGAATGGGCTCCTCTCAGCCTCAGCCTTTGATGGATGCTACTTTTACTCCTAATGATGAATATCATCATCGAGACACACCTTTCAAAATAAAATCATATACAACTTAATCTAGTGTGCAAAATAAACAAAGTTAATGCAGAGAAGAATCTTTAGTATACAGCCATATACAATACATAGACTATTATTGAAAAGTTCATTTATTTGAGTAACTCAATTCATTAAGGGAAGCACATTATATAGATTAACACAGAATGATGATGTTTTAAAGCCTTTAATTCTGTTAATTATGATTTTTCCACCTCCAGCTAATAAAAAAATATTGCATCAGACCAATAAAAAAAAGCTAATTTTTTTTTCAAGCAGAAATGGGGGCTTGAAGAAAAGTATATTTAATACCTGCTTAAAGGTTGTTTTTTCAGTAATTACTTTTAATCTGACAAACAAGAAATGCATATTCTAATTTATTGAATATGGCTGTGTGTCGTGGTTCTCTGCCCTGGGCGGCATCCCATCAGGGGGCAGCACAAGTTATCCAAAAGCTGCACCCAAAACATGTTTTCTAGTGTTTTTGTTTGTGTTTAGTGCCACTCTTATATTATGTCTATGGAGAGGACTTTATTTAAAATAAAATGAATTAATAAATAAATCCATATTCACCATTTTTTGCTCGTTTTTATTGTTGTAAAATCCATCCATCTAGACCAGGGGGTCAGCAACCTTTACAACCCGAGGAGCCATTTCTTGCTTTGGTCCAGCTAATAAGAATTTGTTTAGAGCCACAAAGGCTAAGTGAACCTCCAAAACCTAATTACCAGTTTTTACAATACTTACTACAAGAAATATGTTTAGATTTTTAAATAAAAGAGAAAAAACTATTTTCTAAGCTTATTAAATAAAGAAAAACATTGGATTCTTACATACACTGCAAAAAGGGAACTAAAAGTAAGTAAAACTTTCTTGAAATTATTGTATTTGTCCTTGATTTGAGCTGCAAGTTTAAATCATCTCCCAGTGGAAATAGATTTTTGCACTTAAAGTAAGAACAACTCACTTCCATCATCTAATTTCAAGTGCAGCATATCTAATTATCTTATTTTAGGGGTCAAAATACACATTCCATTGGCCGATAATCTTATTTACCGGCTAAGTTTGAAGACAAATGCACTCATTTGAAGAAAATATTTTCTACTTTTAGTTCCCTTTTTGCAGTGTAAGAGAATGAATACATATTCTTTAATGCAACAATCAAGTTTTTTTTCATAGAAACGACACCAAAAACACACGTAATATCAACCAGAAGACCAAAAAAAAAATTACCCTACAAAAATATTCCTTAAAATATTGGTTACCGTTTATTACCTATAGATTTTAAAACATTGCTCAATCCTTATCATATTTGTTGAAAGTTATTAAGAGCCACAGTGTGGGGACTGCAGACCCCCGATCTAGACAGTGGCTTTACCTGCTTATCATTTATTAATAGTGTTTTTTTATTTGTTTCTACTGGTTGAAAGGAACAAAAAATTTACAAAACTGTGATATAAAGGTTTTCTCCTGACAAACATTTTACTTTTAACTGTCCACAGGCCTTCTGAGTTTTAAGATGAGTTTTCTAAATTTCTGTCATCATCTGCGTAGATGTTGACTGGATTCTTATAAATCCATAACTAATATTTGTGTGGATAACATATAATATAAGAGTGGCCAACAGCTTGCTTGCATTCTTGAAAATTTGGGACCAGAACATAACAGAGTTGTTATAAATTGTGTAACAGTGAAATTCTGGGTTTTCTCCTTCAGATGAAACATATCAGAGAAACGAGGAGAGTTTTAGTTCTCCTCTTTCATTTCAAACATTTGCTTTAAACTCTGATTCCTACCAGAATTTATCAGTGGCAAATATTTCAGTTTTTTTTTTAAATGCATGACATGAGCCACTGAAAGGAGACAGACACGAGCAGAAAGGAGAAAACGTCTTTAACTAAAGGAGGTCAATAGCTCCTGTTGACTTCTCATCACTTGAAGCCATAATGAGAGTGTTTAGGTAGATTCAGAGAGCCGCGGGTCTTCAGATGATGAGACAGACGGCGGGGAGATGGAGAGAAACCCATAAAGAGTCAGAAACTGACTGATCATTATAATGAGGACAGAGATGGATGTTCTCCTTGAGGAAGCGGACAGCAGGAATGAATTAAGAGCCTGTGAAGGTCAACAGTGACTCTGGTTCCTGCTCATCTTTTGCTTTTCCGTCTTTCCTGAAAGGTTTTATTTTGCACAGTGTTGTTCTTTATTTTCCCCCTAGAGAGGATGAGACTCACTGAGGCTTTCCGCACTAAGACGTAATGCAATAGAAAACAATGCAGGCTTTGCTTTCATTAAATTATGCGGCATGTGCTTCTAAAACATTACGCTGTGACTTTATGTGCTTCCCCCTCCTTTAGAGGCGCAGTCCCAGCACAATGCGCCATGAAGACCTTACAGGGTGTCAGTTTAACTTATGCTCTTCCTATTTCGTTTTGTCGGTCTGTCTCGCTCGCTCACTCTCCTCCAATGTAGGACAGAGCTTGTGTATAGATATATTTTCAGTGTATCGGTCCCCGGAAAGTAGAATTGGAGATCATCCAAGGAACAGATTGTCCCACTTTTACATCCTGCAAAAGTGGAGCGGCCAAGATCTGTCCTCTATATCCCTCTCTTTGACTGGTTCTGCACCCTTCAGCCTCGTTTGTAGCGCCTGTGGCGGAGAACGAGGACACTCGATCCGCACTCCAACACGGCACGGATGGAGTGAGTAACCGCCATGAAGGGAAAACGGTGCTCAGTTTTTATATGAATGGTGCTAGACGAGCCGTGGGGTCTGGGGGTGGTGCTCTGACGTAGGATTTTATCATGAATAAAGTGCAGAGAGCACTTTGGAAAGTTAACATGCAGCGTCCTGTTAAAGCAGACTCAGATTTAACCTGCGACTTCCACCTTGGAGGTATGCACTGTTCTGTATCGCTCTTTATTTGAAGGTTAAGATTGTAATGTGACAAAATATGACAAGGTTCAAGGGATATGAATCATTTTAAAGGCCCTGAAGGTTTCTGTAAAAGTTCTCCCATGTCCACAATCCTATTAGGAAATGACGTTTCACTCATGGTTTATTGTCCCAGGGTGAATTGTTTTTGCATTTCTGAGCTATAATTCAAATCAATACTGGTTAAAATTGGGTAAAATTAACAATATTGCATTTACTCTCTATTCAGCCAGATACTGAGTCAGCTTCCTCAGCGGGGAGGAGGAACGAAATCCAATGTCTTTTAATCAGCTGCGAATCCGCCGCTCATCAAACACAGACATGATACCCTGGTAATCAGCCGTTAAGTGGATAAATAAAATAATTACCCCTCTCCACCTTTTCACCAATTAGCATCCTGCAGCTTTCATCTGAGCTCCAGCTCCACTCCTCCAGGAAGCTTCAGAGCACGGGGAGGCGCTCCGCTCGTCGAGGGTCCAAGCAATTATGCAGCCATCTTCCTGGAAACTCTCTGACTATTAACGCAGCTTTGGGGCTTTTTTCATGTTTGTCATATGGATTCAGCCTCTGTAGTTGGTCTCGAACCATTATCCCGAGCGTGGCTTGCTGTGTGGATTTGATCAAAGTGGGCTATCTTTCCTCCTTACTTTGGATTTAATTGGGTCAGGCTGAATGTGCACTGAGGGCCTTGCTCGGGCTAAACTAGGCTGGATGGGCCGAGAGACCTGAGAGCAACACAGATTTATGAGCGAACGTCCCCCGGTCTATTTTAAAGTGCCCCTGCTGCACGTAAACATAGATAGGCCTACTGAGCCTGAAGCTTCGTTTTCACCCACAAAACAGAAAACCCTAAATCAGCATCGATCTCACTTTCACGCTTTCTTGTTCAGAACCTCGTTTCATTGTTTGCTTTCGTATCAATAGAGGGAAATGAATGTAAGTTTCCCATGAATTCATCTTAAAACGCTACAGCTTCATAGAGATGTACCAAATCAATGCAGAGACGGAGCAACTCTGCACAAAATAAACGATCCACATGTTCTGTTAAATGCTGTAAAGAAGGCTAAACGGCTTTTCTCTGTGTGCCGAGCGACGCTGGCTAAAAGTCTGGATCGCTTTCAGCTTTCTGATCCTTTGTTCAAAAGTATTCAGACACCCTGAACCCTTTTACACCCCAACATATTCCTGTTTTAGGTGTGAAAAGTGACAGAAAGCTGAGCCAAACTGGAAAGAGGAGACAAAAAGAAGCCTTTGGATTCAGCTCCTTTTAGTCAGATCTCCAAAATAAAATCAAGCCCAACCAATTCGCTAAAAATCAGTAACCAGAGTCCAGGCGGGATTAATTTAACCTGCAGCTGTTCTGTTTCTGTCCTCTGAGGTTCTTTAGAGAACATCCAGCATCATTGAGCATCACATGTTGTCACATTACAGCCTCAAACGTCAATGAATTTTATCAGGTTTTTATGAGATGGAACAACAGAAAGTAGTGCATGAATGAGAAAGGCCGTTGTTAATATTTTTACTAATAAAAACCCAAAAATGTGCCGTGAATTGAACTACCGCCTTTACTCTCATACCCCTAAATACAATCCACTGTTCTGCTTTTAGCCTCAGAGGTTCCTAAGAGAACCTCCAGCATCATGGAGACCAGGGAACCCAGCAGACGGGTCAGGGAGGAGGTTCTGGTCCAGTTTACAGCAGCGTCAGGTTCTACAGAACCTCCCAGAGCTCTGATCATCATCTGGACCTGGAGAGAGGATGGACCACCTGCAGACCTACCAGGACATGGACGTCCACCTGGACTGACAGGCTGGACCAGGAGAGCATTGATCAGAGAAGCAGGAGGACCATGGAGGCTCTGGAGGAGCTGCAGAGACCCACAGCTCAGGTGGGAGCAGCTTAGGACAGGAAAGAAAGCCAAGTTGTCACAAGTCCAGGTTTCCCATCAACCGTGTTGGGAAAACAGCAAACATGTGGAAGAAGATGCTCTGGTCACACGAGACCAACATTTAACTCCCTGAGCATTTGTGTTTAGGAAAGATGGAGCTTAAGCGAAAATTCAGACTGAAGAAACTCTACTGCCTACCTCCGTCAATCAGAGACTTATCCGCCTCCGACGCAAGCCAATCAGTTTTGAACTCCTCGAAGCCAATCAGCATCCTGGGTTCATCTTAAAAGAACTCCACATCCTTGTCTCTGCCTTCTGTCCAGCCTGGCTTTCCTACGGTCCTCCTTCAACATCGTCCCTATCAGAGTGTAATTCCTCCCGGACTCTTACGGATTTCCCAGTCACTCCTTAAAACGGTCCGGCAGAAGACCGCCATGTTGAGCCTGGTTCTGCCAGAGGTTTCTTCCCAAAGGGGAGTTTTTCCTCTCCACAGTCGCTTCATGCTTGCTCATCATGGACAGTTCATGCAAACCTGTGTTTATCAAGTTGGACATCTAGCTCAAATAGATCATCATATGGACTGAACAAACTTTGTTTATCTCCACTCCACTCCCAGTTTCAGGCCTGGGGGGAAACATCCCTATTCTCATACACCTGCTGCATATTGAAGTATAATTCAGCGTGAATGTTTCCTGCCGAGGTCTGAGCACCAAAGTCTTAAAATATTGTATCAATAAATTCTTCTAATTGCCTTTTCTATCCGTGTGAGTTTTTCAGATTGAATTAACCGTACAACACGGTGGCGGCGGCATGCAGCGGGGATGTGTGTCTTCAGCAGGGACGGTCCTGACCAGACCTAAATCCAACAGAATCTGTGGCCGAACTTAAAAACTGACGCCCACAGACAGTCTTGACTTATCCGATTAAATGCAACTGCATGGCTCCCCTTTCAGATTCAGTTTTTGCACAAAAGATTTAACATTATTTATCCTTGCTCTTCCACTTCATAAGGTGGTGCAATAGCACAAAATCCTATTCAAAACATTGCTGTTTGTGGTTGTAATGTCACAAATATTAAAAAGTGCAAAGGGTAGGAATACTTTTGAAACACTTAAACTTGTTCATCTGGAGGATTAATCAGCGGCGATGGCTGCTCTTTAGTTTATATCAGTCAACTGAACACAAATGTTTTCTTTGGTTGTTAAACCTTTATTTAAAAAAGGGAATATCGTTGAGACACGAGTTCTTATTTAAAAGAGAGACATGTAAGTCGCGCTATGCGCATTAAACGTAATTCAAACATCATCAAAAGGGAGTTCAAAGGTCAACCTTCAGTTTTACGACAGCAAACGGACCAGATTTACTCGCCGTGTTTCAGGGGGATATTTTTACACATCCCACGGCTCCCCGCAGAACATCGGACCTGACGTACGGACAAAGCAGCTCACAGAGCGGTCAGACAAACACACACCAGCGCCGACGTAAACAGCTTCAAAACAGGCTGTCCATCAGTGACAGTTTCACTTACCTCCCGCGTCCAGAGACCTACAGGCAACGCTGAGGGACAGAAGGCAACAAGTGGCTAATAAATGCTGTTAGACATGGCTAACAAAGCGGGGGCCGTGTCAGCGCCTGTCAGGCCCAATTACGGTTCATCCACCCTCCATGTAAAGGAGCTTAATCAGATCAAGCATCGGGAAAAAAACGTCAACTTTCACTTTAAACTAGTCTCCTCCTGACAGAAGAACGAGGATCATCTTCGCAGGAAAGAAAACGTCTTCAAACTTCCATCACGGGTTTTCCAAACCTGAGATTTTCAAAGTGTTTCCAGATTCAGTGAATCAGGAAAGTACTTTCAGCCCGTTCACAGACACAGACCGCCACGTATTTGCTGGGATTTTATGCGACGGACCCATAGGAAGTAGTGCACCATGGTGAAAAGTGAAAGCTCCCCTGAGTCAATACTTTAGAATAATGTTTTATTAATATCACAGACAAGAGTCTTTAAGGGTGTAATTCTGCTCTGCACGTCTAGAGTCCATTCTACTAAACAAGCTCCCAGTCCGACTGGTTGGAGAACATCTTGGAACATCAGCTTTTAAGTCCTGCCTCAGATTCTCAGCTGGATTCATTTCTGGACTTTGACTAGGCCGTTCTAACGCATGAATCTGCTCTGATCTGAACCGTCCATCATATCTCAGGGTGGAAGGAGAACCTCCACCCCAGTCTCAGGTTCTCCTCTCCTAGATTTAGCTCCAGCCATCCTCCTACTCAACTCTGACCTGCTTCCCTGAAGAAACGTGTCCCTCAGCATGATGCTGCCACCACCGTGCTTCACTGCAGGGTGTTGCTGGTGATATTCAGTGTTAGCTTTCGTAGCATTGTGCATGCCAGGCTAATAGGTTCAGTTGCCAAGAGGACTGCTGCAGGGAAGCCAGTCTGCTGAAAAATAGACCAACTCTCCCAAATGACACCCTCACCCCACCACCTAAAAATGTATTTATTTATAAGTATACATATGCAAATAGCCTGTATACTATATGAATACCTCTTTTCACCTTTTGATTTTGGCTTGTTGTGCGTTTTTTGCACCATTCACCACAGAAATGTCCTAATATGGCCTAGACCTGGCAAATAAAGTGTTTCTGATTCTGATTTCTGTCACTCATCCATAAAGGCCAGATGTGTGGAGAGTGCAACCAGCTGTTATCCTGTCTGCACATCCTCCTACCCGAGCTGTGGATCTCTGCAGCTCCTCCAGAGTTACCATGAGTCTTGTCTTGGTTGCTGTAAATTGATCAGAGCTCTGGGAGATCAGAGACCCTGTTTTAATGAAACTGGACCAGAACGTCCTCCCTGACCCGTCTGCTGGGCCTCCATGATGCTGGATGTTCACTAAACGATTTTAAATGCATCAGAGTAAAGGGCGTGAAAAGAAATGCACGCCGTTGTCTTGGTCCGTCACATAAAATCCCAATAATCGTGTCATAATGTCAAAAGGTTTTAAGGGTGCTAATACTTTTCTAAGACAGCTTGAAGCAGGAAGCTGAGAAAATGGAGTCTGCTGAGCTGAGACGCGATCGACCAGCTTCCAGGTGTGTTTCCTGGTGAAGCGCTCAGCCAGACTTATTAATCTGAGGTTACGTTCACGTTTAACAGGCTTCTTCACAGTTTGCTGACTTCTGTTTTAACAGCGTTCCTTCAGCTCTGCCCTCAGGGGGAAACCCTTTCCATAATAACGTAAAGCATGCAGAGTCAGGAGAAACGCGTCCTCGCTCATAAAGAAGCACCTTTACAAACAACGAAGCTCATTAAAACAAGAAAACATTTACTTTTATTTACACTGCAGTGTTCAATCACATGAAACATAAAATGTTTTCAACTATTGTGTGTTTTTTCCCTTTGTGTATATTTTTGTGGTGTTTTTCATCAACATATTTTATGCTTAATGATCAGGTTTTAGGTACAGCTTCCTAGTTGGACCTGATTTAGGACTATTTTCGCAGGTTTTCTTTAGAAATACAGTTGCAGTGTGCAGCTGATAGACCAGAGCGGTGCTCCTACAGCACTGAGCTGTCACAGGAAATATTCCCTCGGTTTGACGGGGTTGTGTCCAACTGTAATATCTCCACCAAACCCCCGGAGGACTGCAGGAGCACACGGCGCCGTCACATCTGCTGCTCCTGCCCGGCCTGATTATTGACTCCCAGGCTTCCTGCAGCGATTGCAGAGGGCAGAACAGGCCCGGGCGGCCAGAAAGCTCAGCGGGAGACGCAGCAGACTGCAGGGGACAGGAGAAGGAAGCTGTGGTGCAAACAACCCAGATTTATGCTGGGAGTTCTGGTCAACATCACGTATAATCAGCCAGCCCCTCCCCGGCATAGATGACGTTAGTTCTGTTTGCTCCGTGATGATCAATTGTTCTGTGTTGTGAGGAAGTCATTAATCTTTCTCTGCTCACTCTGCTCCAAATTGGCCACTTTTTCCAAATTAATTCCCCGCGGTCCAATTCTCCAGCAGAGAATAGGCTTTTAAAGTCGAGCATTGCTGGTGTTGCGTTAAAACGTGTGCGGTGGCTCCTAAGAAGCGCAGTCAATTATGTATAACAGGATGAACGAGTGCAGAGAAGGGGACACGGCACTGCTGCACAGCTCCGGGTAATGCCATAACCCTCCCGGTTCTGCCGGGCCTGGGATAAACCAGATTGTTGTGTGCAGCTGAATGTGCATGAGACTCGTCTCTGGGGACGTGTGAGACGTTTCCACCTTTCCAGCAGCTGACATCCTGCAAACTCCAAGCAGGCAACAATTTCAGCGTGCGAAATGTGAGTGTTGATGAGCTCCAGTTTGGTTCCTCTCACCTTTTCCCTCCGTGAACTCCTGCACAGCAACGCTGCTTTGGTGCAAATATGAAAACGAGGATTATATCAGCTTTTTTTCCTGTGCATAAACTCCCAGAGTCAAACATGTGGTTCTCTGGCTCAGCCGTCAGGCCTTTTGGCTGCAAACGCCCCAAGGTTAAAGCACATCTATTTATTTATTTACCTAGATAAATATTTTCTCCTATTTTTCATAAGTATGTTTCTCATTATTTCAAAACGTGATGTTGTTGAAGGCTTGTAAGTGTTGTGATTAGTGGGGTGGGGGGGTCTACGCCACCAGCAGATGCAACTAGAGCAGGAACGCTTTGGCCAACATGAACTTCCATGTAAAATAAAGGGACTTTGAAACATTTTCCAACAACTTCGTCTTTGGCCTTTTTTGCTGAAAGCAAGAAGCGAAGATGGCCGAAGCATCAGAGGAGCATCTAAGTGAAAGAGAGGACCAGCTTCCATATTCCCTTTTTCCACATTCCTTGCATCCGTGTCAGGTCATAAGCCACTTTGTGTCGGCAATTAGCAATCATAAAAAAGGTTCAGTTATGATTCGTAGTGGACCTACAGGATGTGAACTTCTAACTAGTCACAAGGGAATATATTATGAATATTAAGTTAAATTCCACATTAAAGGCTTGTTTCTTTGTTGGTTTCCGCCCACCGGCTCCAGTAGAACATCCTGTTAGTTTTGCTCAGCGGTCAGGCTGCTGTGGAGTAAAACGCAGTAATAAGGCAGCTTTCTGACGCCTGTGTGATCGGCCCCCTCTGCCCCACATTGTTCTTCCCCCACACCTACATTAAACATGTGAAGGAGACCCCCGGAGGACGTGTGCAACCCCCCACTCCCCGCACAGTTTCAGCCGCTCCCGCTTGTTCTTGTTGCTCGTTCTTCTGCTTATACTCATTTCATGGCTCTTTGCTTTCTTTAAAGTGAATTTTATTTAATCTTTTGGTTTGCATCAGTCTGTTTGCATTCGTGGTGAAGTGTTACAGAGGTTGCAAGCGAGCAGAAATAAAGTGAAATACCTTTCAGTCTGGTTGTGGTGCTCCTTCTTGTATCCTCAGTGTTTGTCTTGATAAACCATAAAAAAGAGTAAAAAATAAATAAAAAAAACACGACCAGAATTTCAGAGATGAAGAAAATTGAAACAAAAAACAACAAACTGGTTCAAAAATCACATTTTCTCCTGTCCTAGTGAGCCGTCCTGAGCTACTGTACTGTTTCCTTCACACACTCTTTCAACTCCTCTCTGCTCTGCTGGAGCTGCTCTCTCTCTCTCTCTCTCTCTCTCTCTCTCTCTCTGCCTCCAGCAGGATTCATCCCTCTCCGTCACTCTTTCCGCTCTTCGTTTATGGGCTCTCAATCAGTTCCCATCCTGCATTTCTGTTTCTTGCGCCCATGATCTCCTCGTCTCCCCTTCTCCCCGTCACTCTGCCTCGTTCTTTCTGTCCGTCCTCCCGCCACATTCCCTCGCTCATTAGTTGAGCCACTCCATCAATCAGTTATTCTTGTCCTGTCGTGTGTTTCCTGCTCATTTATTCACTTCCTGTTCATTCGAGTCAAAGAACTGACCACTTTGTGGTTTTCTGAGGCGTTGAGGTCGCTGTCATATCCACGGGGGCTGTACGCAGGTTTGTGTCAGTGTGGATGTCTCACCTGTCTGATTGCAGGGTGAAACTAACAGGTGACCTGGCAGCTGGAGCTCGTTATAACCAATCAGGGGGAGCACAAAGAAGAGTGGAGCCCCGGAGGCAGATGGCAGATTCTCTTTCTCTCAGGATGGTGATCAAGAGTCTGTTATTTGTTGCACTCTTTTTGCTGTTCAGATGAGCGTTCACACTGAGCCTGGTTCTGGTTCTGCTGGAGGTTCTCCTCCCTGTTAAAGGGGAGTTTTCCTCTCCACTGTCGCTTCATGCATGCTCAGTATGAGGGATTGCTGCAAAGCCATCAACAATGCAGACGACTGTCCACTGTGGCTCTACGCTCTTTCAGGAGGAGTGAATGCTGCTTGGAGAGACTTGATGCAACCTGCTGGGTTTCCTTAGAGAGGAAACTTTCTGACCAACCTGGAGGATCTGATGGAGTCTGACTTTGGAAAGAGCCTTGAGACGAGATCTATCATGAATTGGTGCTTTATGAATAAAATTGAATTGAACTGAAATTGAATTATGTTCTAAAGGCTGCTGGGTTGACTTTGTTAACCTGAATCAGACATTGTCATGATTTGTCTTTGGATGAACCCGGACACAGCACGCACACACAGAGCCGGTTTAAGAGAGTTTATTGCAGACAGTGGATGATGACGATGACATGAACCAGAGTCAGTTACCGGACGGAGTTGTAGGGTGCAGGAGCTGGCCGACAGGAACGGAGCGGAGAAAATGACCAGGAAACGGAGGAGCTGGGCTGCTGCAGGATCGGGAATGAAGACCAGAGAACAGGATGACGGAGACGAGGAAGCAGAGTCCAGCAGTGCAGCAGACAGGTACATACTGATAGACGGAGACCAAGATGTGAAGACTGGAACGGAGAGGCGTGGAGTTGGTTTGACTGTATACGAGCCGGCAGCGAGGAACAAACTGAGGTGAGCTTATGTAGGGAGCCTGGCAGGTGAAGTGAATCCTGACTAATTAGTGCTAACAGGTGTGACCAGTTGCTGAGGGAGTGAGGGTGAGCTGAGTGACAGGAGGAGGAACTGAAAACCAACAGAGAAAAAACCAGACCAAAACTTAAACCATGACAGACATGGACCCAGAGTTTATGGGTTTGACCCATCTTAGGACCAGGTTACCAAAAGAGAGGGTAATCCAAAAATAACGTATGACCTGATTTACAAAACAACACTTAGGTCAAGATGAATCTATTCTCCATATATTTTCTGTTTCTGTCTCCACAGTCTGCCCCAGTGTTGTTGATACGACAGTATTCACAGAGTTGTTTCTTTTCAAAATAAGCTGCTAGTCACACATCCACCAGCTTTGTATGGTGTTATTGAAGACTCTGGAAGCTGGCGTAAAAGCATTCATCGTTTTTAATCTTCTGCATGAGAACCGGGTGCCCTGGGCCTCCGTTCCCATCCACAGACACTCACAGGCTCAGCAGTCCCTCCCAGCTGCAGTCACAGCAGCAGATGTTCACCCTTCATGCCCAGGCATCAAATGAACTGAGCAGGAATGAAGCTGCCACTGGCTGGGTTTGGGCTACCACAGGCACCTCAGTGGAGCTTCAGACCAACTTTATTCTGCAATTACATGAAAATTAGACAATGACATCATTTAGGGACTTCTGTTAGGACTGCCAATAGCTACTTTCTTTATGCAGGAGTTGGCCATTCTGATGCAATAACTTGGCAGAAGCAAACACCGGTGCATCCCAGATTAACATGCAGACACACAGAACCTGAGGGTAATTTAGACGGACCAGAACCTAACCCACCTGATTTTGTAGGGGGGGAGGAAGCCGGGGAGAACGTGCATGGCTATGCAAACTCCACAGAAATACAACGGGATTTAAATAAAGACAGCTCCACAACATCTTGTGACGGTTTAACAAAGATTTCTACGTTTATTTTTGAGTTTTTGTTTATATATATATATATATATATATATATATATATATATATATATATATATACATTTAAAGGTGCTAGGCAGGTATCCTTCCTGACCAGTAGGTTTTTCCTGATATAACCGGTCATACAAGAACCATAAGCTGCAGGGTGTAGACCCGTCAATTCAATGAATAACAGCAATTTTATCTGAACACAAGACCATTCATACAATGATAGGTTTCATTTTTGTATTGAAAAAAAGTCTATAAATAAACAGAAATCTTCTCAACTAAAGGTGTTCATGTTTTTCCACAGTGCAGAAGTTATACACCCAATGGCTCTCACATAGAGCTGCCCCACAGCAAAAGCTGTGAATAAACAGACAGAATAATATATAAAGTGGCATATAAAATTCCAATGTTTCAGCACACACAAAGCAAACATTACAGAGAACATTACCTTCTTCTGCTGAATTTTATCCAGCAGAAGAAGGAATCAATTTTCCTTTGTCGTCAGTAGCGGACAAATTTTACATTTACTGTAAATTTATCTTTCATGAGGGAGCACATATGATTATTCCTTTAAGTTTCAACTAATTTTGGAAGTTAAACACAACTTTTGGCTCAACGATTTCACCGGATCACAGTCTTCTGTGGCTGCCGATTGCATACATCCATCAAAAGGATCCTTATGATACTAACACTAAATATAGTGCCGTACAGCATTTTTCTGTGCTTTGGAAACGCTGGTATAGCTGCCTGCTAAAAGATTAGAGGTCTTTGTTTTTACATACTACTGTTCCTTTTATTTTATTATATAATTTTTATCTGATTTATATTTTTTGTTACTGTGTTCCTCTTTGTAACATGGACTACATGTCCGCTATCTATCTATCTATCTATCTATCTATCTATCTATCTATCTATCTATCTATCTATCTATCTATCTATCTATCTATCTATCTATCTATCTATCTATCTATCTATCTATCTATCTATATTAAATATTGGTATTCTGTCTCAAAGAATGACTAATTACTTTTTACCTGCTAACTACTCCGCAGGTAAAAAGTTAACGTTAACTTGAACAAACTGGTTCTCTAAGCTGAACTAAAGTCATTAATACAGTCAACTGATTTTAAGATTATAAAGCATAGTTTCAACATCAAAATATGTTTATTTCTTCCTTTGGATGAGGTTCAGTGACGTCTCATGAGACGGTTGCCAACCTCAAAATCCGGCCTCTTCTTTCATTTTTGACTCAATGTGTGATTTATTCAACCCAAATTCTTTCCCAGCAGCAGAATCCCAGCATTACGATTAAATAAAAAAATATGTTTTTGTGTTTTTCATGCCATTTGTTTGAGCTGTTGAGAAACATGCAGCCTATCATGATGTCCAAATCTCCTGCACGGTGGGGCTGAATATGCTTTTATTTTTAAAGGGACAAATTAATGAAATGCTCTGTATGATCCGAAGAGCAACGTTTTTGTATTGAGTGAACCTTAAAAGGACACCCCAGGAATAATAATTCATTCATTGTAGCCGGTTGTTTATTTATTTTTTTGTCATCAGTAGAACCTAAAGCAAGTATTTCATTCTTATTGCATTTACAAAAGCTCTATAGGTCTTTAGTCTGCAAAATAGCCAAATTAGGAATAACTGGGCATATTTTCGACCACTAGACGGTGGCAAAGTGCTTCCAGAACGATGACTGGTACGTGTCGAAAATGCAACAACAGGCACAATTACCCCACTGACGGGTGGTTGGAGGTGAACTTGATCCAGTTCACCACAGGGAGCCAACCTTCAAAGGTTTCTACATTAACAAGAAAAAAAGGTGATTGTGAAACAGTATTTATTTTTTCTGATGTTAATTTAATTCTGTAACCAATAATAAAAATAATTAAACAGAAAAAAGTGTTTGTCTTTGCCAAAGGCTAAACTGTTCCCCCTTGATCCAGTTGGGTCCACAGGAAAGAAAACAATCAAGACATCATAGAGAGGTTCTTGTTAGTTTCTTTGTAAACATTAAACAAGTGTCATGTTATATTTTTTTATTTCAGTAGTGATTACTTGATTTATTTGTTTTTAAAAATATCTTAAAACCAACATTAAAACTGTTGAATTTGTTCAAATTAGTTGTTTCTCATGTTAGCTTATAGCAGTGATGTTGAAGCAAAACAACAATACTGTAAAATTTCTACAGTACTGTAAAAAAAAAAAAACAACTTAAACCTAAACCTTGTGAATTATATTATAAACCACTGACTATGTTTAATTTCCATATTTCACGGGTGCTTGTCTTGCAGTATTAAACCAAAGATGGATCGTCAAGAGCTGGAAGCACAGCAGCTGTGTCTGCAGGCTTGGGTTGCTGGGAGTCCTAGAAATAAAGAGTTTTTTGCTGCAAAATGTAAATAGGAAGCACAATATTTAGTGCCATGGGAATATGGTTCAATACTAGGAAATAATGAATTCCATAAAAATATCTAGAAACAAAACAAGTATTAGAGAAACTGGACCGTACACATGAATACCAGGAGCATTCCTTTGGATCTGCAGGAAATAAGGCATCAAGTGTAATAAGTGTAACATCTCTGCTGCAATGCTGCAGCCTCTCCATCTCTCAAAGGACCACTGCTGATTGGTCAAAGATTAGTGAGGTTGGTGCCTCAGAAACCGACACAAACAATGTGTTTGTTTCTAAACTTCATGCATTAAAATGCTGAAAAGTGGGCAGGTCTTTGTATTCTGCTCTGTTCGCTCTAAATAAAATGTTGTGTAGCCAAATGCGCAGCAAACGATCATTTGGCACAAAAAAGGAAGTTGAAACTTGCTGCAGATCTGACCGAAGTACAGTCATTTGAAACAAATTTATGGCGCTTTGCGGTGAGTTAACCTACCTGGCTGGTCACTCAGGATCAAACTGATTGTCTCCTGCTGAGAATAAGAAAAATAAAAAATAGATCCTTCTATGACTTTTTCAGTCGTTGAAAGGAAAATCATAGAACAGACAGGCTCCTGCTGCTATTGAATTAATATTCATTTCCTCTTTTTTTTTTTTTTAAAGTGGTTCATTTTTATATGTAATGATGATAAATAAAAAAATTTCTAACAAATGTTGAATTCAGACCAAAGTTTAGAGAGGTTTACAGAGTTTGGGCTGCAGCTGAAAGCCTTGGCAGTCGCGTCTGCATGGATCCTGATAATTCCTGTTTGTTTGTGACAAGCTCAACGTCTCACTGCTTCACCATCTGTGGCCCCCTGGGTAAAACTTCGGCTTTAGTCTCTATGAGTGGCACATGCATACGTACCAGCATCGCCCTACATTAACGCTTCTCACCTTCACCATTTAAAACCTCAAAGCTAAAAGTTAAATGCGTCAACAGTGAGATAATCAACAAACCATTTATGTCTTTAAGCGTTTAGCAAAGTTATGAATCCATGTGACCTCACTGCTACGGTTTATGTAATAACTCCACTGCAGTGAACAGCGTTTATGCTCTTATCCTTGCGTTTAGGAGGTAAAAAGCTGGCTTAAACACATTAATGTGCAGAGCAGAGCACTCTGCTGCCCTTTGAGAGGAGGTGCAGATGAGTCCTACCACATCCAGCCTCTTAAGGACGCCATGAAACCTGCACTCGAACACTTGACGGCAGCTCTTGTAGCTGCTCTTCTTTAATGGTTGCGCCGCTTGCTTGGTGCGTGTTTGACTTGGGCTCTCATCCCATTTCTGTTCTTGCTGTGGGTTCACGGCCCGCTGTCCCTTTTTCCAGGGGAAATATGCTCCCATCCCGCCTCGCCTTGTTAACCCACATTGTGCCGAACGCAAGGAGAGAAAACTGGGTCACGAGCAGTCGGGGTGCACGCAGCAGAAAGAATCGGCAGGGTTTTTATTTACTTTCTGTTAAATTCTGTTTCAGTGAGTCTGATTACTTTGCTGCAGTTAAAGCAGAGCCCAAAAAAAAGAAGATTTGACTTATGAACCTGAAGCAACAAATCCCCGATAACACTGCAAAAGGGGAACTAAAAGTAATTAAAATCTTTTTAAAATGAATGTATTTGTCCTTGATTTGAGCAGGTAAATAAGATTATCTGCCAATGGAATAAGATTTTTCATGTTATTTCAAGTGCAGTATATCTAAATATCTTACATTAGAGGTCAAAATACCATTCTATTGGCAAATAATCTAATTTCCTTAAATCAAGGACAAAATACACTCATTTCAAGAAAAATTTACTTACTTTTAGTTTCTTTTTTGCAGTGAAGCAATTGGGATGAGTGGTTCTGGAACTTTTTTCTAACAAGTGCTACCTCAAGAAATACCAAGTTCTGCAAAATTAAGATAAAAACCTCCTCTTTTTAACTTAGGTTAAAAAGGGTAGCTAACGTAGATAAGGGTTTCTGAAGAAAAAACATCATGCATATCAGAAATTGCTCATTAGAGAATGCAGCTAGGTCAGATTTATTCTCATGTAGAATATTGTATTACCAGCTGGTCGCTCTGGTAGGTATCCACACTGGAAAGCCTTTAAAAGGGGCAGTGTGGTGTATAATGTACTGAAAGGTAACCCACATTGTGGGTTATACCTCTTATAATACCCTCTCATGGGCGCATAGTAGAGAGTAAAGGTCCTTCAGGTCACTGCTGATCCAGGGTTTGTGGTATTCAGGACACTGATGTAATATCCATGTGGCCGCTAGAGGGCGTCCCAGTCTGTGGCCTCAAAATGATCCTTCACAGCTTCCTTTGAGCATCTTCTCACCTCCTGAACAGGGGGTCTATAAATACCTGAGTTACATGTTGTTTTATTCTTAATTAATGTGAATATATTTATATATATGTATATGCACGCTAAAGTTTGTCCTTTTGTGGCTTGCTTCACCATTAAAAAATAATCTGTCTTTAAATTTGTCAGCAGGTGCTGTATGGTGCAAGCTGTCAGACAATCCATTTAATTCAAGGTTGTGAGGCAACAAAACATGAAAAAGGCGAAGGGGGTGATTACTTTTGCAAGGCACTATATAAATGAGTGTGTTTGTGTGTGCTTGTAATTGCAGCTGAGGGGAAACTTTTTGGTAATTTTTCTAGTAAAGTGAGGACTTTGATGTAGAGTGAGAATCTTTTTGTTAGTCCTCTCTTTGTGGGCTATGCTTAGGTGACTAAGGTGTAAATTAGGGTTAGATAATTACTGGTAATGGTTAGGTTTAGGTTTAGGGTAAGACCATAGAAAGGGTTGAAAATTAATGGAAGTCAAGACATGGTCCTCAATTGGTATTTAAAGCAAGTGTGTGTGTGTGTGTGCGTGCGTGTGTGTGTGTGTGTGTGTGTGTGTGTGTGTGTGTGTTCTTGTTCTTGCAGCTGAGCAAGACATTTTTTTGCTCATTTTACAAGTAAAGTGAGGACCTATAATTGATGCTTCAGAGATACTAAAACCCTGTCTGCGTTAATAAAACAACGTGTGCGTGCATGCGTGCGCGCATGCGTGCGCGCATGCGTGCGTGCGCTGGACTCTTGGGGATGTTCCAACTCACCTAAAATGACGAGACGTTTTTCTGAAATTGTGAGTAAAACAAAATAAAAGTTCTCGTTTCTCAGTTTTAAACAGTTTTCTTTCTTTTTTTGCTCCCTGTCTGTTTGTTCAGATTCGTAGAAACAAAATAGAGAAACTGAAACTCAAGCGTGTTTCTTCACAATCATTTCTGCCCGGTATTCTTAGAATAACAGTTCTGCTTTATTACATGAAAAAGCAGAAGCTGCTGACCAGATGGATTCATGCTTAGTCATATAAATAAAAACTTTAACTGACACCAAAAACCCAACAGTGCCCTTAAGTGAGAAGCGCATAAACAGCAGATCACAAAGTTAAGGAGTCTGGCTGTGACCTTGGATGCCCCCTGAACCCAGAGCAGGTGGTGGGAGACAGAAGGACTCTGGAAACAATAAGATCAATGTTATAACCCCCCAACACCACCACCCCACCCCATGCATGAAGCTGTGGCAGAGCTCCTTCAAGGTCAAACTGCTGCATCCTCGTTGCACTGAGGAGCATTATCACAGATCCTTCCTCCCAGCAGCTTAGACCCCAATATACGCTCAAGTGTTTACACCAAAGCTGCCATTGCAGTGTTTTTACATTCTTGCAGGGTTTTTTTAATTATTTGCACATTCTGTATATTTAATCGGTTGTTAAATCTGTTGCACACTTCTTTGAATCTTAGAATGCTATTTTTAATACCTGCACAGTATTTATTTTATGCTGTATTATACTGTACAGTCTCTGTCTTTTTTTAGGACTCCCCATGTTTTCATTTTCCTTTCACTTTGCTGCTGATACTCCTAAATGTCCCCAATGTGGGACAATGAAGGAGCTTTCTATTCTATTCACGTCTTTTATGCTGCGATGAAAAACATGAACATCGTAGTTATCTTTATTTGTCATTCCAATCCAATCCATATTTATTTATAAAGCACTTTAAAATTCCCCAGGAACCAAAGTGCTGCACAGTAATCAACAGGGTAAAAATTATGAAAAACAAACACACGCAGACTCAAAGACCTAAATTAGATAAAACAACAAAAATATGAACTTCAAAAGACCGTAATAAAAATAACTTAACCTCACAGACTAAAACCAACATCTCACATAGTGTCAAAAGCCAAAGTCAAGAGGTGAATTTTAAGAAGCGATTTAAAATCAGAGAGAGAAGTAGCCTCTTTAATGCACAATGGACGGTTGTTCCACATTTTTGGAGCAGCCACAGAAAAAACACGATCTCTCCGAGCTTAGATTTAGTTTTGGGAGAAACCCAGTGAGCTGACCTGAGAGAACGGGAGGGTGCATAACGGTGCAGCAGCTTTGAAAGATAAGAAGGAGCCACGAAGAGACTTAAAAACAATAAAAGAACTTCAAAATGAATCCTAAAATGTGCAGGGAGCCAGTGGAGTGAGGCTAAAATAGGGGTAATGTGCTCATGTTTGCGAGAGTCCGACAAAAGACGTGCCGCAGCATTTTTGCACTCTCTAGAGTTGGGCAACACAGGAACCACTAACACCCACATAAAGCGCATTATAGTAATCCAGCCGATTAGTGATAAAGGCATGGATTACTGTCTCTAGATGTTCTTAGGAAAGAATGGGCTTTTTTTGGCCAACTGCCTTAAATGAAAAATGCTTGTCTTTACAACTGGCTTAAGATCGACATCCACTTTAACACCATGGTCTGTGATGGTTGAGCTCTTGTACTGGGCTAGACAACCTAGCTCAGTGAGGGGAGTGTCAGCCACTAAAGACCATGACCTCAGTCTTACTCTCATTGAACTTTAAGAAACTGAGACCCATCCAAGCCTTTAAGTCTTCAAGACATTTTAGCAAGTGAGTAGATTTCCCATCTTTCTTCCTGAGTGTAATATAAATTTGGCTGTCATCAGCATGACAACGGAAAAAAACACAATGCTTCCTCTTTGTGGAGCCAAGCAGAAACAGATAAAGGGAAAAAAGAAGAGGCCCTAAAACTGAGCCCTGTGGCACCCCACATAGCAAAGGAGCAGAGGATGACGTATGATCGCCAAGGGGAACACAGAAAGTTCGGTTTTCTACGTACGATCTTAACTAATCCATCAGAGTATGCCTGATGCCAAACAACTGTGCCAAATGCGAGAGTAAAATTTGATGGTCTACTACTGTATCAAAAGCAGCAGTTAGATTTAAAGGAACAAGAATCACACAGTCTCCAGAATCTGTAGCTAGAAAAATATCGTTAAAAATCCTTAAAAGAGCCGATTCGGTGCTGTGTAAAGTTTTAAAACCAGAATGGAAAACGTCTAAAATATTTTGCTCATTGCAACACACGTTCCGGTGATTTTTTTCCCCTCTGCATGACAGGAACCATTAGGAACAAATCTGAACCCGTTTCTGCTTTACTCTCTGGGTTGTGATGACTAAGATGGTTAATAAAACATCAAACATGGGAAGCTTTTCTTAGACGCAACAAAGTTTCTCCAAAGAGTCAACAGATTGAATGCATCACAGAGAGCCACCCAGAGACTCCAGGGGAACTTTCTGCAGTTCCTAATCTCAGCTCTGGCCAGTTTTAACAAATGTATTACATATTGCGAGGTTACAGTATAGCTAAATGTTAAACACTGACCCCAGTGGTAAAAACGATCAAGAGCAAACTTAAGGGTAAGACTGAGGCCTAGTAGATGTTTGTGAAAGGCCTGTCAGGTGGGCAAAACTGTGGAAAAGAGGGGAAAATTACTAAAAAGAAGTCCCCAAAATGTTTGCATATTGAAATATTATCACTTCTCAACAGTGTTATCTGTGACTGCACGTTGCATGATGAGGCACTGAGGGGCATCCACTGAAGTAAAGACTGAGGTCATGTTTAAACCAGTGGCTGCTGCTGTATCCCTTCCTTTTCCTCTTCCTCATTAAAAACCCAGCATCACTGATTTAGGTGTGAAAATAAACCCTGAATACCATGGCTGTGTTTAACTCCTCCTTCTGTCAGCAGTGAAGAATTATCCCTCTCCTGTCTGGATGACACCTAGAGACCCTGATCCGGGATCTTAAGCAAAAGAAAGCACATAACTCTAGTTTTAATGTCCCTTCACTGGCTTCCTGTTCCGATCCATTTTAAAACTACTTTCTTTGTTTTTAAGTCTCTTAACGGTCCGGCCCCTTCTCATTTGTCCAAGCTGCTTCACTCTTACATGCCATTGTGTGCTCTGGGCTGACCAGAGGCTCCCTGCAGACATTGTATAAATCCGGAGGAGAGAAGTTACAGGGTTTTTTGCAGGTGGAATGAGCTGCCGCTGCAGGTCAGGACGGCTACATCGTTCGCTGCTTTTTAAACTCATTTAAAAAAAACACTTTTTCTCTCTTGCTTTTAACCCAGAGTAAGCTGGTATCTGTGTCTCAATCTTTTACCCTTTGTGTGCAGCTGAGCTTTTCACTGTTCTGGAGCTCTGTGGTAACGTCTAGCTGTTTTGTGCTTTAGAAATAAAGCGGCATGGTAAAGTTCTGTTCTTGCTGGCTCCGGCTGCAGGTTGCGTCTGTGCAGCACAGATACGGGATGTTTCTTAGCTTTGTTTCTGAAACAGGGACCTTCAGACCATTTCTAACTGATTTCATCTTGTATATCCTTAGAATATCACATTGACACCACAACATCGGTACATTTAGGCTTTCATTTCCCTTCAGTAAGAATACATGAGAAGTATTAAATAGAAAGCCCGTATAAATAATCCATCAGAGAAATCAAACCACGGCTTAGAAAGCAGCAGCAGGTTTGATGTGCAGCGAGGGACCCGATATTATCTGTGGTTCCCTTTAGCATGAGCTCCCATGCTTAAATGAAGAAATTGGCTCACAATTTTTTCACTGAATATAAAACTTCCTTTTATGGTTTAACTTTCAGTCCATCTTGATGTTGCTGGCTAAAATGCGGTCAAGCAGGCACTCATGAAGCGTGAGACCATGAATGAGGAAGATTGAAGCTCAAGTTCCAGTTAGGCTGTAGGTGTGGCTAAAAACCTGACCCAAAACAAATTCACGATTTAATAAGATGGCCAGTGTGTCAGCATGGCACTTATCTCTTAATATTGCTGGAAATGTGAATTTTGTATTTCCTCAGGTTCTCTGTACCTCATGATAACATGGTCTGCAACCTGCAGCTCCAGAGCCACAGTGGCTCTGAACTTTGACCGCAAAGGTTAAAAGAACCAACGGATGCTTTTAAATATAGATATAATTTTTTTAAAAATGCTTGTTTTAGCAATTTTTTTCTGTATTTTCAGGAAAAAATTGCATTAAATTCCCACAATAGAGCGATGCTAAAAGTACCAGTAACCAACCAACTGTTTTTCTTGTCATCAGGTTGGAAACCAGGTGTTCTGTTTTAAATAAATTAAACACCCCACGGAATAAAATGTATTTTTTATTTTAAAACCTAAAAATACAACATTCATCAAAAACTACATGCAAGTTGTCTTTTTGTGAAAGATCCATGTAACATTAGTGGCTCTAAATAAGTTTTATTTAGCGGGAAGCAGGGTAAAAGTGGCTCTTTGGATTGTAAAGGTTGCTGACCTCCGGACTGAACTGGGCGTAGCTATCATGTTCTGGTCCAGCTGTCTGCAAACTCGCCCACATTCATCCTGCAACCTTGCAATCAGGATCACCTGATGCACCTGTGAGCCGCTTCCCACAGAAACCCAATCAAGTCCATTCCCCTCACCTGTTCTCCTGCCTTTCTGTACTGGTTATACTGCGAGAGGGTGTGGCTAGCATGATGGCGCCAGTGTATTCAGCACGCCGTCTGACTCGCTCTCTCTACATTGTTATTTTTGCTCTATTTATGCATTTGTGCTATTACGGTTCTGGTGGCTTAATTGTTTACAACCGTCAAGCACTTTTGGACATTAAAACTTCGGTGGATCTACAATTTGGATATGGTCTGGGTCCGAGAGGCCGAGGGTTCCAGTTCCTCTCTGACATCCCTACTGAGCTGCTGAGTTATCCACATCTGATTCCGGAAAGGCGATTCCGTCGAAGACGTGGTAAACGTGGAGGACTGGCGGTGAAGATTAAAGCTTATTTGGCATTTCTTCGCCGTCGTGGCGGCTCTCCTCGACTGGGATGGTGTCCTCGTTTCCTGAGTGTAGGACGCCGCTGGACTCGCCCCGTCGTTCCTGGGATGTGCAACTCTCGGATGGACGCGGTGGGGGTTTCTATCATCGACGGCTTCGGGACCGAGAGAGGAATGTGGATTATGGAAACCTCATGCGGCTGAAGTATGCTAAGTCTTCAACTTGTGCTTCTGCTCCATCAACCATCCGCTTGGCTTTGCTTAATGCTAGGTCTTTAGCTAATGAGACCTTCGTGCTACATGACCTGTTTACTTCTCGGGATTTGGATTTTTTATTCATCACAGAAACTTGGCTACAAGAAGGTCAGTTGTTCCCGTTTTCTGAACTTCTACCTCAGAACTGTGCATTTATAAATTCTCCCCGGTTGACTGGCAAAGGTGGAGGTCTGGCTACAATTTTTAAATCCAGTTTCCACTGTCAACAATCATCTATAAATTCATTTTCCAGTTTTGAGCATCAAGTCTTTGAAGTGAAATTAACTGAACCAATTGTGTGTGTGGTGGTCTACCGTCCGCCAAAGTTCAACAAGGACTTTATTCATGAATTTTCAGAACTTATGGCATGGATTATATTAGAGTATGATCATATTTTAATTACAGGTGATTTTAATATACACGTATGTTGCCCAGATAAACCTCTGGTGAAGGACTTTTTGGACTTGATTAATTCATTCCATTTCTCACAATCTGTGGTTGGGCCAACGCATTTAAAGGGACATACTCTGGATTTGGTATTATCATATGGGCTTTGTTTGGATTTCATTGAAATCCTCCAGACATGTATTTCTGATCATTTGCCTGTTTTATTTTCTGTTAATATTTCATCTTCTGATGAAATATTAACAGAAACAACACACAACACAAAACCTCTACCTTCTCGTACTATAAACTCTGAAACTGCTCTTCAACTAAATGCAAGCCTTGCTAACACTACATTCCCCACTGATAGCAATCTTGATATTGAAACTCTTATCCTAAATTTTAACAATGCATGTTCAAATGCTCTAACATTAGTAGCACCCTTGAAAACCATAAAAATTACAAAAAAGAAACTTTTGGAACCGTGTCTTAATGAAACCACTCGTGCACTTAGACGGGATTGTAGGCGAGCTGAGAGGAGATGGAAAAAAGATAAATTGAAAGTTTCATATGAAATATTGAAAGACAGTTTATTTAATTATCAGAATAATGTCAAATTAGCAAAATCTAAATATTTCATTAATTTTGTAGCTACAAATAAGCATAGGCCTCAAGTCCTTTTTAATGTCCTAGATAGGATTGTTAATCCCTCGACTACATCTGGCCCTTTAGCCTCTGCTGAACTTTGTGAGGCCTTTTCTAAGTTTTTCATAGAAAAAATTGTAGCTCTTAGAAGCTCGAATACCCTATTAGTTTTAGATTTCCAAGAAATGCCACAATGCACAGCTGTTCTGGAGCATTTTCAGCCAGTTTCTTTAGATGAACTCACCTCAGTAATTAAGTACCTGCGGCCATCAAATTATCCTTTGGACTGTCTACCTACTCGTCTGATAAAAGACATTTTTCTTACTTCTGGCCTATATATCTTAATGGTGATAAATGCCTCATTGCAGGCAGGTTGTGTCCCATCAATACTTAAACATGCTGTCGTTAAACCCCATCTTAAAAAACCCAATCTAGACTCAAGTGTACTAGCATATTTTAGGCCCATTTCAAAACTCCCTTTTTTATCTAAGGTCCTTGAAAAATTAGTTTTTATTCAGCTTGAAATGTTTTTAAAAGACAATAATATAACTGAGACATTTCAGTCTGGGTTTAAAGCTGCTCATAGCACTGAAACAGCTTTGCTTCGAGTGTATAATGATCTTCTTTTAACAGTTGATTCAGGCAATGTCGCAGTTTTATTACTTTTAGATCTGAGCGCAGCATTTGACACTGTAGACCAGTGTCTACAGTGTTCTCTTACATAGATTAAAATATTGTGTTGGCCTGAGAGGCCCGGTACTTGGATGGTTTAAGTCTTATTTAGAAAACAGAACTTTCTCAGTTCATTTAGACCAATGTTGTTCTGGGGCTAAACCTTTAAAGTACGGTGTCCCCCAAGGCTCAATTTTAGGTCCCATTTTGTTTATTTTGTATCTATTACCTCTTGGTCAGATTTTCCATAGGTTTAACGTTTCATTTCATTGCTTTGCAGATGATGTCCAAATTTATATGCCCCTCAAACTACAAAATGGCAAAAGTGAATCTCTTCAACTATTGAACAATTGTTTAACAGAAGTCAAATTTTGGATGGAACAAAATTTTCTTCACCTCAATCACAGTAAAACGCAAGTTATACTATTTGGTCAGAGTCTTCACACAACAGATCCAGATCTGATTCTTGGTTCTTTAGCTCGGTTTTGTCAGACCTCTGCTAGGAATCTTGGTTTTACTTTTGATAGTTGTTTAAAGCTAGATAAACAAGTTAGCTCTGTCGTTAGATCAAGTTTTTATCACCTGCATATTTTAGCTAAAGTTAAATCTTATTTTTGTTTAAAAGACTTTGAAGGACTTATCCATGCCTTCATCACATCTCGTTTGGACTACTGCAATTCATTATATAGAGGCCTGGAAAATTCACAGATGCAGCGACTTCAAATGATCCAGAACGCAGCGGCTCGGCTTCTTACAGGAACCAGGAAGCGTGACCATATAAGGCCCATACTGGCCTCTTTACATTGGCTGCCTGTTTTTTATCGAATAGATTTTAAGATTCTCTTATTAACTTATAAAGCTTTAAATGGATTAGCTCCCCCTTATCTTCTGGAACTTTTAAAATTTCAGTCCGTGTCCAGAACCCTACGTTCTAATAATCAGCTTTTACTATCAGTTCCTCGGACCCGACTTAAGAGGAAAGGAGATCGGGCTTTTTCTGCTGTTGCTCCTTCTCTATGGAACAATCTACCTTTCCAAATTAGATCTGCCCACAGCCTGGATCATTTTAAATTGCTTCTTAAAACTCATTTTTATTCTTTGGCATTTAATTAAACTAGTGTTTGATACTTTGTTTTTATTCATTTGTGTTGTTGTCACTCTTGTACAGCACTTTGGTGCAGTTCTATGCCTGTTTTAAAGTGCTATATAAATATATTTGACATTGACATTGACATTGGTTCTCCACCATCAGCCGGGCCAGATGAGTTGAAAGCCTTGTTGCCAGCAGATGTCCAGCAGTTTCTCCTGCCTGATCTCACATTCTGACCACGTCTTCAGCAACTTCCCTGCCTTGCCTATCCCTTGACGGACATCTACACTGAGCTTTTTGTTGTCTGGACGACGACCTTGGACGGCTCTCAACGATGAACCTCGCCAAGCCTCGCTGGATCTGTGTGGCCAGTCCTGCTTGAGTGTGTTTGACCCAAACCCGCCTCCTGGTCCTATCTCCTCTGCCCGTTACCTGCTGTGAGCAGCCAGCTCTTAGCATCGTCAGACTCCTGCTCGGTCCTGCAGAGGTGTTTCCCACCTGCACCAGGTCCTCTGTTTGTTTGTTTTTTATTAATAACCCTTTTAAAGCGGAGTACCATGTCTGGCTGAATCTATCAGGTTCTTTGTTTTGGTTTGGTGCCTGACAGTAGTACAAAATGTATGAAATAAATATAGCATGAAAGTTTTTTCACAATACAGGGTTTCACACATGACTTAAACGGGAAGGAAGCAGTAAACTTCATAGACTCCTAAACCAAAACATGAATACACCCCTCTGGCTACAAATCAAAAACAATTATCTAAAAAAACGACGATCCAATGCCTGAACTACCTGACCCGGCCGCGAAACAGGAGAAGAACTTCCCATTTAAAACAGGATATCTTAAATAAACAACAGGATTACTCTGTTACTACGCAGGACTGAGCTTCACAACTTAGCTCACTGCATTAAATTTTCAATTCAATTTTATTTATATAGCGCCAATTCATGAAACATGTCATCTCGAGGCACTTTACAAAGTCAAATTCAATCATATTATACAGATTGGTCAAAAATGTTCCTATATAAGGAAACCAGTTGATTGCTTCAAAGTCCTGACAAGCAGCATTCACTCCTGGAGAAGCGTAGAGCTACAGGGAGAGTCGTCTGCATTGTACATGGCTTTGCAGCAATTCCTCATACTGAGCAAGCATGAAGCGACAGTGGGAAGAAAAACTCCCCATTAACGGGAAGGAAAAACCTCCAGCAGAACCAGAACCAGGCTCAGTATGAACGGTCATCTGCCTCGACCCACTGGGGCTTAGAAAAGACAGAGCAGAGACACAACAAGAGAGACAAAAAAAAAAAAACATCAGGTCGTCTGTTTGAGTATGGGAGGGAGATGAGCGGCTGAGATCTCGCGAGAGCTGTGCGTAAGTAAAATGGAGGCGTTCATGTAATCCAAATCAAACAAGCTAAGGTAGGAACGAACCAATAACTGAAAATAATACAAAGTTAAAGCCCAAACATTTACAACTGTCTTATTTTCTACGAGGGAACAAACTGGACGAAGAGACCGTGACGAGCCTGGAGTGCTACCTGGACGAGTGTTTTGATAGCATCGTGATGGGGAAGGCCCAGAAGCCTACGGCTGCTAGCACACCGTCACTTAAGCGCACTCGTTCTAATTCCACCAGTGCGTCTTCTTCATCCACTTTGTCTCCAGACAGGAACTTCAGCGACATCTTGGAATCCATCGACAAGAAGCTTACCAGCCTTGACGCGCGTCTCGCCTTGGTAGAGGTTCTACACAAGGAGTTTCAGTCTCTAAGGGAGTCGGTGGAGTTTAGCCAAGCCCAGCTAACAGCTATGGCCGCCGAGAACGACGCGCTGAGGGAGAAGGTTACGGAGCTGACCGAAGGGATTATCCAGCTTTCCGGCGAAAATAAGAAAATGAAGGAATCCATTCTGGACATACAGTCGCGAAGTATGAGAGATAATCTCGTCTTTGCAGGCATCCAGGAGCAGCAGGGAGAGATAGCAGAAGAAACGGTCCGGAACTTTCTCCAGCAGAAGCTAAAAATCCCGGCGGATCAGGTAAAAAACATCACTTTTCATCGAGTCCACCGGCTCGGAGGTAAGAAACCCGACAAAACCCGTCCTCGCCCGATCATAGCTAAATTTGAGCATTATAAACAAAAAGAATTTGTTAGAAGCTGCGGCAGGGAACTGAGAGGGACAGACTTTAGTGTTAATGATCAGTTTCCTAAGGAAATCCTAGATCGCAGGCGAGTACTGTTCCCAATCAGGAAGAAATACATGATGGACGGCGTTAAAGCCACCATATCGGTTGACAGACTTTATATTAATGGACAGTTGTTCAGGGATCAGAAGATCACCCCTTGGCTTTATTAGTTACACCACAGGTGGACTTAAAGCATGTTTCAATGATTTAAAATAAATAAATAAAATAAATAAATAAATAAGACGCACAGATCGGTACACGGTGATAAATTAAATACACGCACAGCTCAAGAGCACGTTGGAATGGTTAGTGTTCACGGTTGGGTACAGAAGGCACGGGCTATGGTTTATCCCTTTTCACACTCTCTTACTCTTTGCACTTTTTTATTTTTTTGTGTATTTCTATCTTATTTGTCTGCTTCTTTCCTGATCATCAGTCAATCACAAGCACATCATATGATGCTACCTGGGTCTATGTATGACTATTTTCTCAAGGGCATGCACCTTCTAACTTCTCACTCACATCCATGGCGAATGTAAAGTTTGTGACATGGAATGTGCATGGGGCTGGCACCAGAGAGAAAAAAATGAAGATCATTAACCAGCTTACTAGATTAAAGGCAGATGTTGTATTATTGCAAGAAACCCACAAATCAGCTACAAATGCAAGTGAGCTTAACTCACCTGAGTTCCCTAATGTGTTTGCGGCCTGCTATAACTCTAGACAGAGAGGTGTAGCAATCTTAATCCACAAAAACGTTAGTTTTAAAATATTAGACAAAACTATAGATCCTGAAGGTAGATACATAATAATTAAAATAGCTATCCATAACCAGAAGCTATGTATTGTCAGTATATATGGTCCAAATGTTGATGACCCCTCTTTTTTCCACCAATTCTTCCTTGCACTTTCAAAACACGGGGATTGTTCACTAATTATAGGAGGTGACTTCAACTTTGGTTTAAATAACGATATAGACAGGTTGAATAAAACAGGGACTCAGCATAGTTAGCAGTCAGTAAGTGTAGTCAAGCAATACATGAGTGATTTTGGTCTTTGCGATGCATGGCGTTCTCTTCATCCTAATAGTAAAGAATACACTTTTTTCTCAAATGTTCACCATTCGTACTCTCGTCTGGACTACTTTCTAATAAGTAGCTCACTGCTGTCGGTTGTTTCAGAGACGGTAATTCATCCTATTGCTATCAGTGATCACGCTCCTGTTACTCTCACCTTAATTAATAAAAAAATAACCACACAAAGCAAAAGCTGGAGATTTAATACATCACTGCTTAAAGATGAAGAATTTATAAAATTCATTAAAGAACAGTGGGCCTCATACTTAGAATACAATGATCAACCAGGTACATCGGCATCGATATTGTGGGAAGCTGGAAAAGCAGTGATGAGAGGTAAAATAATTTCTTTCTCATCTCATAAAAAGAAAAAAGAAAACAAAAAGATTCAGGAATTAGAAGAAAAACTTCAGTTACTAGAATTATCTCAAGAAGAAGGGAAGTTAGGTAAAATCCGTGAAGTAAAATTAGAACTAAACCACTATATTGAAAAGCAAAATAGATTTCTAATACAAAGACTCCGAATAGAAAATTTTGAACATGGCAATAAGTCAGGAAGCTTTCTAGCTAATCAGCTTAAATTAAATAAGGAGAAAACTACTATATTTGCAGTTACAGATTCAACTGGTAATACAGTAAGTGAACCAGGGTGTATAAATAATACCTTCCGCGATTTCTACAAATCTTTATACACACCACAGATAAATCCATCAGAGAAGGATATTAACCAATTTCTGGATAAAATTACACTTCCTAAATTATCAGATAACCAAAGAATGACACTGGATTCCCCGCTGACAACAGCTGAAACCCAGGAAGCTCTTAAAAGCATGCCTAATAAAAAGGCTCCAGGTCCAGATGGATTCCCTACTGAGTTTTATAAAGAGTTCTGGAATATTCTAGCCCCAACGTTCCACAGAATGTTGCAGGAAATACAGGAAAAAGGCAGATTTCCAGCTAATATGAACTCTGCCACCATCAGCCTTCTGCTCAAGCCAGACAAAGATCCTGTGTTGCCCACCAGCTATCGTCCCATATCCTTAATTAATGTGGATATTAAGATAATCTGTAAAGCTTTTGCAAAAAGATTAGACAAAGTAACTCCTCTCATAATACATCCAGATCAAACTGGTTTCATCAGAGGAAGGCAGTCATCCACAAATACACGCCGATTACTTAATTTAATTGATTATTCCTACAGTAAAAACATTAAAACCAATATATTGTCTTTAGACGCAGAAAAAGCATTTGATAGAGTAAATTGGAAATTTTTATTCGCTACTCTTCATAAATTCGGTTTTGGCGATTTATTCATAAACTGGTTAAAAATTCTATACAATTCTCCAACAGCCTGTGTCAGGACAAATAATCAAATATCTTCCAGTTTTTGTCTACAGAGGGGCACCAGGCAAGGATGCCCTCTTTCTCCATCACTTTTTGCCATCTTTATAGAACCTCTAGCAGCAACAATCAGACAAACAAAAGCTGTAAAAGGTATAAAATGCATGAAAATAGAGCACAAGGTTAGTCTGTACACGGATGATGTATTACTTTATCTCCAGCATTCAAATAATTCTCTTTTACAAGTAATTAGAATACTAGAATCTTTCTCTAAAGTATCAGATTACTCGTTAAACTGGTCTAAATCTACGGTACTGTCAATTAATTGCTGTCTCGAAAACTCCCTAAATTTACAAATGCAATCAGGAAATATTAAATATTTAGGTATTACTGTGTCGAATAAATTAACAGATTTACTTAAACTTAACCATGCCCCACTTTTAAACAGGATAGAAGAGGACCTTGAAAGATGGAAATCGCTTCCAATCACACTTATGGGTAGGGTAGCTTCAATAAAAATGATGGTCCTACCTAGAATTAATTATTTATTTTCAATGATCCCCAATAAACCATCATCTGACTGGTTTAAATCTCTAGACTCTGCCATTTCTAAATTTCTTTGGAAAGATAAACCCCCACGTATTAGCTTAAAGACAATACAGAAGACTAAAGACAGGGGAGGACTAGATCTGCCTAACTTCCATAACTATTACTTAGCAAATAGGCTACAATACATCTCTAAATGGATAAAAAATACTCTTTTAGATGAGCCTTGGTTAGATATAGAACAGGAAATGTGCAATAATATCATGATTTCAGATCTGCCGTTTATTAGCTCAAATATAAAACGGCATACATGCTTCAAAAATATCAACATTAGCTCTACTCTGACAGCATGGTGGGAGTTCCTCAAAATGACAAAGTCATCACTTATCCCATGCAGTCGTACACCTATCTGGAATAACCCTGATATCCTACAAAATAATAAAATGATAAACTTTACATACTGGAAGAATAAAGGTATTAAATATCTGGAACATCTACTTGACGGAACCGAGTTCATCAATTTTGCTAAACTAAATATGCAATATGGCATTAGTAAAAATAAATTCTTGGAATATGAACAACTTAAATCTATAATTAAAAATAAATATAAGCATATTAATGGTGGTTTACAAGTCCCAACTAATATAATACAGTTCTTAGATTTAACCCCCCCCAAACTACTGTCTAAATTATACAGGACACTGACTAAAATAGATGATTCGATATCTCTTCCTATAATGAAGTGGGAAAAAGATTTATCAGGCACCTTTGAACAAAATTTCTGGGCTCAGACATGTCTAAGAACTTTCAAATTGACTAGAAACACCAACTTACAACTAATACAATACAAAATCCTTCACAGAGTACA
Organism: Fundulus diaphanus; assembly: GCA_037039145.1. Taxonomy (NCBI): domain Eukaryota; kingdom Metazoa; phylum Chordata; class Actinopteri; order Cyprinodontiformes; family Fundulidae; genus Fundulus; species Fundulus diaphanus. The sequence continues at coordinate 2,249,970 of CM073143.1, read as the reverse complement.
CTACACAGGACAAAGATTATTCAAGATGGGTCTGGCACAATCTAATATCTGCCCACACTGCATAGGCAATCATCCTGATAATTATATTCATGCGTTATGGTTATGCACACCAGTCCAGAGGTTCTGGACACAGATATGTAAGGACTTATCAAAGTGCCTGAGCTGTAAAATTACACCTTCCCCATCAGTTTGCCTGCTCGGTAATTTTGAGGAAAGTCCTCTGAAAAAAGAAATAGTTTACATGGTTTTTACTGCTTTATGCATCGCAAAGAAAACTATCCTCATGAATTGGAAAAGTAAACAAAATCTCAGTATCAATCAGTATAGAGATCTTTTGTTGGATCATATTAATCTAGAGACAGCATCTGCTTCCACATCTGATTGGTCTCTTTGGGCTCCTCTGATCAACACCATCACTTAGTGGAATAGGGGGCGGTGGGTTGCTTCCTGCAGGGCGCAGTGGCTGGATGGGGGGGTTCCTGGGGCCCTGGGGGCACTTGGAGTAGGGCGCCTGGTGGATCCGGTGCCGGGGTCTGTTGCCCCCATCTGGGAGGAGTTTGGGAGGCCTACGGGTGGCCCACAGCGGCCGCTTGCGGCGCTCTTTGGGAGCTGCGTGTTGACGGACGTGGGTTACTGACCTGGTAGCTGTGCTGCCGCTGGGTGGGTCCGGGGTGGGTCTGGGGGTCTGGGGTCCCTGGGGCGCGCCGCCCTCGGGCGCGGGCCCCGGCGGGGCCTCGGGGGTTCCGGTTCCGGGGGGGCGCCGCTTTTGGTGTGGGCCGGCGCGCGCCCGGGTGTCCGCCCCTGCACGGGGCCTCTGGTGCGCTGGGGGGCCTCGGGGCCCGTTGAGGTGGTAGGGGGGCATGGTCATTAACACCTCTGGGCAGATGCTCTTCTCCTTCATTGGATAGGCACTCTGCCAGTGGGGGGAGGGGGAAAGGAGGGGGAGTAGGGACCTACCCAGCCTGGATGTCTACTGTCGAATGTATGGTGAGTTGTTTGAACGTTAGTGTTGGGGAGGGATTAAATCTACGGGAGGGGGGGGGGTTGGGGGCGTTGACGTTCTGGTGGGCTTGTGTCCGGCCCCCTGTCCCGGTCCTGGTCCGTGTCGTCTTCCGGAGCGGGTTTCACCTGGGGGTGGGGTTTGGGATGGCTCGTGCGGGCCGGCTGGCCAGTGTCCCACCCTCTTATTATTATTATTATTATTATTATTATTATTATTATTATTATTTATTTATTTAATTATTTATTTAGTTTAAGTAGGCTTGGTGGGTGGGCTGGGGGGGGTTGAGGTGTTGGATCCTGGTGGGTGGTTGGCTGGCGGGCCCTGCGGCCTCTCCCTGTCCCCCGGGCTACGGTGGTGCCGCTGGCGGGGCCCCCTTCTCTGGGTGGAGCTTTCGGGGAGCGGGGGTGCCTATTGGAGTCAGTAGGGGAGCTGGCTCCCTGGGTTGGCTTCCCAGTCATTTGCTCCCCATCCCCGGACTCCTCCCTCTGCCTGCTCCATCACGCCGCCACACATGTAGGTCATGAGGGAGGGGGCGTTACTGGAGGTTGCCACTTTCTGGTGACGCCCCTCTCCCCAATTTTATCATGCATCTTAGACACTTTCACTTCAAACATTTTTCACATCGCACACTCATATAGGCCATGGAAGGGGGGGGTGGGGGGAAGACGTCTGGGGGGGGGGCTTATGTTGTGTGGGCCTCACCTCGGACGGCTCCCTTCACCTCCTCTCCCACTTAGACATTGAGGGTTCTGGGCAGTCACACGGAGGGGGTGCGCTGGCAACAGCTACCTTCCGGAAGGGGGGTGGGCTGTGCCGTGCACCCCCTTCGGCGCTCCCAGTTTTTAAACGCACTTGAGAACAACATGCAACAACACAACATTTGAGCAGGCGTAGGGAGGGTCGGGGTCTTCTGCACACCCCCGTTCTCCGATGGCGGCAAGGAGTCTGGGGCCTGGAGGAGGTGCGGGCCACTGTGTCCGGGGTCTTGGTGGGGGGCTGCGGTGTGCAGTCAGCGGCTTGCCAGGTCTGGGGCTGATACCTCTGCTCCCTCCAGGGGGCGGGGGGCAGGGATGGCAAGGGTAAGGTGGGGGGAGGGAGGGAGGGGGTTTATTAGGTATTTAGGGGGAGGGGGGGGGCTCTGGCCGGGTGGCTCGTGCGGGTCGTGTTGGCCCGCCCTCTTGGGGGGGCCCGGTCCGGGGGGCGTCTGGTCTGGGGCCGGGGCCGGGGGTCGGGCACAAGCAGTCGTATAGTCGATTTGGGGTGACCCCCCCCCCCTTTGGTCAGTGTTGGATGTGAGTGTTATGTGGGAATGTGTGTACAGCGTCTTTTTTTTTTTTTTTTTTTTTTTTTCTCTGTGTGTGGTGAGTGGGGCACAAGGGAGGGATGGGGTGAATGAGTTTTTTTTTTTTTTTTCCCAGGTATGGGTGTGGTCCGCTCCCTCTCCCAAGAACATCTCAAGTCTCCGCTAGGTGCGGAGCCCATCCCCCCACGTCCTGCCCTCCTCCACTTCGTTGGCGGGCGCCTTGGCCCCCTGGCGCGTTGGTTGGCTTCGGGTTTGGGGCGGGTTCCCGGGCGTGCGCCGGCCCACTCCCGGCGGCCTCTTCGCGGGGCCTGGCCCCCCGGGGGGCGGCCGGGGCCCTTGTCGCGGGGGCGGGGCGCCCCTGGGGCCTCTGGCCCTCAGGGCCCATGGCCGGGACCACTTCAGCGGGGCTAGCTGCCGGCGGAGCCCACGGGCTCGTCTCCGCGGCTCGGCGTTGCGGTGGCTGGGGGATTTCCTCGGGGTCGTCTCTGCTCCTTCCTTGGGGGGGGTGTTGCAGATATCCTGTGTCGGCCCCTCCTGGGCGACCTGCTTTAGGGACCCCTTTGGGAGTCCGGGGTTACGGGTCCCCTGACGCCTGCCTCTGTGCTCGGGGAAGGTGGGTCTTCGGTTCTCCACAATCACTATCAAGCTATTTCTGGATAATCTTCACCTAAACTAGTGCACTTTCACATCTCCCACAGGTGCTGGGTCCCAGGTATTAAGTGTTCACTTATATACAGTAATCTTATAATTTGTTTATTTATTTATTTATGTTCTTTCACTTTCTTTTTTCAAATATCACATTACACATATCAGCTTACATAATAATATATATGATTTAGCAATGGCATCTAGGTGTTATTCGAGTGTAGCTGTTGCTTTATGTCTGTTGGTTGTGCTGTTCTTTTTGTGTCTCTTTCCAGGTGATGGAGCAGACAGAGAAGGTTTTATCACTCTCTCCCTTTTATCTCCTCTTTCTTTCACCTCTACTCTTTTTTTTTTCTTTCACTTTTTCTTCTTCCTTTACCCCCCCATTGTCATGTCCATATAATTTGAAATTCTCCTTGCAGGAATCATAATAAAGCTATTTACAAGCATAAATCAAGTGGAGCACTATGGCGAAAGCTGTTTGCTCCACTTGTAAAAGCAAAATCTGTCGAGCTCTATCTGGCATTGAGACATCAATTCCTATTGCCACATTGCTAGACAGGACACTGGAAAAAAAAAAAAAAAAAAAAAAAAACATTGATCCAATAATCTGTTCTACATTATATGGTAATAGTGGTGATCTGTCCTCCCTGGATGATTTCACAGCTAACAGAACCCGACCAGGTGTACCTACTATGAAGAAAAAAGAGAGAGGACAAAAAGTTAAAAGCTAAAATGTGTCATGATTTCGGCACTGTTGCCTGGTCTAATCATTCATTTCACACACCTGTTTTACTCCGCCCTGTTCTCATTACCGCTCACCTGTTCCACCTGCATATGACAGTATATATTCACCCTCCTGACCAGACAGCAGTGCCAGTTTATTTCGTCCTTTTTAATTGTCTTATCCTAACGTTCTGTATTCTGATTACCTGTTTCTGACCTGTTCTGTCCCTTGACCTCCGAGTTTGCCTGGTCCTTCCTGATCCATCTGCCCGACCTGATTACCTGCCTGCTCTCTGTTTGACCGTGCATCGACCAGAACTGTTTCCCCGACTACCGAGTTTGCCTGCCCTCGTTCAGCCTGTTTGCAACACCGTGTAACGATCTCTGAACTGTGACCCAACTTCGCTCTGGATTATCCCTTGGCACCTCATCGGCTTTCTGACCTCCAGTCTCCGACCATCGACTACTTTCCACCATCGTCAGTGTTTTAAAACCCTTATGGAAATAAAGTTTGTTAAAACCTTGAATCACAACCCAAAGTATGGAGTTAGTTTCCTGCCAAAACATAAAATGTGTTGCACCCAAAAAACTTGTTTTGCAAACTGTCCCCAAACGTTGCACTCAAATTATCATTTATAAGTTTTCCTCTCTGCTCGAGTACGAAACAATCCCACACCCTCTGCGGTAAATTTTTGCCAAAAGTCACGTGATGCATTAAGAGGAGTTGTTGTTGTTGTTCAGACTTCCCGACAGCAGGGGGCGCACCCGAAAAAAACTGAAACGCGCCGGGTTGGCTGAGGAAGAAAGACGTGATATCACAGCTAACAGCATGAGCAGCCCACAGTTTCAAAACTTTCCCGGTGAAAAAGTAATAGCTCACTATGCAGATAGATCATGTAAGATTTCAGTTAAAGGCACTGTTTAGTTTTATCTCTGATTTAAAAATGCTGTGTAACGGACTTTTGAAAAATGCCGTATTTAAACCATGATTTGATCTTTAACTCTCCTTTCAGAATTGAACGTCTTTGGAGAGACGTGTGGTGTGCAGGAACTAACACAAACTACAATGTGCTGCACTCACGAGAGGACAACAGTTTGCTTGACCTGTCAAACATGTTAGATAACTTCTGTTGTCACTATTTATCTGTCCCAAGACTACATGTAAGTTTTGACACCATCAGCAGTGGCTGGGATAACCATTCACTCAGAACTGAGGGGAATCTAACACTCAGTCAGTTATGGGGGATGGGAAGAATCCAGCATGCTGTGGTAGAACCAGAAATCACAGAGTAAGATGGATTTTTTTGTGCTTGCTATTATAGTTTCTCACATTAATGCGTATATTTCAAACCAAAAAGGAATTTATCTGATAATTTATCTGATCACTCCAATACAAAAAAACATCGAGTACATCAGAGAGGTGGCATTGAAACTGGTTTCTTTGAAATGTGTTTATTATGGTCCTTCAAAATAATTAATGGATTTTGGAGTCTTTTTTTAAAATCCTTAGTTCCATGAATTAAATTATATTCAGTAAGTTGTAGCAACAGAATTAAGGCCTCTTTTTTATTCTCTATATATCTATCTTTCTTGCAGGGACTCTCCCTGCCTCATATTGACTGGGACGACAGTGGACTGCTTGATGACCCACACTGTGGGGTCACTATTCCTGAAACTGGCGATGTGTTGAGCCCCGAACAACTGGTAGCACTGAGGGCAGCCATGGATGCACTGGGACATTCTGAATCATATGGCTCAGATATATATATGTTGCTACTGTCCAGTATAACCAACACTTTACGAGTTTAATCTTATTGTGGTTACCATTGTTGCAAAAGGTTTTCAAGTAGTAAAATCCAGCCAGGGAAATGTAACTAAGTTAGTGTGTTTACTGAATAAAAATGTAGAACTGCTGGGATTGTGATAGTAAATGTGTATGGTACTGTATAAACCTTTTAAAAATGCTGAGGTTATTGAAAAAAAAGGGGCACATGGGGCTGTTACTAAAACTGAGGATGCAAACATTGTGGGAAAATTAAACAGTCCTTTATTATCCACATTGCATAATAAACTTACCCTTTGATAAAGTCTTTATTTCCAATTCTTACCAATATTAATCAAAGTCAATACACCTTTTCCACAAGGATTGCTTTTATTGTTGAAATTAAGACTGAAAGAACTCCATAAATTCTCCAGGTTTTTCCCACTAAACAACCCATGTATTACCATAAAACGGGATGTATTAAAAAAACTGGCTGATGAAATGGATGAAGCCAAAAACAGGACTATGAAAAACAATTTCTGCATGTAAGACTGTCAGGAAAGTTAGAACAATGTCAAACCTGGCCTTTTTTTCCTAACCTTTGTGTTCAGCCTAAACGGCTCCACTAAGAGCTATGAAGGACATGCTGCAACAGTTACTGATCAAAGTAGTTAATACTGGGAACTAAAACGGTTATGTATTAAGATTATTTTTAAACAAGCCCAAATCCTCTGTTGTGTGTTTAAAGATTCCATCAAATCCTGAATTGTTTAAGTCTTGGCAGTCTTGTGATAGAAGTTGGCGTGTCTCAAAGCAGGTTGATGACCTGGTGGACCACCAGGGCTACTTTCCATGGTGAGAGTTCATGTAGGAGCCTTCCATCCAACCCAGAACTTTGATGGCCTTCACCTCATCAGTGGATGCTGGAAAACAGATATGTGTTATGGTTATGTATAGAATAATAGTCCTCTTAAAGAAAAAAATAAATCACTACTAAGATGAAAACAAACTTTTCAAGAAAATATCTGCCCATGTGGCCAATTCCAGCTGTGGTTTGGCCATGGGCATAGGAAGTAAATTAGAAAACTGATTCCAGTAATCAAGCCACAGAACCAGCCCATGTCAGTGTCCTCTATTCTGAACCCATCCATACCAGAGAGAACATTTCTGTGCCTGTCCGTGTCAAAGTGGACGCATCGGATCCTGTTCCTGCCACCAAGGGTCCGGCTGCCTCTGTTCTAGTCTTCGCTCCGGAGTCCTGCGAGGAGGGGGTCCAGGTGGATCCACCTCCGGTCTGTGTCCCAGGGCCTCGTCGAGAGTCTTAATTGACGGGCATAGGAAGTAAATTAGATAAATATTTTTGAATCGGCCAAAGTCATTGAAGATCAAGATATCATTTCTTCATTTAGAAGCTTCTTAATTTCTAATTTCAGGTTAGTTTAAGTTTTTTTTTGTTTCATAGATTTAGATGTAGGGATGCAGTGTCCTTCACATGTAGGCTGGCTTGTATACATTTTAATATGAAACAGAAAGTTTGAAAAATACTAAATAATCTCAGAGATAAGCAGGAGGCTTCCTAGAAGAGGGTGCACAGAAATCAGACGTAAGAAAGAAAGAAACAGATGGTTTTTGCTGATGGGTCGAATGAAAACTGGGAGGAGCCACAGCTCAGGACATAAACTTTCAATAAAAACAGAGAGAGCTAAGAAAACCGAGTAAACTTCAGCCAAATCTGTAAAAAATAAATAAAATTAAAGCTAACCTGATGGAATAAAATCACAAGAAATAAGTAGACGGTTTAAATTTAAGTCACTATGTGCTGAATAAAAACAACTTTTGACAAAGCTAGAGATAATTGCCTATTCTCGTGGATTAGTAATTGTCATGATTTGTCTTAATGAACCCGGACAGAGCACACAAACACAGAGCTGGTCTTGAGAGTTTATTGCAAGAAGGAGTAGTGGAAGGTGAAAACCAGAGTCAGTTACCAGGCTGGAGTTGATGAGTGCAGGAGCAGGCTGACTGGAGGAAACAAGAGAAGTGAAGCACTGGGGTACACAGGAGTTCCAACAGCGAGGCAGAGTACTGGACTGGACAGGCGTAGTGTGAGTGGAGACTGCAGACGACCCGGCAGCAAAGAGCAAACTGAGGTAGGCTTATAAAGGAGAGTAGACAGGATGAGTAGAGTCTGTGGTCGATTGCAGCCTGACAGGTGTGACTGATCAGGGTCTAATCAGGGCGGCAGTGGAGGGAGAAGGAGCCAGGGAATGCTCAGGGTGCGGCATGCAGAACTGCACCCTGAGCATTACCCCCCCCCCCCCCCCCCCCCCCCCCTCAAGGCCGGACTCCGGACGGCCCAAAACCTCCTACCCTGGGTGGGTGGAGGGGGTTTCAGTAGATATAGTGAAAGATTGCCACACATTTTCAATTGCATTCATTTGAAATGGGTTTATTTGCCCTTAATTTGAGCAGGTAAAGAAGATTATCTGCCAATGGAATGAGTATTTGACCCCTTAATTAATATAATTAAATATAATGCACTTGAAATAAGATGTTGGAGATGAGTTGTTCTTATTTTAAGTGAAAAAATCTTATTCCATTGGCAGATCATTTAAACTTGCTGCTCAAATCAAGGACAGATACACTGTTAGTTGCCTTTTTACAGTGAAGAAATTCAAAAGCAGGTGAGTTTTTAACATCTATCAGTCTGGGAAGGGTTGTAGCTCCATTTCTAAGGATCTAGGACTCCAGAAAACCAGAGAGAGAATCATGATCCACACACAGAGAGGACCTGGAACAGTGGAGAACCTTCTCAGGAGAGCCTACAAAAAGAGAGCTTATCGACTCACCCTCAGGAGTCCAGGAGTCACTGCCTCAGTTCAGTCAGGTCAAAAGGTCATTTCTCTAATAATACCCAACAGTGGCCTTGTCATGAGACAGAGACAGTCATATCCTGGACATTCATTATCTGCAAAGTAAAACCCAAGCATTTGGCCGCAGAGGGCGTGGGATTGTTTCGTACTCAGCAGAGCTGATGAGCAGCTCCTTGTGTGTCCTTCTGTCTCCCATGCCTGAGTTGGTATCAGGCCATAGTGACTTCCGAATAGTATTCCAATAACAATCAGTCATTGCTTTGTGCTCAGTTTACTCCTTCTTCATTCTCTGCATCTTCTGGTTTCTTCTCCTGAGGTTAGTAGTCGTCTCTTCCCCTGGGTTTCTCTCTGTTCAGCTCCTCCATGGTAATTGCCCTGCTGCCCTTCCCTCTCACCTCTCCACGTACGCCCTGCAGACACACCTACAGTCCACGGCATTAACCTCAGGCTCACTGGTTTCCTGAGGTCTTTGCTGCTTGCTTCTGTTGATGTCATGTTCCTCATTGCTCCACTGTTTGCGGTTTCTGTTCTTTGTTAGTCTGTTTGGCAACTATTTTATTTTTGTCCAGTCAAGTTCTTGTGAATCCTGTTTTAGTTCCTTGAGCAATACACTTCTTATAAGCTGTCTTAATTTTTACCAGTTAACCACTCAGCGTGACTCTAGTTCAGGGGTCCGTTCTTCGTACGTCGCTAACTCAGTTAGCTGAATTTGATTGTTGACGATTTGTTATGATCTTGGATCGTTTGGTTCTTCGAAACTCATCCTGGACTTGCTGTCATAGCAACATGTGCGCAAACTTAAGCCTGCTCGCGAACAAAGTCTAAATAAAACAATTTCAAACAATCTACGTTTAAGGTACAGTCATTCTTTGATTTAATTGTGTTGTTCACAACATTAAAAGAAATAGGTTTACCAGTGAAACCCATAAACCTGTCATTTTACCCATGTATTGGCCGCCAAAACCTTTATTTGTCTTATTTTAAACAGACTGGGTTAAAAACCTTCAAGAACATAAAAATGCTCTATGTCTAATAAACAACTTTAAATCCACTCTATTATTATCCTCAGTACTTTTGCAAATCTGAGGAATTGTGAGTTAATCAAGTCTCCTCTTTTGCGTTTTATTAGATTGGACTGAATTTTTAAGATGTTAAATTGTTCTGGCGATGCCGGAGAAGCAGCATTTAGTTCCTATGCTCCACTGATCTGGAACAAACTCCCAGAAAACTGTAAAAGTGCGGAAAGCCTGAGTTGCTTTAAATCTAGATTAAAAACACATTTATTTAGGATTGCCTTCGACTGTAGTCTTCTAGTTAAATAGTTCTACTGAAACATCACTAGTTCAACTTTTTTAGTCAAACTGTTTTTAATGTTCTATTTTTGTTTCTACACTATATTCCTACTTGCTTTTATTCTGTTTTATTTTCATATATTTTAATCGTGTAAAGCACTTTTCATTGTCTCAGTACTGAATTGTGCTATACAGATAAATTTGCCTTGCCCTTGCCTTGCCTAGTTTAAAACTTTATCTAAATCTCTCAGATGCTCTGCAACATGACCTTAGAAAAGTTTAAGTTTGTGGCGTCGATCATTCTAACAACAATAATAGAACATAATTAATTCACGCAGACAAACAGGTGTTATAGGCAAACGACCCACATGTCTTACAGACATGTAACAAGTAAAGACAGGACTTTGTGGTGTCTGATTCAGCATCTAACAGCTCAGTCATTCAGCTTTCATCTCACACGCTTCATCCACACTGATCAGATTCACTCCACCACACTCAAGTTTGCAAACTTTCATTCACATGGGGATTTTATGACCAAATTAATAGTTTTATTCTCATTGACCAGCTTCCTGGATTCTGCACGCATGCACACTTGTTTTTTACTTAGAAAGATTTATTTAAGTCAGGTTTTATTTATCAGTTTAATTAGGGTAGATTATTCCCCAGACCCCTTCTGTTAATTAACCTGTTTACTAATACCGGTAATTTTAAATGCTGTCTGTATTTCTAATAAATGCAGAGCTCACTTGTTTGTATTCAACTTTTCTCAAAGTTTTTTCCAGCAATAATAAATGCATAACTGCATTTATCTTTGAAATTGTTTTGCTTAGATTTATTCTCAGTTTAATTTTAAGCTATCACTCTTAAGCTTTTAGTTAAGTTTATTTTTCTTCTTAGTCTGTTAGTCTGGAAGTGTTAAAATGAATGTGCTTTAATGTGCTTTTTTTTAATGAATTGATTTTAAAATTGCTCCTAAGTTTACTGTGAAGGATTCTGCCGGCCCAAACCAAACACCCAGAGAGTAAATAAAGTTTGGTATTCTTCAGATCGTAGGTTACCACCCAGTGAAACCACGGCTGCTTCATCAGTCGTGACCCGGGTTCATGTCTGTCAGGTCCAGCAATCAGTTCTGCTGCAAAAAGGCAGAAAAATCAAAGAGGTTTAGAAAAACTTTACAAGCTTTTCTTTCCATTACGTTTGGGAAAATATGCTGCGTTTGTAAGGCTTATCTTCTTAGTTTGTCGCTCGGAAGTGGTCCTGGAACCCATCTCCCTCCCTTCCTGTCCCCTCGTCCTCATCATCATCATCAGTTGAAACACTTCTGTCCCGGTCCACTGATGATGATGTAAGCAGAAAATCACAGTGGGATTGGTCTCGCTGCTGTTATGGAGGCAAACACAGCCGGGCATGAAGTCAGGCCACCAGGAGCGAGGTTCTCAGAAAACAGGAAAAATACAAAATGAGAGAATGAACCTCTTCTTGTCATTCATTTTGTAGTTGCTGTTCCTTCTTTTATTCAGAAGCATCACTCCATGCAGTCACTGTCACACTTCTTCCCCTCATCCAGAAATAAACTAATGTGTATTTTTTCTCAGCCTCCATACGGGTGTGTATTATGCCTCACCTTTCCAGACCTGCTGAAAACGTGATCCTCCTTCACTCAAACGCATCCCACCCCCGTCAGTCAGTCCGTATCTCGTTGCCGAGAGAGAGAGAGAGAGAGAGAGAGAGAGAGAGAGAGAGAGAGAGAGAGAGAGAGACAGAGAGAGAGAGAGAGAGAGAGAGAGAGAGAGAGAGAGAGAGAGAGAGAGCAGAGTTCTGCTCAGGTTGTCGTCCTCCAGGCCCAGATACAGCAACCTTATCAGCTGTGTTTTGTTATGGAAATATATAATAACACTATTTTATTTTATTAAACATGTACTTTTCGTAAAGTGCAAAAAGTCACCTTATAATCAGTAAAACTGTGTGGCTTGGAGTCTACAGAGGGGGAGTTTTGCAGCAATAATTCGTTCCAGCTCTTGTAGATACCAGGAACAAAGAAGAACGGGAGGTTTTATGGGGGACCTTTCAAAATGGTATTGTCACGAGTTGGTTATTGAGCCCGAATTCAGCCACACACAGAGTTTCACCTTTAACAGTTTTATTGAAGTTTGTGGAGTATGGATGAGGAGAACCAGAGTTCTGTACCAGACTGAATGAGGTGGAGATGACAGCTGGAGTAGGCAGACGTGAGGGAACACAGGCAGGTAGGCAGACACAGGTGAAGCTGGAGGACTGTAAGCAGACCCGAGGAAGGGATCCAGTCACTTATAAATATAATGTAATATTTTCCTCTGCACCGACTTTCTTCTTTTCCTCCAATTTATTCTCTTGTTCTTTTATTTTTTCTTCTTTAGAACTGCAATATAAAATAAACCCTCTTGTGGGAAATCTGCATGTTTAATCCATTAATTTACGCATGTCATGCTTCCAGGCCCATACTTTTTCAGCATGAACTTAAACGCCTCACCCCGGGGAAAGGTTTGGCCCTGGAAACTTTGCCTTTGACCCGTTATTCGCACTTCTCCAGCATCCAGACCCCTTAATACGAGCTCAACCAACCAAATGAAAGGCTTCACAGTTATTGGCCGTACTGAGATAATGGGAGATAATTCCTTTTTTTAAATCTACTACGTCTAGATAGAAGTCAGGATGCTTTAAGCACATTTGCTGTTCTCATTCCAGCACCAAATACCGGCCCGCCCCTCGTCTTGTCAGATTTCAGCTGGAAATAAATTCCAACTTAATGTCTTACTCATTATTTTGTGGTTGTATATCCTATTTTATTTTGCCTTAAGTACTGGATATAAAACCCAAGCTGTCTGAGCCTAATTTGGATTATTACTCTTGTTTTCCCCAAGTAGTTCTATTTTAATGCATAACATTATGATTTTAAAATGTAATTCACAATTCTCATTGGCTGTACTTATTACTATTTCTGTGATTTGTCGTAACCGTAACCCTGTTTAATTTCACCGTGCTGAAAAAAGATTTTCTCACCGTCTCAGAAACGAAGGCTGGTTCGGATCTCGCTCCGACGTTCCAGAAGCTCCCCAGACCAGAAGCCCTCCTCCCGTCCCTTTAAGCTGTCGGAGGCTGGAAGACTTTATTCCCAGGCCGGCCAAGCCACTCCTGTCCTGGATCGGAGAATCAGGCCTGGCTCGCCAAATTTTGTGGGAAATAAAGATAACTGATTCCTCAGTTACTTATTTAATAAAAGGAAAGGGTGATTCCATCAAGTTCCAGCTCTTTAGTGATAACCAGAGCAGAGAGAAAGTAATCACACCCCTGGCTAGGCCTTAGTCTGCTACCCCGTCTGCCCTCCACCTCTGGTCTCCTCTGAATCTGTCTCCTCCTCACACTGAGCTAATATCGGCTGACCGGAGCCAAACATTTACAGTCTCACACAGAAAACAGGCAAGATTTGACCTTCATTAACCTGCATAGAGAGAAACCTTCCTCTCCCGGAGTACAGCTGCTTACGTGTTTTGAAGAAGATAGATCAGAGGTGATTTTAACACCTCAACTTTTAATAACTCCATTATTAACAGGTGCAACCCACGATATGTAATCAACCTGAGTTGTAGGAAGAATCTGAACACCTGAGCCACCATAACAAATGAACACAGAAACATTCACTTCCGAGTGTTACAGCACCTTATGGAGCAGTAGCCACGTTTACATGGACAAAAGCAATCAGAATAAACGGCCAAAAATAATAAAAACGTGTCAAGTAAACTAGCCAATCGGAATATTTTACATTTAATAGTTTTAATCATATCGTGAAATTTTGTGCATGGGAACATGGCTAGGGTTACTTAAACAGGATGCACTCTTACCTTTCCCATTTTGAAGAGCGAATAGACTCTGACATGTCATATTAAAACCCCAGGAACTTATTACTAGGGTGTTTTGAGGTTTAAACATATTTATATGATGCAGATAATTTTGGAGGGTGCAGCATCTTAGGCACATTTTCTATTATTATTATTATTATTATTATTATTATTATTATTAATTATTATTATTATTATTATTATTATTATTATTATTATTATTATTATTATTATTATACAGGATCTTTAGTCAGATCAGTGCAGCCAGTAAGTCATTTCAGGATCCTTAAATTGTTCCTTCCTCAGTATTATGAGCCGAATATTCAGGCTGCAGGTTGAATTTCTTGACACAAATTCAATGTGAAAAGCTTTTTAAAAGGGAAGTTGGGTTCGCAGAAAGTCTTTCCCTTCTGCAGCATTAGTGTATGTGCTCCAACCCTCCCCAACTGACTTAATACCACGCAACTTCCTCGACAGGAATGAATATTTGACTCACCAGCTTTGCCGGCGGTCACCAGTCAGTGCCCAGCTGATGCGCCGTCTTCTCACCTCAATCACTCGCAACGATGACAGGTGGACGAGAGCTGCTGCTCCTGGCAGGTAAGGAAGCTCCAGTGAGGCTTGAGCTCGTTTACTGTCAGATAGATACAAGTTTATCTGTAAGGCATTCACTTTTTTTGATTTTACCAGATGAGTAAGGGTTTTATTTAAAGCACTTTACTGGTTTCCTTTCAGAATTTGTTTTTGCATGACCTGAGAATGAAGCTGATTAAAGTCTTCACTTTCATTTTTAGTAATTAAGTGACTCAATGTTTCCCTTAAAAACATTCCCTGAAATGCTAATTGCAGGAACAGCCGCAGCGGAACGAAGAACAATAGACGGACATAGGAAGAAGATTAGATAAATATTTTTGAATCAGCCAAAGTCATTGAAGATCAAGATATCATTTCTTCATTTAGAAGCTTCTTAATTTCTAATTTCAGTTTAGTTTAAGTTTTTTTTGGTTTTGTTTCATAGATTTAGATGTAGGGGCTCAAATGCAGGGTCCTTCACATGTAGGAGGCTGGCTTGTAAACATTTTAATATGAAACAGAAAGTTTGAAAAATACAAAATAATGTCAGAGATAAGCAGGAGGCTTCCTAGAAGAGGGTGCACAGAAATCAGATGTAAGAAAGAAACAGATGGTTTTTGCTGATGGGTCGAATGACTGGAAAACTGGGAGGGGCCACAGCTCAGGACATAAACTTTCAATAAAAACACAGAGAGGTAAGAAAACCGAGTAAAGCTTCAGTCAAATATGTAAAAAAATATAATTAAGCTAACCTGACGGATTAAAACCATAAGAAATAAGTAGACGGTTTACATTGAGGTCATTATGTGTTGAATAAAAACAACTTTTGACAAAGCTAGAGATAATTAAAGACCTGATGTGTGAATTTAATGTTTCAGAAAAAAACGGATTAAATATTTGCAAGTCTTCTGGCTTATTTAGAAGGAGGAACCGCCCTGGAAACCCTGTTTGGGTGCGATACGGTCCTCGTTATCATGTTAATTTCTGGGTGTGGTGGCGGCATAGAATAGAAAAACTTCATGGTTTTTCCCAGATATGGCAGACATGTTGCTTTAACCACACTCCAACAACAACTTCCCATCACTTTTCCCACATTTTTCCTTCTACTGTTTTTTTAGGGTTATTTTAGGTGCAATTCTGCAAACTTTCTACTCAAAGTCATCCTGCTGTTTGTGTTTCTGCGCCTTTCTTGAGCAATTGCAACAAAATCTCATCCAGATATGTGTTTGGTGAAATCTGAATGTACAGATGAATCTGAGTCTAGCAATCACTTCAAGATGCAGATATAAAAGCACATAACAGAGGACTGTTAAAAATGCGGCTTATTTTAAAGTGTTCAGTAATGCAGATTAAAAGACTTTTCGTAAATAGCTTAACATTTCATTTCTTATGTTGGGGTTGATATATGGAACAAACTAGATGAGGAGCTAAAAGACCGTACAACATTAAAAAGGTTTAAAAACATTTAAGAATAATGTGATTAAACATTATGAATCATGTGAATGTAATTAATAGCAGTAAGATATTGGGTGTATTAACCTTTTTTCAAAATGTTGTTATTGTAGAATAATTCTTTCTTTTCTAAAATCATATTTTGGTATGTATTATAAAAGGTAGACATCTCTTTTTTCTCTTCTAGGTCAATGTAAATTGGTTTTGAAGGGTGGGCGTTATAAGCTTATTGCCTCTGCCAATACACCCTTTTTTAGACTGTTTTTTTGTTTGTTTGTTTTTTTCTGTTACAAGGACATATATTGTCATTTATTGTATTCTTGTGTGTCTGAAATAAATAAAAATGTAATTATGTTTGATCATTGCCCTGACATCTGTTAGGGCAGATAAAACAGAGGCTGCACTAAAAGAGTTTTATAATAAAAAAGCAGGTATTTACAAAAAAATAAAATAAGGAATAGAGAGTTTAAAAAGAAAATTATTTAAGCAGAAATTTGTGATCTTTTCCATTTAGTGATAGGAATCTGGCTCCACTCTATTAGTTCTGTCTGATTGTTCTCTCTTTCTAGAACATTTCAAATTCTTCACCTATTTAGAAAGAAAATACAGAAATAAATCGTGTGGCCTTTCTGGATGCAGTTTGCATGTTCTCCCTGTGCATGCATGGATTCTCTCTGGGTACCAAAAACACGACTGTTTAGTTAATTGATCTCTCTAAACCGGTGTGTGTGCATGGTTGTTTGTCCTGGATGGACTGGTGACCTGTCCAGGGCCGACCCCCATGACCCTGCCCCAATAAGCAGGTTATAGACGATGGGTGGATAGAAAAGAGAGGCAGGTTAGGTCAAATGTTAATTAAAATTTTAGTAATTAACATCAACTTCATTCAGAGAGGACTGTTTTGAGAAAGCCCAGACGCTCGAGCTGCATGGAAAGCTTCATGTAAAAAGGTAGTTAACAGTTTAAGACAGCAAATGTCATTAATAGATGCATCTAGTAGAGGGAAGTAGAGGCTTACCTTGCATTTTGTTTCTCCGAGCAAATTCTCCCCTGCATAGAGATATAATAACTTTTTAAACTTCACATTGATTTTGTTGCATTGAACTATAAACAGTTACTGCGTGAAAACACAGACAATCTCTCCCAGTTTACGATAACAGATATTTCTAGCATCACCAGGTGTGTCAGGTCCAGGTGCTGAGCATACAGGAGCTGCTCTCATCATTTATTAAATACAACGTTTCCAATGAGCGGCAGTGGCACAGGCATTAGGGATCGGGTTGCTGGTTGGATCCCTCGCTCCGGCCGCCTCAGTCGTTGTGTGCTTGGACACTTCACCTAAATTGCCTGCTGGCGGTGGTCAGAGGGCCCGGTGGCGCCGATGTATGGCAGCCTGGCCTCCGTCAGTCTGCCCCAGGGCAGCTGTGGCTACTAAAATAGCTCACCACCGTCAGGGTGTGAATGACTGTAGTGTGAAGCGCTAGTCATTGGACTATTTAAGCGCTGTACAAGTACAGGACATTTACTTAATAAATCAAATCATCATTTCAAAACTATATATTTTTTTATTAAATCAGGCTTTTTGTGTCTGAGATCAAAAAGTGTAATGTGTAAAGCGCTTTTCCATCAGATCCTCCAGGTTGGTCAGAAAGTTTCCTCTCTAAGGAAACCCAGCAGGTTGCATCAAGTCTCTCCAAGCAGCATTCACTCCTCCTGAAAGAGCGTAGAGCCACAGTGGACAGTCGTCTGCATTGTTGATGGCTTTGCAGCAATCCCTCATACTGAGCATGCATGAAGTCACAGTGGAGAGGAAAACTCCCCTTTAACAGGGAGGAGAACCTCCAGCAGAACCAGAACCAGGCTCAGTGTGAACGCTCATCTGCCTCGACCCACTGGGGCTTAGAGAAGACAGAGCAGAGACACAGAAAGTAATTGAGGTTCTATTTCATCCCTCCTGACCGCCAGAGGCGGTGCTGAAAGCACTGAATGTTCCCTTCGGGCATGCGCAGTTCGAGTAATTATACCAACAGAGTCACACCTGTGACGCAGGATGAATACTCGGAGGCTATATAGCCTGCTGTCATCCTTGGCTCTGTTCCTTTTTTCTTCTCGCAAGCGGTTCGCTAACTTCCCCGTTGTGTGACGCCCCATCGCGCGGAGTTGCGGTTTTTCCTCCGCCCTCCCAGGGCTGCAACAGGTTGATTGTGGAAGTTTTTCGGAAGGTAAATAAGCTGTTTGTTGGTGACGGTAGCGTTCGCGCCCCCTCTCCCAGCTCACGGCTTTTCGTTACCCTGTAACCTACAGCTGGGGCTGTTGATTGTGTACGGCTAATGTTGTTAGCCTATTTCAGTTTACCAGTTTATACCTGGTGACGGCAGCGTGTTCGCCCCTCTCCCAGTGTGACTAATAAGTTAATTTACCGAGGTCTAAAAACGACTAACATTGTTAGTTCTTTGGGTTATCAGTTTATACCGGTGACGGCAGCGTGTTCGCTCCCTCTCCCAGTGTGACTAATAAGTTGATTTACTCAAGTGTGAAGTACGGCTAACGTTGTTAGCTCATTTCGGTTTACCAGTTTATACCTGGTGACGGCAGCGTGTTCGCCCCCTCTCCCAGTGTGACCAACTTCATTTACTGGAGTGTGAAATAGGGCTAACGTCGTTAGCGCCTTTTGATTTATTGGTTTTATACCTGGTGACGGTAGCGTGTTCGCCCCCTCTCCCAATATCAGCCTTTTTGTGTTTGCAGCCTATTTCTTGGCTCTGCCATAATTGGTGACGGTTGCGTTCGCGCCCCCTCTCCCGATTTTAGCGCATTTTCATTTAATTGGGTTGAGCCTTGTCGACCTTAGACATGGATGGCTTCCATAGCTGCAGGGATTGTGGGGCTGCCCTCCAGGCAGAGGATGGCCACGACCTGTGCCCTACCTGCCTTGGACATGAGCACCTTGTGGAGGCGTTATCCGAGAACCCCTGCATGAATTGCAGTTTTATGCCACATGCAGTGAGGGTGGACCGGTTGGCACAGTTGTGCCCCCAGGAGGGTTCTGACCTTCCGCCCTCTGGACAGGTGGATCCCCCCAGGCGTTCTAAGCGCCGTGGTGGGACCACGGTCTCAGCACCCCCTCCTCGGAGGAGACGGGCCAAACTTGACCAGGGCCTGGCCACAAGGGTGGAACAGTTGTCAGCGGAGTTGGCTGAGATGAAGTCCTTGCTGCAGACACATCGGTCTGATACCTCTCTTCCAGTGGCTGGGCTCTCCTCCCCACCCATGCCTGAACTAGTTGCGGAGGAGGACGTCATATCTCTGGCTGCCTCTGCTTCTCATTTCAAAGATGAGGAGGAGGCAGGGTCCTCTCAAGCCTCTGACAATGGGTCGTTTTCATCCCGGAGTGCAGTTGGGGAGGCCAGTGACAGTTCCATGTGGGATGTCATGTCCATGGCCCTGAAGCAGCTGCAGCTAGAACTCCCGCAAGGAGAGGTGTCCGACTCCAGGAGTGCCTTTTTCAGGCGCGGACGGGCCCCTACTCCATTTTCTGTACCTCCATCAGAGGAGTACCTTAAGGAGTTGCACGCTTGTTGGCGGGACCCGAGAGCGTTATCACGGCTCTCCTCAGACGGTCGGGTGTTGGCTGCCATGCACGAGTCGGTGAAAGCCGACCTGGACCGTATGCCAGCAGTTGAACCAGCTGTTGCTTCACTGATTGTGTCACCAGATGAGGCCCTGCGTCCTGAGGTCAGGTGCCCACGGACTCAATGCCGGGTTACAGATGACCTCCTGTGTAAGGCATACAATGCAGGAGCGCGTGCAGGACGTCTTGGCAACTCCCTGGCGCACCTCATGTTCGCCCTCTCTACATCCGTTCAGGACGCTGGTGGTGCAGCTGCAGCGGTTGGCTTTAGTGATGCAGCGTTGCAGGCCTTTGCGCTGATGACCAGAGAGCTCGGTCGTGTCATGTCATTCCTTGTCCAAGCTCGTAGACAGGTCTGGCTTGCACAGTCTCCTCTCACGGAGGCTTGCTGTAGGACCCTCAGGGGTGTCCCGGTCGTGCCAGGGGAGTTGTTTGGGTCAGCTGCCCTGGAGGCACTGGATCGGACTATTCAGGCGCGTCAGACCAGCCAGCAGCTTTCTGGCCTTCGCAGGAGCGTACCCCCCTTTCCTCAGCGTTCAGGGCGCCCTGCTACTACCCCCAGCGTTCGGCCACGGCCTCAGACTGATGATGGATCTGGTGGTTCCTATCCCCGTGATGTGCGGCAGAGACCCAGCAGGGACTTTCGTAGGCCAGTCGGCCGCCCAGCTAGACCGACCCGGGCCTCAGATCCTGGACGTCCTCCCCCCAGGGCTCCCAGAGGCCGAGGGGATAGAAGATGACGCCACCGGGCCAGCCGTCGGACATTTTTCCCATCAGCAGCTACGTTTCTGGGCTGCTCACTCTGTGGATCCATGGGTGGTTGCCACCCTAACCCATGGCTACAGACTCCAGTTCCGACGGCGGCCCCCTCTCTCACGCCGGGTCAAGATGACCATTATCACCGACCCAGTGAAATCCTTGGCACTAGACCAGGAGCTTTCCGCCCTCCTAGCCAAGGGAGCAATCGAGGCTGTGGATCTTCTGCGGCAACCCAGAGGCTACTATTCCACGTACTTCCTCGTGGCAAAAAAGACCAGCGGTTTTCGCCCCATTCTAGATCTAAGGGGACTCAATCAGTACATGAAAGTCCTTCCATTCCACATGCTCACCACAGCAGAGGTCCTTCAGACTGTCGTGGCAGGGGATTGGTTTACGTCAGTAGATCTGACAGATGCCTACTTTCATGTACCTATTGCGGCAGAACATCGCCGCTTTCTCAGGTTTGCTTATCAGGGTCGCCATTGGCAATTCCGGGTGCTCCCATTCGGGCTCTCCCTTTCCCCGAGGGTGTTTACTCGTTGCGTGAAAGCGGCCCTCTCTCCTCTGCAGGCCTCCAGAGTCAGGATTCTGCCATACCTGGACGACTGGCTTCTCTGTGCTCCCACTCAGGTACTTGCCTCTCGGGATACGTCCCGGCTTCTTCTCCAGGTGTCACGGTTGGGCCTCAAAGTCAACCTTCCAAAGAGTTGTCTGGTTCCATCTCAGACAACCACCTTTCTTGGGATGCATCTGGACTCCACTACCATGAAGGCCCGTCCGTCTGTTCGCAGGGTGGACGATATACTCGGTCGATTCAGGCTGGGCAGGCAGTTTCCTTACAGCATCTTCCTGCGAATGCTGGACAAACTGACATCGGTCACTCGTGTCGTGCCCTTGGGTTTGCTCCTTCTGCGTCCTTTGCAGCGGTGGCTCAACAGCTTTCACCTAGATGCCAGGCTGCACAGACGTCACAGACTCATGGTGACGAGGATGTGCCTCCGTGCCCTAGCTCATTGGCAGGACAGGACCCTTTTGTCCTGTGGCGTTCCAATGGGGTTAGTGGTGTCTCGAAGGGAAGTGGTCACCACGGATGCCAGCCCCAAGGGCTGGGGCGCCGTGTGGCAACACAGAGCGGTTCGGGGTCTCTGGGGTCCAAGGGAGCGCACCGAGCACATAAACGTGCTGGAGCTGCGGGCTGTGCACATGGCCCTCAGGTGCCTTCTGCCCCACCTAGAAGGAAGGCATGTGTTGGTTCGAACGCACAACACCTCTGTTGTTTAACATATCAACCACCAGGGAGGCACCAGGTCAGCACGTCTCCTGGAGGTGTCCAGGGATCTCCTGGAATGGGCGTTTCCCCGTCTGTCCACCCTGCGCGCAGCATATCTACCAGGGCGGCAGAACCAGGTTGCAGACTCTCTATCCCGCCAGGCACCTGCTCCGGGAGAGTGGTCTCTTCACCGCGACGTAGTGCGCAAGATCTGGAACCTCTTTGGCCAGGCAGAGGTAGATCTGTTTGCCACAGAGGAGTCAACCCAGGGCCCCCTATGGTATTCCCTGACAGGGGTCGGGGGCGCACTGGGCCAGGATGCGCTGGCTGATCCATGGCCACAGGTTCTCCTGTATGCCTTTCCACCCCTCTCGCTGATTTGGCCTACTCTACGGAGGGTTCTCGAGGGAGGCCACAGGGTGTTGCTGGTAGCTCCGTTCTGGCCAGCACGCCCGTGGTTCCCACTGCTTCGGAGTCTGTGTCTCAGTACTCCATGGCGTCTTCCAACAAGGAGGGACCTGCTGTCTCAGTTGGGGGGACAGATATGGCACCCCAACCCTCAACGTCTCCAGCTGTGGGCCTGGCCCCTGGGAGGCTGACTGGGTGTTCAGAACCTGTCAGACACACCATTTTGAGTGCTAGGGCGCCCTCAACAAGGCTGCAGTATGACAACAGATGGCGTCTTTTTTCTCAGTGGTGCTCTGTCCACAATGAGAATCCGGTTACCTGCTCGGTGCCCACTATTCTGGAGTTCCTCCAGTCTCTCCTTGATAAGGGCCGCTCTCCTTCGACCCTTAAGGTGTATGTTGTGGCAATTTCATGTCGTCACCTACCTGTCGACGACCGTACAGTAGGGCGCCATGATCTGGTCTCACTTTTTCTGCGCGGTGCTCGTAGGTTACGCCCGCTGCCGGCTCCACGAGTGCCCGATTGGGACCTACCATTGGTTCTTGCGGCCCTGTGCCATCCTCCATTCGAGCCTTTGGCACAAGCGGACCTCAAGTGGCTTTCTTGCAAGACCGCCTTTCTGTTGGCTATCGTGTCAGCTAAGAGAGTCAGTGAGTTACATGCTCTCTCTGTCAGCCCTACATGTATCAGGTGGGCTCCAGATGACTCCAGTGTTACCCTGTGGCCTAACACTGCATTTGTGCCTAAGGTGTTGTCTCCTTTTCACCGTAACGAGCCATTGCAGTTGGCTCGGTTTCAGCCCCAGTCAGGTGCAACCGAGGGGTCTGAGTTATTGTGCCCAGTAAGGGCATTGGAGGCATATATTTCGGCCACCGCAAGTCTAAGACGCTCAGACCAGCTTTTCCTGTGTTATGGGGGTCCGAGGTTAGGCTACCCCCCTTCCAAGCAGCGTCTGTCCCATTGGATAGTGAGCGCCATCTGCCACGCCTACGCTGTAGGTCGCCGCTCCCTGCCAGTCAGGGTGAGGGCACATTCCACCAGGAGCGTCTCTGCTTCCTGGCCAGCTTTGAGAGGGGGTCCCTCTGGAAGCAATATGTGCTGCTGCATCATGGGCTTCCCCGACCACCTTCACGAGGTTCTACAACGTCAATGTGACTGTCCCTCATCCACTGGGTCAGGTCCTTTTACAAGGTTCTGCTGGGCCCTCTCAGTGAGGTATGTGCTCAGGATTCCTTGTGACATAGTTGGCATTAGTCATTCAGTGCTTTCAGCAACGCCTCTGGCGGTCAGGAGGGATGAAATAGAACGAAAGTTACGTATGTAACTACGGTTCTATGAATCCCGGATGACCGCCAGAGCTTCTCTGTCACTCAGAATCCTTGCTTCTGCGAGAAGATTCTGTAGGAATAGAGCCAAGGATGACAGCAGGCTATATAGCCTCCGAGTGGTCATCCGGCGTCACAGGTGTGACTCTGTTGGTATAATTACTCGAACTGCGCATGCCCGAAGGGAACATTCAGTGCTTTCAGCACCGCCTCTGGCGGTCATCCGGGATTCATAGAACCGTAGTTACATACGTAACTTTCGTTTTTAAAATATATTAAGATGTACCTATTTCTAATACAAATTATTTTCTATTATGATAATTAGAAGACATGCAGAATAAAACGTTTTTCACCGTTGGTCTTTTTATCAGACATTTGAACAATGAAGTTTGAATTAGTCCAAGTTTAAAATGTGTTTCTAAATTGATCATTACTGCGTTCTTCCACTGAGAACAAATAATAAATCTGTTACTTTATTTTTTATCAACAACGTGGCAGTGGTCCCTCTCCTGGTGAGATGTCAGCAGAAACCAACAGGTAATCAGAACCCACCTCTCTTGTTGCTGACAGATCCTGGAGGTTTTCTCCAGGTCTCATGCTTCCAGTCTGAAATGCACAATTATGCCTCATTTGTTCGTTCTTCTGCATCCTTAGTGTCCATGTCCCCCAACCTGACGCAGATCTTCACCGGAGACTTGTTTCACTTGCACTGTAAGGATGATCAGAGCAGTAGCGATGCAACTTGGTATTTTAATGATGAATGGCAAAGCGGGAATAAAAACCTGAAGATAGTCGCCACCTCCAAGGACTCAGGACGCTACAGATGTGAGATCAACGGCCAAAGGAGCGATGACCTCTCCATCAAAGTTCATGGTAATAGCTCAAACTCCTAAAGGTACAAAGAAATGTTCACTGTTCGTAATTATAAATGTCCTTGTGTCCGACACAGAATACGTTCCCATCGCATCACTCAGCATCAGAACAGGCCAGCCGGTGATGCGCAAGAATGACAAAGTTCTGTTGCAACTTAAACATGACGATGGACTGAGCGGATGGTCCTGCAGGGTCAACCGGGGAAAGAACACCTGGATGGTCACATTACGTATAAAGAATGAAAATCAAACATCGTTTGTCTTCCAAACCGAACCACTCAGAGTCCCTGAGACCATTTATTGGTGTGTTCATGAAAACTACAGAAGTAACCAGGTCATACTCAGGACCACTGGTAGGCTTATTATTCATTTAAACCCTTTTTATAGACATGCATCAACACCTATGCTTTACTTTACTAGGTTTAAAAACAAGAAGGTTCATTCTGATTGACTCCATGTTATATTTTGTAACAAAAACGGATTAATCACAAGACATTATTGTAATGAACAAATCTTCTAGTTTGAGAATAAATAACTTAATTCATGCATTTTAAAAGAAATTCATTTGCAACCATAATAAAGTTTAAATAATTGAAACCATTCTGTAAATTTTGTTTTTAATGTCTTTCAGAAAACGAAGTGACTCTGGAAATGTATCCATTCCCAGCGATCGCAGGAGAGGGCCTGACCCTGAGATGTCTGGTGTGGGGAACGGATGAAATTAGCAAGTCTGTTTTCTACAAGGACAACAAAATCTATCAGGATGTTAACGGACCTACGTATAAAATCAGAAGCGTTACTGAATCTGATGTGGGAAGCTATAAGTGTGAAGCCACCTACAGACACAAGGCCCAGACCATCAAAGCTTCTCATAAATACGACTCTGATGTCCAGGACATGTTGTTCCATGGTGAGCACGTACTCTGACTTCTAGTATAACGCATACGACCGCTATCGCCCATTTACAATTTACTATTTACCACCTCTGCTAATTAGTTTTACTTCCATATTTAAACTACTGTGTAGTAATATGGGGAAATGCTTATAAATCCAACATTAAATATATCTACTTGCAACAAAAAACGGCCATCAGAGTAGCAAATAAATGAAATGATATTGCATCATCAAACCCTTTTTTTAATCAAGTAAAAAGAAGTGAAATGTCTTGATCTTGTAGAATTGAACACAGCCGTGGTGATGTACAAGGCATATAATCATATAATCATATTATGCCCCCCTCCTGTGTCCAGGAGCTCTTTGAGGAGAGAAAGTCAGTATAACCTTAGAGGAACGGGTATATATATAAAAATAAAACTAGAACAAATAAAAAAAGTTTTTGTGTTTCTGTTAGAGGGGTTAGTATATGGAATAGGTTTGATGAAGAATTTTGAAAAACCCAAAACGGTAGAAGACTTTAAAAGAAGGTATAAATCTTTATTCAATGAAAGTTACAACGCTAGTAACAAAGGTCTATGCACTTTTCATTAGATTTCTGTCCTGTCCAGTTATATACTGTGACACTGTAAGATGACTGTTGTAGATTTGTTTTGCTTTTCTTGGAATTATGTTTAAAATTGTGTAATAAGATTAGGCATTAATAGTATCTGCTTACTTCACCCTTTCAGTCATTACAAGGTCTATGATCCTGTTTATATTTTGCTGTGTATTATGTAGACCAAATAAACTACTACTACTGGCAGCAAGCTAGCAGCTGTTTGCCTCTCGATCTTCCTGTCTCATTCACTAAGGCCCACCTCACCCGGTTCGTAAATTTCGACAGCAAAGGAAGAAAACAATTTTCAGAGACAAAACACTTGGAATTAGGGGTGGGTGATATGAAGAAAATCTAATATCACGATATGTTTGGGCTATATCACAATACACGATATATATCACGATATGTTTAAATAACCTTGAATAACAAATGTTTTTAGCCACATAGTGCCTAAAGTTGCATTGGTATATCTCATATTAACGTGTCAATTTTTTTTTGTTTGAAAAATTGATTGCAAAATAAAATATTAATTTAAAATGTTTTATTTTAGCCATTTCTTTAACCACTTCTGCACATAGAAGCTTTTCACAAATTACATTACATTACATTAAAGCTTTTCATGGTCAACACTGGATCTTAAAGGTATACTATGCAACTGGGATTGATTTTCCAGCGAGGCTCCCCCCAGAGGGCGAAAGTAAAAGTGCACTGTCGTAAATATGCTCAGCTGTTCTCCTGGTTTCTCAGTGAAGCCAGGCGCGGTTGTTTTGAGCAGACAGGCGAACGCACAGTGAAAGTGAAAGTGAAAGTATGAACATGCACACAGAGAGAGAGAGAAACCATTCCAATGCAGTGTTTCCCCTAGGAATTTGCTTACCGGACGACCGGCGGTGGGGGGGGGGGGGGGGGTGTAGAGACAAGCTTTGCGCGACCGGCGGAGCGAGCGACCGGCGGAAAGAGACAAGCTTTGCGCGACCGGCGGAGCGACCGCGAGCGACCGGCGGAGCGAGCGAGCGACCGAGCGACCGAGCGACCGGGCGGGCGGGGGAAAGAGACAAGCTTTGCGCGACCGGCGGAGCGACCGGTGGAGGCGGAGCGGGGGAGACAAGCTTTGCGCGCATATCGAGTTAGTTTTTTTTTTGGAATGTTGGGAGGCGGTAGCGTGAGGGAAACCCTACAATGTTACTTACAATCGCGTCAGCAGAAACGCGAGGTCCGCGTCAGCCTTGCAGCCTTCTCTTTCTTTTAGCTCTCGCCATTCGGAAAAAGCTTGCCCGATGTTCACCCGTGTACGACTCCTCTTTCTGTCCAGAGCCCTTTTCCTCTTTCTTGCCTGCTCCGACATGGGCTTTCGCTGTTTTATCGCTGGTTCCGCCATGATAACTGTACAGATATCGCCACTGCGCTAGCAACAAACATGTTCTCGCCGTAAAGCAAGACCGACTCTCGCGATCTTGCACGAGATTCTGAGCCTGTGGGCGCGGACCGAGGGCTCCTGCAGTTGCAAGTGCGGTATTTCCCCCACAGACCACCAGGGCGGCCAAGAAAACCTTAGTTCAACCTGAAATGACTCATTTAATCATCCAAAACGGTATGGAACACATTAATTAACTGAAAAATGTTGCATAGTGTGCCTTTAAAAACAGAACATCCCAGCGGCCAAAAGGAACACCAAGGAAAAATCTGAATAAACCTGAATTAAAAGCTGCTCTTTTGTGCTTAAGACATAAAAATTTGTATAATAAAAATGTGACCATCCCAAAAACAAAAGCTTGTATTGTGACTATAAAATCAACTGACCAGTCACAGCTACATATTCAGAGCATCTCAAAAATATTTCCGTTGCTCTTTAGGTGCTGGGAAATTTTAAATAAACGTTTTTTTCTGTCATATGGGATTTAGCAAAAGAAGACGCCAGTTTCAACAGTTTTACGGCTGGTTTAATTAAAGTTTCCTTCGGTGTGTGGGGGGCTGTTGACACGCGGAGTTTACAAGAGTCTTCATTTTGCACTGCATGACTTTTTAGGTGGAACTAATTTGTGCTACTGCTGCCTTTTGTGGCAATGGTGTTACGGCATGTTTTGCAAATTACCGCATTTTGTTCGACCTCCTTCTTCTGAATCCAAACCACTGCCTGAAACGCTGTCGCCATAGTTCTCGCTGTCTCGTCAACATAAGTAAGCGCACGGGTTCGTTGTTGTGTGTGCGCGCCAGAGCGCTTTCTGGATGGAGGAGGAGCGAGTGATGCGTTCACAGCATGTGGGAAAAAACTAAACTCACAGTGAATTAAATACAGCGGCTCAATCTTGCCATGAAAATTTACACTCGATGGTCGCGATAAGTCATTTTAACCATCGCACGGAGGAAAACTCGAGATACATCGAGTATATTCGATATATCGCCCACCCCTTCTTGGAATATAGATATGGTGCTGTGGTGGCAGAGGCAGGCGAGCGACGGTAGGTGACAGGGACCCAGAGCAGGGGTTCGAGCCCAGCTCTGGCGAGGCCCGCAGGAGGCACCGGGCGTCGAGGGAACGGAGGGGAGAGAGGAGGGACGAGACGCACCGGCGGCCGCGCGGCACGGCAAGTCGACCAGCCCGCACCCCCCCCCCCCCCCCCCCCCAACACCGGGCGGAGGTTGCTTCAGGGACGCCCGCTTCCCTCCCACAGCTGGCGGGGACGGAGAGGAGGGGAGGGCGCCCCCTCGTAGCTCTGCTTGAACAACAGGTTGCGCTCACGAAAACCTCACGACAGCCGACTGAATTTCAAACATGTTTGATTTTCACCGATCGTCCGATTCCTGATCGGGAGGTAGTCGTGAGAAGCCAGTCCCCCCTCCTCCCCCCCTCTACGATCAAGCTGAAATTCGGCCCGATTCAAAAAATGCCCGCACGACTGAAGAATCGGCCCGAAAAGGGGAAAAACTCGTACAGTGTACGCCCGGCTTAAGTGAATGAATGATGTCGGGGGGGCTGCATACACTCTCATTTTTTCTCTGTGCTTGACTGCCCACAAACAAAACAGATCCGCATTCCAGTGTCAAAGAAGGAGTTGGTTTCTTGATACATTTGCCAGATGTTTCTAGGAGTCTACCAAGATAAACATTCCAAAACAATGTAACGCCTTTAAACCATAAACTTTCGTGAAGCTTACCCACCATAAAACATCATGTGACCCTTACTCTCCCTGGTATCCCACAAGAAGGTTGGGTGAATTTATAGCCTGTGAGTGACCCTGCAAACTCCATACTATGTGCACTCTAGGCCACAAAGTTTAACAATAGTAGTTACAACTTAGGTAACTCTTACTGCTTAATAAAATACATGATTAATACAAAAAACTGATTATATATTTCCCTAACACAATAAACAAATCCAAGCTGACTTTCTTGTGTTTTCGGGTCAGTAGTGGTGTAGATGTTGTTCTGGCATGGAGCCCATCAGCGTTCAGTTTTTGCCTCACTGTGGAAACTAAAACCTCAGTTCATCAGCTGTGCCTTACGTCACACCTGGGTTTGCAAACGTGGAACCTAATTGACAAATTCTAAATAATTTTGACACTGCAATGGTTGCATTAAAAAATAGGACTTTATGTTGAATTGTCAAATAAATGTAATATAACTATTTATGCCAGAGGTCTGCAACTCCAGTCCTCCGGTGTCACCGTCCTGCAACCTTTGAAAGCAACCCTGCTCCAACACACCTGAACCATATAAATCAGTTAATAACTAGGTCTTTGCTAAACCTGCTGACATGCCAGTCAGGTAATTCAGCTTTTTGATTCAGGTGTGTTGGAGCAGAAATGCATCCAACAGTTGCAAGACAGCGGCACTCGAGGATTGGAGTTGGAGGCCCCCAAAAAAATATTCAAGCGCCATTTAAGTTTGGCTGAATAATTTTGCCGCAGCAGTAATTCTGTGTCTTGCTTCATTCTTGTTTCAGCTTGTCCTGTAAGACCTCAACTCTCCAATAACATGGAGTGCTCCTGTCCGTCATGTCATGGCAACATGTCATACAGGTTTTATAAGCAAACCAGTCATTCCTGGAGACCACTCCCCCTGAATGAGAAACCCAGCAACTACGGTATCTACCACTGCAGATTTGTTCTGGACTACATGAGGACTTTGCCCAGCAACTCTGAGAGTGAGTACCTGTTTCTAAACCATCTTCCTTTAACAGCCACGTTAAAGCAAAAGTTACAGCTTTGGATGCATTTCTTTCTAAAGGTACTTAGAATTTTAAAGGATGTGGCCATGAACTGAGCGGGTTGAATTCAAAATGTGTAGCTGTGGATCTTTATATTGCTCCACCAGATGTTTATCCTCAGCTGTTGCTCAGGGTTCCCAACTCTCACTCTGAAATGGTGAGACTAAATCTGTTCCTCACTCTTTCCATCGTTCCAGACGGATCTCACTCCAACTAAAAGATTGCACTCAAAGTAAAGCAAGTCTTTCCACCCTGCAGTCTGTGACCTTTCCTTCTAAATACAGTGGTGCCCACTGTAGCCACATGAGCAATAACTTAGCATTTTAAAGTAAATTACAAAGGGTTTATTAGAGAATAATATAATTGGTGCAATTCAGGACAAAGTCTTATTGATCAAAAGTTATTTTTAATACAACATCCACAAAAAAGTTGGGAAGTTTTCATCTGAAGTTGAAATTGAAATTTCCAATTTTTAGTTTGAGGCAGTGATGTGAGAGAAATATTTACCCTCATCATAATTTTCTTGTTTTGTTAACAAAAAGATGTCTTCACTAAAATACTTAATCAACCACCCTTTTTTTTAGAAAGTTGAGTTCAGTTTTACTCACCACAACCAGACCTGTTTTACAGCCACATCTCTAGAATCAAGAATGTCATTAAATAGAACCTGCCTGACCCAACGAAGTAGACCAGAAGATCTTAAAAAGCAACACATCAAGTCCCAAATGAAATCCAAAAGCAGATTGGACAGAAAGTCACCAACATCTGTCAGTCTGGGAAGGGGTTCCTACTTCAACAACTACTCTCTACTTACTCTTGATTTTAGTAATAAGCAGCACTGGACCATGAAACGTGGACAATCGTAGCAAACATAGTTGGAACTAGTATTCACATTTGCCCAGCTTGGTTTGGAAAGCTTTTTGGGGGACTTTTTACTCAGTGTTGCAAGAACTAAGGAGTTCATCCTGTAACCAATGAGTTGCAGGTTCAATCCTCTGCTCCGACCGGCTTAGTCGTTGTGTCCTTGGGCAAGACATTTCACCCGAATTGCCTACTGGCAAGCTACAGCTGCCCTGCTAACATAGCTCACCACCATCAGGGTGTGAATGACTGTAGTGTGAAGCGCTAGTCATTGGACTATTTAAAGCACTGTACAAGAGCAGGACATTCACTTAATAAATTAAATCATCATTTGAAAGCTGTATTTTTTATTAAATCAGGCTTTTTGTGTCTGAGATAAAAAAAAATGACAATCTGAAATATTTGTGACAAAAAAAGCAAAACATTTTTCATGACATTATACATTTTATACCAGTCTGTACGGTCACTGATCTCTATTATACTCTGGATTGCTAATAGCCCGCTGTTAGAACGAGTCGCTTTGAAACCACCAGCCGCCATATTGGTACTCCCTATTTTCCTCCAGTAACTAGGAAATATGTGCGCTACAGCATCGAATAACGAGGATTTTCTCATGTTCAGGGGGGGGCTTAAGACTTTTAAAATGTCAAATGCAATATACTTTTATGTTATGTACTAAAACTATCAAGTACTGAGAAAGTCATGTGCTGAAATATTTTGCATTTTATCTATTTATATATATAATTAACATTTATAAATATATAAATAACAATATACAAAAACATATATTTACATATATGTATACATATATATACATATACACACACACACACACACATATATATATATATATATATATATATATATATATATATATATATATATATATATTTTTTTTTTTTTTTTTTTTTTTTTTTTTATATGAATAACATAAAATATTTCAACACATAATTTCCTAGTAGTTGATAGTGTTAGTACATCCACTGACTGTAAGATTACCTGTGAAACGTTTTCACACAGCCAGAAAACTGCTTGTTGTTGCAACCAAATCCTATGGGGTTCTGTGAGAGTAGGGAGTAGCAAGATGGCGGCCAGTGACTTCAGTTTTTCGGGCGAATCAGCAATCCAGTGTATAATAGAGATCAGTGTGTACGGCTAATAAAAGGGCTTATTGACATTATGCTAGCAGAGTTGCCAACTATGCAACTTTTCAATTCAATTTTCAATTCAATTTTATTTATATAGCGCCAAATCATGAAACATGTCATCTCGAGGCACTTTACAAAATCAAGTTCAATCATATTATACAGATTGGGTCAGATTATACAGATTGGTCAAAATGTCCTATATAAGGAAACCAGTTGATTGCATCAAAGTCCCGACAAGCAGCATTCACTCCTGGAGAAGCGTAGAGCCACAGGGAGAGTCGTCTGCATTGTACATGGCTTTGCTGCAATCCCTCATACTGAGCAAGCATGAAGCGACAGTGGGAAGAAAAACCACCCATTAACGGAAAAAAAAAAAAACTTCCGGCAGAACCGGGCTCAGTATGAACGGTCATCTGCCTCGACCGACTGGGGTTACAGAAGACAGAGCAGAGACACAACAAGAGAGACAAAAAAGCACAGAAGCACACATTGATCTAGTAATCTGTTCTACATTAGATGGTAATAGTCGGTGATCTGTCCTCCCTGGATGATTTCACAGTCAACAGAACGTCAGACCAGGTGTACCTACTATGAAGAAAAAAGAGAGAGAACAAAAAGTTAAAAGCTGAAATGACAACAGTCATTTCAATGTAATGCAATGCAAATCTGGAGAACAGTAGACTGGAGAACAGTAGAAATCAGTAGAGTGAGAAAAATAGGCCCTGATGTCCTCCAGTAGCCTAAGCCTATAGCAGCAAAACTATAAAGGTAGCTCAGAGTAACATGAGCCACTCTAGTTATAAGCTTTGTCAAAAAGGAAGGTTTTAAGATTAGTCTTAAAAGTAGACAGGGTGTCTGCTTCACGGACCAAAACTGGGAGTTGGTTCCACAGGAGAGGAGCCTGATAGCTAAAGGATCTGCCTCCCATTCTACTTTTAGAGACTCTAGGAACCACCAGCAGACCTGCAGTCTGAGAGCGAAGTGCTCTGTTAGGAACATACGGAGTAATCAGAGCTCTGATATATGATGGAGCTTGATTATTAAGGGCTTTATACGTTAGAAGAAGAATTTTAAATTCTATTCTTGATTTAACAGGAAGCCAATGAAGGGAAGCTAAAATTGGAGAAATATGATCCCTCTTGTTGATTTTCATCAGAACTCTTGCTGCAGCATTTTGGATCAGCTGAAGACTTTGAATTGCATTTTGTGGACTTCCTAATAGTAAAGAATTACAATAGTCCAGCCTTGAAGAAACAAATGCATGGACTAGTTTTTCAGCATCACTCCTGGACAGAATGTTTCTAATTTTGGCGATATTCCGGAGGTGAAAAAAGGAAACTCTGGAAACCTGTTTAATATGGGATTTAAATGACATGTCTTGGTCAAAAATAACACCAAGGTTTTTTACTTTATTACCAGAGGCCAAGTTAATGTCATCCAGATTAAGTGATTGGTTAAGAAGTTTATTTTTTGAGGACTCTGGCCCAAAGATTACAACTTCGGTCTTGTCAGAATTTAGATGCAGGAAATTTAAAGTCATCCAGCTTTTGATGTCATCAAGACATGACTGCAGTCGAAGTAATTGATTGGATTCATCAGGATTTATGGATAGATATAGCTGAGTGTCATCAGCATAACAGTGGAAATTAATCCCATGCTGTCTGATAATTTTGCCGATCGGAAGCATATATATAGTAAAGAGAATTGGTCCAAGGACTGAACCCTGTGGTACTCCACAGGTGACCCTAGAGTTTGAGGAAGATTTATTATTAACATGAACAAACTGGAATCTGTCCGACAGATAAGATTTAAACCAGCCTAATGCTTTCCCCTTAATCCCTACAGTATGCTCAAGTCTTTGTAGGAGAATATTGTGATCAACTGTATCAAATGCAGCACTAAGATCTAACAGGACAAGTACAGACACAAGTCCATTATCTGAGGCCATGAGAATATCATTAGTGACCTTCACCAGAGCCGTTTCAGTGCTATGATGAGCTCTGAAGCCTGACTGAAACTCCTCAAGTAGGTCATTGCTTTGTAAATGTTCACAAAGTTGATTAGCAACTACTTTCTCAAGAATTTTAGATAAGAAAAGAAGATTAGATATAGGTCTGTAGTTTACTAGCTCATCTTGATCAAGAGAAGGTTTCTTAAGTAAAGGTTTAATAACAGCTACTTTAAAAACCTGTGGTACATATCCATTTACTAAGGATAGATTAATCATGTCTAAAATAGGACCACTGATCAAAGGGAATACCTCCTTAAACAACTTGGTTGGGATTGGGTCTAACATACAGGTAGAAGGTTTAGATGAAGCTAAGATTTTAGATAGCTCAGAAAGCTCTACTGCTTCTAAACAGTTCAGACACAGCGCAGGTTCTAAAGATTCCTCCAATGCTGCCTTACTTACTGGGGATGAGGTAATCATGTTTGGGAGGATGCCAATTATTTTATTTTTAATGGCATCAATTTTATTTATGAAGAATCCCATAAAATCATTACTACTAAGAGCTAAGGGAATGGATGGATCAACAGAGCTGCAGCTCTGAGTAAGTTTGGCAACTGTACTAAAGAGAAATCTAGGATTATTTTTATTCTCTTCAATTAATGATGAAAAATATGCTGCTCTAACTCTGCGAAGGGTCTTGTTATACAACAACTTCATTTTTATATTTGAAAGTGAGGGAGGATAATTAAGTGTTCAGTTTCTTTCTGTTATTAGCGACCTGTAGATATTTTGATAGGGCTGAATATATTGTTCTTACTTATGTCAGAGCACTCACAAACAGACCAGTCCTAACACAGCAGTCCCTCCCAGCTGTAGCCAGAGCAGGATTGATTCATGCTCTCCATGTCAAGGCAACAGATGAATCTGGCACACACAGGTTAGCTGCTAGCTAATAGGAATATTTTCCTTGTCCAGCATAAATAACATACCATGATGTTAACCCTTTCACCTACCGCATCTTTTACAATAACGTGCAGATGTTCAATCATGCAAACTATATGAGTGTCTTGATTAGGGCCATTTGTTTGTGTTTCTGGGGCTGATTGACTAATTATTCCCCACTCCATTGTCCGCGCTCTTCCCAGTCACCATAATCAGCTCCACCTGCTCCTGACTAATTGTTTCCAAGCCATTCTATCTGGGACTTCACCTACTTATACCTGCCTCACAACTACTCCCTGCCAGATTGTCCCATCTCGCTGCCTGCATTTTGGGTCTCCAGTGTTCCTGTGCTCCCCCTTCCATCGCTAATTTGTCACACTAGTGCTTGTGTGCACCACCTGCTTCTTGTGTTCCTGTGTTGGATTTGTACCCGCTCTGTTTCACTGGATTATTCATCGACTTTCTACCTGGTCAACCTGTCTTTGCTATTATCTCCTGGTCAGTCTGTCTTAGTCATTATCACCCGCCAACAGCTATCATCGTCTGCCAGTTTTGCCTGTCATCATCTCTCTTTTAACAATAAACCTTTAAACTCTGTGTCTGGCTCAAATACTGGGTTTCCAGTGTACTAAGCATTACAGTACGATCTGGCCTGACCTGGCCCTGTTTTGCTCCGGAGCTGCTTTAATCTCGGACACAGACGTTCGGACTTAGCAGCAGATGGAGGAAGCCTCAAGGGACCTACCTAAAGACCTGGAGCTCCTGCCTTCCCCTCTGCTGTTGGAGGAGATGGAGTGAGATGCTGGTTGCCAGGGCTCCAGGCTAACTGTCCCGCTTCCCTGCAGCCACCCTATGCCTCAGCATAATGAGCCTTCTCCAAGTCTGCCACTAGGGGTCCATCTGTCACCAGTATTGAAACCACAGAATCTGTTCACATTATGGAGGGTCTAGAGGACGCCTCAGAGCTTTTTCCCGTTTCTCAGTTCATCGATGAGGTGTTCCAGGTGGATCCGTCTCCAGTTTGTACACCAGACATGGTCGAGAAAGAGGTTGCAGGTTACAGGTGGTTCTGTCTTCAGTCTTCATTCCCAAGATGGTCTACAAGACTGTCCAGATTGGCTTGCCGGCTGTTGATGATGTTCGCCGAGAGCTTACCCAACAACCTTGTCATCAGGGGCCTCGTCAAAACGGCAATCATCCAGGGCCCCACAGTTATTACAAGGATCCTAAGTTGCGGCAATGGTCCTACTGCCAGAGTCGTTGAGTGGGATCTAATTGCCTGAACTACGTCAAGGGATCCCATTTCCTGAACTGTTTCATGAGATCCTGTTTCCAGAGCTGCTGCCAGGGTTGCTACCAGGATTCATGTGCACCAAGCTCCAGGCCAGATGCGGACAACTCATCAGATGTTCTCATCTTCGTCTGAGTCCCCGATGGCCGCCAAGAGCCCTGCACCGTGGCCAATGCATGCTAAGAGTCCTGGTCCATCACTGATGGCCTCCCGGAGTCTTGCTCCATTATCAATGGCCTCCAAGAGCTTTGCTCCGTCTGAGGTGTAGAGTCCCACATCACCTTTGACGGTCTCAGGGATGCCTACCAGAAATCCTGCTTTGCTGAGGATGACCTCCTGAGATCCTGCTATACCAGGAGAGTCCTCTGAGCCACCCGCCAGGGGTCCTGTTTTCCACAGGATGACCTCCGGAGATCCTGCTTCGCCAAACTCTTCCGCCAGAGATCCTGCCACGTCCAGGCCACTCCCCTGAACTCTTGGTTCGCCCTTTCTGGGTTGTTTTGTGTCTGGTTTTGGATTCTTGGTGAGTCTGTCTTAGTCATCATCACCCGCCATCAGGGCGCAGAGGTTAGGGAGTTCGTCCTGCAATTGGCGGGTTGCCGGTTCGATCCCCCGCTCTGACTGTCTCCGTTGTGTCCTTGGGCAAGACACTTCACCCGCATCGCCTGCTGGCGGTGGTCAGAGGGCCCGGTGGCGCTGGTGTATGGCAGCCTCGCCTCTGTCAGCCTGCCCCAGGGCAGCTGTAGCTACTAACATAGCTCATCGCCGTCAGGGTGTGAATGAGTGAATGACTAAACTGTAGTGTGAAGTGCTTTGGAGGTCGTCATGACTAGTTAAAGCGCTGTACAAGCCATTTACCATTTTGCCTGTCATCATATCTCTTTTAACAATAAACCTTTTAAGTTTAACTCCATGTCTGGCTCGAATATCGGATTCCCGGTTTTTTGGCAAAATCTTAGAGTTAGAGCATAAATATCCTGACTTCATGAGATCTTGCTACACCACCACCAGTTTCTATTATTTCATTGTTTTATGTTCCATGTTTCAGTTTCAAGTGGCCCCGGTCCATCTCCGGTGTTGGGTATAGTGATGGGGATCTTGGTTGCTATCCTACTCATCTGCTTTTTGTTGTGCTTTTTGAAGTGGAATAACAAGAGAAAAGCTCAAGGTCAGTACCAATCCTCTAGTTCTGCACTTTTTGACTGCATTCAGCTCACACTTTGCATCACGTGTCTCTTCATTTTAGCGGACATTTACCAGGAAGTGGCAATGAGGTCACCAGAGGAAAGACATTATGATGCTCTGAATGTGGCGCAAGTGAAAGAGGGCGAATACGACACGCTTCAGTCTGGACCAGAGGGCAGAGAGAAGACAGGTGGCGAATACCAACCGCTGAAGAAACAAGGCACCAAGGAGGAGGTTTACCACACTCTGGGAGATAATGTGCCATCGGGATCAGGAGAAGGAGGTTATGAAGCTCTAAAGAGAGAAGGAATGCAAAAGGATGAATACGACACCCTTAAAACCAAGCAAGCGGAGGACAAGGCAGGTGCAAAAAGTGAGGGAGGATACGAGGCCCTGAGGAGAGAAGGAATCCAAAAGGATGAATATGACACCCTTAAAACCAAGCAAGCGGAGGACAAGGCAGGTGCAAAAAGTGAGGGAGGATACGAGGCCCTGAGGAGAGAAGGAATCCAAAAGGATGAATATGACACCCTTAAAACCAAGCAAGCGGAGGACAAGGCAGGTGCAAAAAGTTAGTTGTAGAAAGTGGAGGAGATAATTGAGATAAACGAGAGCGAGGCTCCAAGACAAAGAATGATGGGTTTCATTCTACCCAGAGGTGGGCAGATTAGCCAAATACTTTACTCAAGTAAGAGTAGCATTAGTTCAACACATTTACTCAAGTAGAAGCAAAAAGTAATATCTCATGTCGATGAAAAAAAAGGATTTAGCATGAAGGCTACTCAGCTGCCAAGTAACAATTCAAACAGCTGATTTAATTTGGACAAAATTATGTTATCAGACAGAGAAAAACATAAAGTCATCTGCAAATTCTGGTATTTTGAAAAATAAAAATGTGTAGAATTGATAACATTATAATCAAATAACAAATTTAGACAGAAGAAACACACATTTCTTGTTCTTTTTTTGAGTACTTCCACTCACAATACATGCTGACCTTCCAAATGACACAGCAGGCTGAGCAGATAGAAAATACAAAAACAGGTCTCACTTTAGCATAAATTGCTGATTTCGGTGCATCTGATGCATTTTGGGTTAAAATATTCTTGTTCATCATTCAGTGCAGGAACTCCAAGTCAGTGGAGAGACCAAAAATTTTTTCTTCACTTTTACTTTGGTGTTAATAAAATATTTTTGGTCGATAATTTTACAGTGCAGTTAAACTACTGTTAAAAGAGAGTTGTTGTTGTTTTTTTATTAAATAAAAAAAATAAAAATAAAACAATAAATAAAAACGAAAAAAAGAAAAAAAAAATAGATAAATAAATAAAAGTGAGTTGTTTTTTTTCAAAGGTAAATGTAACTATACTATTCACCTCTTCCTCAATTAGCTGACTGATTAAAAGGGAATTCAGTGCCAGTGTTTAATTAAACATAATAATATGATTATTAATAATAATAATAATAATAATAATAATAATAATAATAATAATAATAATAATAATATGAAACATAGGAAGATCAAACATTTTTATTTATATTTTATCATTAAGGAGAGAAATTTACTCCTAATATTTATATTTATTAATTTGATTAATTTAATTATTTAAAAAATTGACAAACATTAATTACGAGTTACAAAAGTAGTAAAATATAAATTTTAGGAGATAGACATTCAAGAATGTTAACAGACAAAACATACGTGGAAGCAGGGTTTCCACTTTTCTTCCAGCTAAAGTAATTTTGCATCAAGCTAAATAACATTTGTTTTCTATGCTTACTTTCATATTCCATAAATCTCTGTATTACACATTATTTGTTCAGCTTGCTAAAATAGATAAACCAGATGCAAATATGTAATGCTTTTAGTTCTGATGGTAACTTCGGTATCATGTTTCAAGACTTATGCACAGCTTCAAAGTAAGAAATTAACATTTATGAGTAAAACATGTAGATTTAGCAGTCAGAATGCATTATTACATGGTTTGGTATCATTGTTGTTGCAGATTTCTGCTGTTTTAGCATTTTGCAAACAGAAAACTGCACATTTCTTAATGCAGATGTAAATAATTTTACAATATTTTGTTTGTAGCTACTCAGCTACCAAATAACAATTCAAACAGCTGATTTAATTTGTACAAAATTATGGAATCAGACAGAGAAAAACATGAAGTCATCTGCAAATTCTGGTATTTTGAAAAATAAAAATGTGTAGAATTGATAACATTATAATGAAATAACAAATTTAGACAAAAGAAACACACATTTCTTGTTCTTTTTTTGAGTACTTCCACTGACAATACATGCTGTTTATCATCTATTGGTTTGACCTTCCAAATGACACAGCAGGCTGAGCAGATAGAAAATACAAAAACAGGTCTCACTTTAGCATAAATTACTGATTTCGGTGCATCTGATGCATTTTGGGTTAAAATATTCTTGTTCATCATTCAGTGAAGGAACTCCAAGTCAGTGGAGAAACCAAAAACTTTTACTTCACTTTTCCTTTGGTATTAATAAAATATTTTTGATCGTCATTGGAATTTGAAGTATGCCAAATAATTTTACAGTGCAGTTAAACTACTGCTAAAAGTGAGATTTTTTTATTTAAAAAAAATTCTGTTGATGTCAGTGTGTAATTAAACATAATAATAATAATAATAATAATAATTAATAATAATAATAATAAAAATAATAATATAAAACATAGGAAGATCAAACATTTTTATGTATATTTTGTAATTAAGTAGAGAAATTCACTTCTAATATTTATATTTATTAATTTGATTAATTGAATTATTACAAAAATTGACAAACATCAATTACAAGTTACAAAAGTAGTAAAATATACATTTTAGGAGATAGACATTCAAGAATGTTAACAGACAAAACATACGTGGAAGCAAAGTCTCCACTTTTCTTCCAGTTAAAGTAATTTTGCTTCAAGCTAAATAACATTTGTTTTCATTGCATACTTTCATATTCCATAAATCTCTGCATTACACGTTATTTGTTCAGCTTGCTTAAATAGAAAAAAAACAGATGCAAATATGTAATACTTTTAGCTCTGATGATAACTTGGGTATCATGTTTCAAGACTTATGCACAGCTTCAGAGTAGGAAATTAACATTTATGAGTAAAACATGTAGATTTAGCAGTCAGAATGCATTATTACATGGTTTGGTATCATTGTTGTTCCAGATGATTTCTGCTGTTTTAGCATTTTGGAAACAGAAAACTGCACATTTCTTAATGCAGATGTAAATCTTCATACACAACTCTGATGTAATAAAAATTGAATAAATCTGTTTTGTTTTAACTTCTTGGTGCTTTATTTTAGAGTGATAATAAATGATGATGGTAAGAAGTCATTAGATGGTTTTTTTATGTCCATCCAGCTAAAACCTTGGTCATTTTGAGGATTTATTACAAACATAATAAATATTTCAGCACAAATGAGATGGTACAAGTTTAAAATAAGTTGTTGATAAAAAAAACAATAAAATAGACTGACCCCCTATATTTTAGACTTCTGGGTGATTTGATTATTTATTATTACATTATCAGAATTTTAAACAGTTTTACCGTTTTTTAAATCTTGTGGAGTTTAGTAAGTAAGTAAAGTAAACTTTTTTTATGTAGCACCTTTCACTGGATAAAAAACACAAAGTGCTTAACAATAAAAACAACCATAAAAAAAAGACAAAACAGCATAAATGCAACATCATAGCATAAAACTAGTTAAAAGCCAGTCGGAACAAGTGGGTCATCAACTGTTTCTTAAAATAACAAACAAAGTCAAGACAGCGTAAAGATGAAGGCAACGCCTTCCTCAGTCTGGGAGCCACAGCTTTAAAGGGGAAGTCCGGTCAACAAGGAAAAATCAGGATATCATTAGCTATAACTAAAACTAATACGTTCGTGGTTATTTAATGAACTTATCTTTAATCAATAAGAAAATAAAAACATAAATTGTCGTCTGAATCACTGTGTATGGGGGCTGACATTACTGCCCATATTTGGGCGTTTGACATCACATCCTGCGACATAGAAAAGCGGAAGCGGCGACAGTATTTCTCTCCGCTTTCCATGCAAAGTCAATAGGAGCCGTTCTACACAGCTGCAATCATCAATAATTATTTCGGATTTCCAGAGGACTTCACCGCTGACATTCCCAAGAGCTATTGCTGAAGCAACAATGCCCACGTGCATGGCCATCGGATGTTCCAACACAACTGGTAAAAGTGGAAAAAACATAGCTTATTTTAACTTCCTGATTCATGAGCCACCGGGCTCGGCGATGGATTGCCAACTTGAAGAGCGGATTTGCCATCTAACTTCTGGCCAGAGAGAAAACACGTCATATGCAGTGACCATCTCGAAGAAGAATGTTTTGAACATGACATGAGGGCGAGGATTTTCGGTAAGTTATTTTTAAATTTTAAATTTAGAAGTTACGGGGATGGTTACCGACCAGAGGGGCGGAGGGATACAACATGGTATCCCTCCGCACATGCTGGGGCGGAGGGATACCATGTGGTATCCCTCCGCCCCAGCATGTGCTGGAATGCTTTTATATTTTAATACTTATACAATAATGACCACCTGCCCTATTTGCTAGGGGGCAAATATATAACTTAAGTCACTTCAGCGCGATCTCTCCTCCGCTGTGTGTGTGTGTGTGTGCGCGCGCTCCGCTGCAGCGCCGGCAAAGCCGTGCTGCGCGGAGCGCGCGCGCACACACACACACACACACACACGCGTGTATATATATATACTGTAGGACCCGACTGAGTTTGCAATGGAAATAGGTACGCTGGATTCCGTCAAAAGTCCGGTTTCTGTCAAGAAACTCTTCTAAAACATCCATATCGCTATCAGATGATGATGACTCCACGGAACTCTCATCACTGTCACTAAATACTTCATCACTCTCTGCTTCGTACAGAGCACCAGTCGCCATCTTGGAAAATAGTGCGCCGTGACAAACAGAGCGTTGAAACTTGCTCATCAGCGGGTCCGCCGAGTGACGTCAAAAAATGGGAGGTGACAGTACTATTCTTGACCAAGATGGATTCCTCCACATAAACATGATTAAGTCAGAATTATTCTTAATTAAAAAAACGTATAATTTTTTGCACAGTATGTAGTAGTTTTATATTTAAAGTACTTTCAGCAGTTTGAATTCTGATTTTGACCGGACTTCTCCTTTAACAGACCGACCCCCTCTGGTCCTGAAATTAGTTCCTGGAACCATTAACAGCCTTTGGCTCCAGGATCTCAAACTAAAAGAAGGAGAATATGGTTGTAAAAGGTTGGTGATATAAACTGGAGCTTGGCCACTGAAAGTAAAGACTAAAATGTTAAAATGAACTCTAAAATGTACCGGTAGGCAATGTAAAGAGGTTAAAACTGAGGTACTGTTCTGTCTCTTTCTTGTGTTGGTTAAAAGTCTTGCAGCAGAATTCTGCACTAACTGCAGACGGCCAAGGTCTTTCTTAGTCAAACGTATTAAAAGGCTGTTACAATAGTCAAAACGAGATTAAATAAAAGCATGAATAATCATCTCTAATTCAGGCTTTGACACTAAAGTTTGAAGCTTGGAAATATTTCTTACCTCAAAGAAGCAGTTTTTGAATAATCTGCGGGAATGACGCTCTAGTGACACGGCAGAATCCAAAATCATGCCAAGTTTTCTGACCTTGGTTTGACAGAGGAGGCCAAAACACCCAGAAATTTCTTAAATGACGTTATTTGGTTCTCAGGGGCAATGATGAGTGTTTCGTCTTATCGGAGTTAAGCTGCAGGTAGTTGTCACAGAGCCACTGTTTAATATAATTTACACAGTTTATCAAGCAGGACAATTTAAAATATTCAGTAGGCTTAAAAGAACAATAGAGCTGAATGTCATCAGCATAGAAATGATAAGACACAACAGGGAATTGCCTGATTATCTGGCCAAGAGGGAAAACACATAAAAGAAAAATAATAGATCCCAAGACAGAGCCCTGTAGTACCCGACCTAGCAGGTATTTTAAGTCAGACATGAACTGGTGTCCAAAAACACTAAAAGATCTTCCAGAGAGATAGGATCTAAACCAGGGCTTTGAACCGGTTCAAGGAACGAAAATGAAAACCGGGAACTTTTTGTATTTTACAGGGAACAGAAACAAAACCAGAAACGTTATTATTTTTTATGTTCTGGAACTGGAACACTTATTTAAAAATAATGGTAACCGGTTAATACCGGTTTTATTTCGTTCCTCAAAGTTTTCGTTGCCTAATTAACTAAAAAAAAAAAGTAATTATTTTCCTGCGCACGTTACCATGACGGCTGAGGTTCACTTCCTGTGTGACATCACACATTCGCTGACTGAATGGAGAGAGAGCGGTGTCTCCACTAGAGCTACACATCTTAAATAAGAGGTAAATTACGATCCATCGTTAAGTAAAACGCTCATTCCAAACACAATATCAATAGCTATATTTGTCAAACGAAAGGAACGAAATTAACTGTTCTGGGAACAGTATTTTTTTGTTCTAACCGGTTCGGGAACGTCAATTTATTGGTGGAACTCGTAACCGGAAACGTTATAATTCCGTTTCTGTTCGGAACGAACCGATTGGGGAAAAAATCGGTTCAAAGCCCTGATTTAAACCACTCTAAAACCACACCTGGGTTACTATCATAGTGTCCTGTAATCTGCTGTTGTCTGTAAAATGCTGTAAACTGAGGTTTATTGCCTAATTACTGAAAAACAGGATCACGTTTAAGTCACCACAGGGGAAACGCTCAGTTTGTGTTTTGGTTAAAGTATCCAGAACCTCCAATCCCAAACAAAACTTTGTTTCAAGAAAATTAGCACATGTGCTCAATTTTATGCTTATCCTAAAATATTATTCATGCGCCTAGAATATCTATGTTTAAAGTGGTCTTTAAATTTGACCAACGTGTTTATTTTTACTGGAAGTAAAATGGATGTTTTGGAGCAACCCAGCCAGGGTCCTGAGTTTAATCTCTTGGAGAATCTGTGGTGGGAGCCATAGATTAGGGTGATGGCATGGGGGCCTTCCACCCTCAAACACAAATCATCAAAATAAAAGTAGAAACATGTCCAGCGAGTGGCGCCTGTCAGGCCGCTGCGGCCTCTTTCTCTCCTCTCTTACAGGTGGTCGGTAATTGGCAGGAGGGCCGGGGCACGTAGCTGATCCGTGTTGCGTGTTGATGATGGGAGGCATTTAAGCGGAAGGCTGGCATCAGAACGACGCCGTAGTGTTAACCAGTGAGTGTGGTACACCTCAGTTGGCCACTGTCAGATGACAGCTTTCTCTCTCCTGTTCGCTAATCTGTTTCTCCTGTGTCCCAGGTTGCCTCATAGTCCGCAGCGCCTCTCGTTCGCCGAGCCTAATCCCAAGACCCGCCGAGAATCCCTTCGGTCCTCTGCCGGCAGCCAGGCCGCTACAACAGATCGTTCCCACCGTCCCCCGGCCCGCCTTCCTGCCACACAGCCACTGGCTCCGCCAGCCCGCTACCACACCATCACCGGCTACTCGCCTTCGCTGGATCTACTCTCTGCCTCCTCCCTGGCGGTCCCCCCCCCATCCTCGCTTCCGAGTCCTGTCTGTGGAGGTTCGATTGATGCTGCCGTCGGCTCCCGTCGTCCCTTTCCCCAATTCCCTTATAAATAAATACAGTTAAATCTGCACTTGTTCTCCTGAGTGTGCTCTGCATGTGGGCGAAAGCCTTAAAAACCATGACACACACATTTATCTAAACACTTCTAGGTTCATACTAATGTTTAAAATCTTCAGGTCACCTATCAGAGTGAGAGATTAAGTTTACTATAATTAACAAGCAACATTGTGCAAAAGAAATGCAGGAAAGTTTCTGCCCTGACACTTTGATAAGGTCTGAAAAGTCCATTGATTTCATTTAGTATTTGCATTCGGTGAAATACCCCCAAGATTAGACCTTAACGCAAAAACAAGACATGAAAATGCTGCTGTTTTCTTCCCGTTTCTAGGCCAGTTCAATAGCTGCTTCGTCTCATTGTATTTTCATTTCAATATAACAG
This sequence comes from Fundulus diaphanus, assembly GCA_037039145.1. Taxonomy (NCBI): domain Eukaryota; kingdom Metazoa; phylum Chordata; class Actinopteri; order Cyprinodontiformes; family Fundulidae; genus Fundulus; species Fundulus diaphanus. The sequence continues at coordinate 2,205,045 of CM073143.1, read as the reverse complement.
TATTTTATAAGCTAATTCCCTTTTTACTAAAGGTTCGTTTACAGAAGCAGACAGTGCTGGTAAAAGTCCACCTTTGTTTTATCAAGTAGAAGCATTTATGTGAATTTAATCATTTTTAAATGGCAGCAAGTAGTTTTTTAATTTTTTTTAAAAGTATACTTGACAAAATAATAGCGTCACACCTCAGTGAGGTCCTTTATTAGCCTAAAAAGCTCATCTTTTGTGTCTACTCTCAATGCACCAAAGGTAAAAATGTGTAAGTAGCTTAAAACTTCCACGTATTGAATTAAAGGGTAAATAAAACATAAACTTGTTGTTAAAAAATAGCTCATATGAATTTGTTTTGTTTTGCTACCAAAGGTTTACAGACTCAAACATGTGAACATTTTCAGATATACCAGATTTTTTTTTTCCATAAACTCATGTTGAAGCAAGAGACTGAACTGAATCTATTTCCTTTATTCTGGATTATCATATGTGAGGATCTGTACACATCTATTGGCTCACTCCCAATGCAGGTATCAATAATCTGACTGGATGAAAAATGACAAACTTTTATGGTTTGTTGATTTATCTTTATTGTTGTTATGCTGCTTCTTCTGTACAGTGTCCTTGAGTGCTCCGAAAGGTGCTTTTAAATAAAATGTATTATTAAAAAGAAGCGCTGATTGCCCAATGAGATTCTTTAAGTAACCAATTAGAGACCAGTATGAAGTCATATGGAAGTCAAAAGTTTATGAAGATACATACACACTCATCTGTCTGGCACCCCAGCTGATGATTAAAGTCAATTCAATTCAATTTTATTTATATAGCACCAATTCATGAAACATGTCATCTCAAGGCACTTTCCAAAGACAAATTCAGTCAGATTATCCTCTCTAAGGAAACCCAGCAGGTTGCATCAAGTCTCTCCAAGCAGCATTCACTCCTCCTGAAAGAGCGTAGAGCCACAGTGGACAGTCATCTGCATTGTTGATGGCTTTGCAGCAATCCCTCATACTGAGCATGCATGAAGCGACAGTGGAGAGGAAAACTCCCCTTTAACAGGGAGGAGAACCTCCAGCAGAACCAGAACCAGGCTCAGTGTGAACGCTCATCTGCCTCGACCCACTGGGGCTTAGAGAAGACAGAGCAGAGACACAGAAAGCGATGGATGATCTGCCTCCCCTGATGATGTCACAGCTAACAGAACGCCAGACCAGGTGTACCTTCTATGAAGAGAAAAATGACAGAGAACAAAAAGTTAAAAGCTGAAATAACAACAAACAATGCAGATTGGAGAGCAGCAGGAGAACTCAGCAGAGTGAGAGAAATAGGCCCTGATGTCCTCCAGCAGCCTAAGCCTATAGCAGCATAACTATAGAGATAGCTCAGGATAACCTAAGCTACTCTGACTAGAAGCTTTGTCACAAAGGAAAGTTTTAAGCCTATGTCATAGTCCAGGCCGAGGTGCAAGCCGGGTTTTTCTTCTCTCTTCCTCTGCAGGGTTGGACGGGCAGGTGCTCCTCGTCTGAGTTGATTGCCACCCTTCTTAAAGTGCTGAAGCCAGGAGGAGGGCGCCAGTTCGTTAACGCTCATGCGTTGGTACAGACCAAAGCCTTGTTCCTAGCCTTGATTCCTCGTGCAAACCCAAGCCTAATCCTGTCTCTATTCCTTCCTCCTAGAAAACCTGGATCCAAGCTCAAGACCACATCTCTGCTGTTCATGCTCCCTGAAGACATCACTGAGACTTTCCGAGTTCATGTTCTGGATATAAACGTCAAGTCTCAGACCTACAAACTACGTAAGCCCTCCAACCTGAGCTCGCCTGCCTGTCCACCCTCAGACCACCACCTCTGGAGAAAACCTACCGGCTCTGCACCTACCACCAACTGCACTGGACATCACCCTCCCAAACTCAAACCTCACCGTCAGCCCAGTGAGTTTCTCTGCTACCCACAAGACAATAATCATTATTCAAACATTCTCCTGCCCGCTGCTCATCTCTCACCTTCCCTTCCTCAGCCCACGAACCCAGAGACCCAGCCAGCAGACATCACCTCTCATTTATTATTTTTTCAATAAAACCCTTAAACCGTTTTCTGCCTCCGTATTTGTGCTCATTCCAGAGTCAATTAATTAAAACATGACAGCCTAGTCTTGATAAAGAATATGACTTACACAAAAAATGAACCCAAATTTGAATAGGAATGATGAAAAATCAAAAAAATGACAAATATAATTACTTATTTCCTAATTTACGTTTACTGTATCTATGCATTTCACTGCAATTTTGATAGGGCCGGTGTGTTTTCGGCCCCTACTGGCAAGTCACCACTGCGGCTATAAAAAGCTGCATAGAAGGTGTATAAAAAGCTGATGTTAACAGGTTAGTCAGGTTATCTGTTCAGGTAGCCAGCTTAAAACTAGCAGCTTTCCAGCTGTTTTAGCGCTCCATGGAACAAAAATGCCTTGCTTTTAAATGTGGGAAGGTTCAGGTTAAATGTGGGACGTGGAATGTCACCTCTCTGGTGGGGAAGGAGCCTGAGCTAGTACGCGAGGTTGAGAGGTTTCGACTAGAGATAGTCGGGCTCACCTCGACGCATGGCTCTGGCTCCGGAACCAGTCTCCTCGAGAGGGGCTGGACATTCTTCCACCCTGGAGTTGCCCCCGGTGAGAGGCGCCGAGCTGGGGTGGGCATACTTGTTGCCCCTCATCTCGGTGCCTGCACGTTGGGGTTCTCCCCGGTGAACGAGAGGGTGGCCTCCCTCCGCATTCGTGTGGGGGGACGGGTTCTGACTGTTGTTTGTGCTTATGCGCCAAACAGCAGTTCAGATTACCCACCCTTTTTGGAGTCCTTGGAAGGTGTACTGGAGAGTGCCCCTCCTGGGGACTCCCTCGTTTTGCTGGGGGACTTCAACGCTCACGCGGGCAATGACAGTGGGACCTGGAGGGGCGTGGTTGGGAGGAACGGCCCACCTGATCTGAACTCGAGTGGTGTTCTGTTGTTGGACTTCTGTGCTCGTCACGGATTGTCCATCACAAACACCATGTTCAAGCATAAGGGTGTCTCTTGGCACCAGGACACCCTAGGCCGTAGTTCAATGATCGACTTTGTTGTCGTTTCATCTGATCTGCAGCCGCATGTCTTGGACACTCGGGTGAAGAGAGGGGCGGAGCTCTCCACCGACCACTACCTGGTGGTGAGTTGGCTCCGATGGTGGGGGAGGAAGCTGGTCAGACCTGGCAGGCCCAAACGTACTGTGAGGGTTTGCTGGGAACGTCTGGCAGAGTCCCTTTTGAGACGGAGCTTTAACTCCCACCTCCGGGAGAGCTTTGTACACGTCCCGAGGGAGGCGGGGGACATTGAGTCTGAATGGACCATGTTCCGTGCCTTCATTGTTGAGGCGGCTAGTCGGAGCTGTGGCAGCAAGGTTGTCAGTGCATGTTGCGGCGGCAACCCTCGAACACGGTGGTGGACACCAGTGGTGAGGGAAGCCGTCAAGCTGAAGAAGGAGTCCTACCGGGCTTTTTTGGCCTGTGGGACTCCGGAAGCAGCTGATGTGTACCGGCAGTCGAAGCGGCAGGCGGCTCGGCTGGTCGCCGAGGCAAAAACTCGGGCGTGGGAAGAGTTCGGAGAGGCCATGGAGAAAGACTTCCGTATGGCTTCGAAGCGATTCTGGTCCACTATCCGGCGTCTCAGGAGGGGGAAGCAGTGCAGTACCAACACTGTTTACAGTGGGGGTGGTGTGCTGCTGACCTCGACTCGGGATGTCGTGCTTCGGTGGGCGGAATACTTCGAAGACCTCCTTAATCCCACCAACACGTCTTCCATTGCAGAAGCAGAGCCTGGGGACTCTGGGTCGGGTTCTCCCATCTCTGGTGCTGAGGTTGCCGAGGTTGTTAAAAAGCTCCTCGGTGGCAAGGCCCCGGGGGTGGATGAGATTCACCCTGAGTACCTTAAGGCTCTGGATATTGTGGGGCTGTGTTGGTTAATGCGGCTCTGCAGCATTGCGTGGACATCGGGGGCAGTTCCCCTGGATTGGCAGACTGGGGTGGTGGTCCCCCTATTTAAAAAGGGGGACCGGAGGGTGTGTTCCATCTACAGAGGAATCACACTCTTACGCCTCCCTGGTAAGGTCTATTCTGGGGTTCTGGAAAGGAAGGTCCGTCGGATAGTTGAATCTCGGATTCAGGAAGAGCAGTGTGGTTTTCGTCCTGGCCGTGGAACACTGGACCAGCTCTACACCCTCAGCAGGATCCTGGAGGGGGCATGGGAGTTTGCCCAACCAGTCTACATGTGCTTTGTGGATCTGGAGAAGGCATTCGACCGTGTCCCCCGAGGGATCCTGTGGGGGGTACTCCGGGAGTATGGAGTACCGGACCCTTTAATAAGAGCTGTCAGGTCTCTGTATGACCGGTGTCAGAGTCTGGTCTGCATTGCCGGCAGTAAGTCGGACCTGTTTCCGGTGAGAGTTGGACTCCGCCAAGGTTGCCCTTTGTCACCGATTCTGTTCATAACTTTTATGGACAGAATTTCTAGGCGCAGCCAAGGTGTTGAGGGGATCCATTTTGGTGGCCTTAGGATTGCGTCTCTGCTATTCACAGCCGAGTGCGAAGCGGCCGGAATGAAGATCAGTGCCTCCAAATCTGAGACCATGGTCTTGAACCGGAAAAGGGTAGAGTGCCTTCTCCGGGTTGGGGAGGATGTGCTGCCCCTAGTGGAGGACTTCAAGTATCTTGGGGTCTTGTTCACGAATGGGGGGAAGATGGAACGGGAGATCGACAGGCGGATTGGTGCGGCGTCTGCTGTGAAGCGGGCGCTGTACCGATCCGTTGTGGTGAAGAAAGAGCTGAGCCAAAAGGCGAAGCTCTCGATTTAGCGGTTGATCTACGTTCCTACCCTCATCTATGGTCACGAGCTTTGGGTCGTGACCGAAAGAACGAGATCCCAGACACAAGCGGCCGAAATGAGTTTTCTCCGTAGTGTGTCTGGGCTCTCCCTTAGAGATAGGGTGAGGAGCTCAGTCATCCGGGGAGGACTCAGAGTAGAGCAGCTGCTCCTCCACGTCCAGAGGAGCCAGTTGAGGTGGCTCGGGCATCTGGTTAGGATGCCTCCTGGACGCCTCCCTGGTGAGGTGTTCCGGCCACGTCCCACCAGGAGGAGGCCCAGGGGAAGACCCAGGACACGCTGGAGGGACTATGTCTCCCAGCTGGCCTGGGAACGCCTTGGGATTCCCCCGGAGGAGCTGGCCCAAGTGGCTGGGGAGAGGGACGTCTGGGCCTCCCTACTGAAGCTGCTACCCCCGCGACCCGACCCCGGATAAGCGGAAGAAAACGGACGGACGGACGGACGGACGGTTCAGGAGCCTTCTTTCAGGCAGCTGACCAGTAGCGCACAGCATAGGTCTGTGCTCCATACAGGCAGAAAGGTGGTTTCTAGTACTTTCTCATTCAAAGGAGTTAAAACCATGTGAACGGTGAAGTTAGACCAGTTGGCTGCTTCTGGATGAATGCTGTAGTCAGAGGTATTTAAAGCCCTGGTTCTAAATAAGTGCACATTTTCCTTCTTCCTTGTCATTTCTTTTGTAATTTCTTTGGTTTTCTTCCTCTTTTTAGTTACTTTATTACTTTTAATTACTTTATTACTTCCTCTTTAAATTAGTAACAGTGGCTATGAAGGCGTATTTAATGGAAGCCATTTTATCAAAAACCCCAACAGCTGACAGCAATTATTCAGCATAAGTAAACAAAAAAAATTGTGATAGCTGTGCAAAAGTCAACACTTCTACATTTTATTGTACAATATTTCCACATGTACAGGATTTTTTAAGCAGTTCAATTTGAATAAATCAATGAAAAAACAAAAAAACAATTAAATTCTATCTTTTTTTTCCTTTATACCACCCAGTGAAACGGTATCATCCTGTGACCTAAGTGAAATACATTTTTGTATTTTTATAACCCATTCTGGGATCTAAATATACGTGTTGCTGTACATGCTAATAGAAATAGAACTATGTGCTCATGTACAATAGTATATAATCACCCTGTTATTTGAATTGTTATTGTCTTGTTTAAATAAATGAAAGGGACCAAATATCGCTCTAACAATGAATGTGCTCAGTGCTGTTTGTTACTTTCCTCTAAGATAAAGGGGGGTGTGGGTTGTGATCAGATCTTTGGTGGTGGGTAGTTCTGCTCATGCTAACACAGGACAAAGCTGCTGAAAATATAATCAAAAACAACAACATACCACATATAAAACAAATGAAACAGAAATTCAAATACTGTATTTTATGGAAAACAACACTCCTAAACTTAGAAACTAGTTCATTAACATGATATAATTTTGCTTAATAATAATGTTCCTATAGTTTTGTTTTATTAGCAGGCATAAGGCCAGAGATCTGTCAGTTTTTTTTTTTTTTTTTATCTATATCACTGAAAACAGCATACAAACCGCTGGTCACTTCCTTACAGAATACGTAAACCAATACTACAGAATAAATCATAATTTTGTTGTATTGGCACAATGTTTTTTCTTATAGGACAACAGTTTAACACTGTATTTAGCAAAAAAATAGTCTGCTAAAATTTCAGAGGAATTGCTTAAACTTGTGAAGGTTACAAAAACATCAGATTTTGAAAGATCAGTCGTCAAGAGAAATGTGCACACATAAAAGCTGCTGGGTTATATTTTTAACCCATTGGATTTATACTGTTGGGACAAAAAAAACTTTTTTTTATTAACAGGCACCGGGTCAAAAACTGTAACCCAAATTCTTGGGTTGGAGAAGAGACCAGAAGACGGCCATTTAGAATTACAGGCCTACAATCACCTGATCAGACTTTGATTAACCTTTTCTTCAGGATGAAATAAGAACAATAAAGTAAGACTTTGCTGTATAATAATGTCAGTGGGTCATGCTCATGATACACAGCAGAACAGGTTTATTCACCAAAGCTAACGCTAACCCGCTAGGTGCTAAGTGGTTAGCATAAGCTAATGCTAGCTATATTCAACATCCCCACGTTGACCAAAGAATTGGGCAGAAATCAGTATAAACAGGCTGTACTTAATACAGTGTTATACAGTGAGTATGAATTTAGCTGGTTGTCAATAAAAGTCTTTTTAGGTGTTGTGGTCTATATGTGTTAGCATTCTGTACCTTTGACAAGCCATTTTGTACCTATGTACTTAAATGGTGCCGTTTATAGTGGCACATTTTGTACCCCCTTAGACCAGGGGTTGCCATAGTGGGGGGGGGGGGGGGGGGGGTTCACGAGATGATTCAGTTTGTGGAATACCCCACAGATTTCTATCTTTGCAATGGGAGAGAATATCCTAGTTTTAATATAGCAAAAGTATGCCTTATCGTGGAAAATTATAATTTTATCCTCAAAAATTCCCAGGGAAAATCCAATTATTTTATCACAAACATGTGAAATTTATCTAATATTTCTGGGTTTTTGTGGAAATGTACTTGTCCATGGCCAATAATGTATTTTGTTTAATCTATAATGGCCCCAATTCAAATTTTTTTTTGGAAATAATAATGTTATAATATTATCAAAACAAAGCTGTAATATTCGGAGAATAAAGTCAGACAGTTTTTTGGACAATTGCTTGAAAGTCCTGATACTAATAATTTGATGTGGAGGTGCTAAAATTTTTTAGCATTTCCCTATTTATAAATACGATACCATAGTATAACTTTATGATGCTCTACATTCCTCATTTTAACACAGGGGGTAGACTGCACTTTGTAAGAGTTTTCATAAAATTAATACTTTATTTATGTAATAAAAATTAAAAAAAGACTCCCTTCCCCTGCAAGGGGTCGCCAGTCTGGCGCTGTTATCTTGGGGGTCCCTGGCTGAAACACCAGGGATTTCAAGTTATTTTCTATTTTCTACTTAAGACAAATGCTATGGTGAATAGTGAGAAATAATACAACGTGAATTGAGCCATTTATCTCCCTAAATCTTGGAAAACTCATATTCAGTAAGGTACACAGGTATGAATTAAATATGGTAAAGAAAAGGGAAGAATTGGTCCAGATCTGACCTTAGGAGGTTGTAGTCTGTTTTTACTAAAAATCCCAGCCTGGGTCTTTCTGAAAAGAGTTTCCATTTTCTCCCAAACATACATAGATTGTTTACAGGTATGCTTCACTCCAAGGAAATTGCATGTTAGGTGAATTAGCCTCTCCAGGTGTGCCTGTGCATGATTATTTGCTCCCTGTGATAGGTTGGTAAACCGTCCACAGTATAACCAACGCCTTTTCCCTTCACTGCTGGGCCTAAAACAATATTTAAGGTTAAAAAACCTAATCCATCACACAGGGTCAAACCCATAATCCAGCCTTGTTGTATAAAAATCTACCCAGATCTGGATCTGTCCATTTTCACGCAGCTCTGGGGTTAGCAAAATAACGCAAACTGTGTTGTTTCTAAACAAGCACTTTTATAAAGTGAGAATGTGACATTAAATGACATGAAAATATCTAATTTATGAGAATTGAAATTTGAATGAGAGTCAAACAGTAAACACGGGGTCATAAAATATAAACCTGTCTACTGTTTAAAGATGGAAGCCTCATCAGGCCTAAAGAAAAGCCTGATTCCAAGGAAACTTTTCAAAAAGGCTGCCGTTTTCTCACACAAACACACGTTTTATGTTAACTACTGTCCTGGTTTAAATGTCTTTTTGAAATAACTTCAGTGGTCGAACTTCCTGAAGAGTCCAACTCCATGCTGTCCAAGGTCCTTCACAGTGAGATCCACATTGGTGATAAACTGTTTGTGCTTCTCTGATTAGACGAGAACATCTGCTGGTTTTATGTAAACTCTCGGTCGCCCTCGCCTCCGTAAAGGTAATTGTTGGTCCCGGCCGGCTGGACGTACTCCTCAGTCTTGTCCCAGTCGGAGACCCAGCCCCCGCCTCCTCCGTTGGGGTCTGACGCCTGGTTCGTGGCTCCATAACCAACTCCGCCACTCGTGCGATAAAGTTCCTCTGTCTCGTTTGCCAGCTCGTCCTCGTCCAGAATGCCACACTTCTCGGTGCTGAGCTCCTCCGGCTCGGCCCAGGACTGCTTCTCTCCCGAGGCAAAGAGACCTGGAGGGCGCATTCAGTCAGTTAATCAATGATGAGGCTCAGTTACGGCCAGAAACAGCGCTGACACGAACAGAAAATGTTTTCCATTCAAAAACTTGAATGCTGAGTAGCTTTACCTACCGTAGAAAATAACGCCTCCATAATGAACGAGAGAGGCGATCAGAAACACACCCTGCCACTCCTCCCGCGTCTGAATAAGGAGAGGAGAAAATAAACACAAGCCAGAGTTATAAAACCAGACATTTCCACATTTACTTTTAAAACTGAACACAAGTCCACCTCGTTGCATATCAGCTACTTTCTCCTTCCCGAATAAACTGAAGGTTCTTCTGAGTTTCAATCTTGCGTAGCTTATATAAATTATATAGAAAAAACACAAGCCTTTCTGCTGCATTAATCTTTACTACAAGATAATGACAGGAAATGTAACTTCAGCCGACGCAGAGAGATAAGCAGTTACAGTTTACAAAAAATCACAGAGGTCCTGGATTTTCCACACTTTGGGTTTTAAAATCATTTATTTGAACCTTTTTCCATACATATGAACTGATTTTAGAGCCTGGGTGTGACTTACACACAGTAGCCTATATATATATATATATATATATATATATATATATATATATATATATATATATATATATATATATATATATATATATATATATATATATATATATATATATAAATTAATATCAGGGCAGCACAGCACAAACAACCATGCACACACACTCAGACCTTAGGGCAAACCACCTGCACCCTTGTGCTTGTGCACCACTTGTCTCCAATTCAGGGTCAATACTATAAAACTGTCCTTTGTTCCATTGGTAGAGCTGATTGAAACTGGTTGTTTTCCTGAAACACATCTGGATTCCGAAATTAACACTCACCAGACACCAAATGCGAGTACATTTTCCATTTGGCGAGTAAATTTCAGAGGGCTGGCTGCCACATGGCGAGTAAATGTTTGCACCAAAGAAGTCGTGTTTTTCAGTCATCTGGGTGGATGCTTCTTTATGTTCCTCTGCTTTCAGCTCATATAACAAGAAACGCGCATGTACACAAACGCATGTGACGCAAGAACTACAGCAACTACGTCATGTCTGTTTGCTAACTAGCAATTAGCTCAGGCTAATTACGTAGTGGGATTATGTGGAGACATTTAGCAGGAGTCAGTCAGACTTACTTTGGCCGGTAAAAAATATGCTTGTTGAAGCATATAAAAGCATATAAAATTATATTGAACCTTCATAAAAGTGTATAAAAACGGATTAAAGTTAATACATTCCACATTGGCCAGTTGATTCTTACATCTACCGGCAAATTTGGCCAGTGAATCAGGAAGTTAATTTCAGACACTGATTCTAAATATTGTCCATAACTTTCAAATAGGCTCAAGATTTGGAGCCTTTTCAGTGTAAGTCTGTTTTTTTATTTTCCAAATCAACATTTGATCTTTGTCCATGATCCTCAGGGTGGAACAGAAGAGCTATGTCCAAGTTTCAACCATCTGGCCCAAATTGTGCCCGCCAGATAAAAGAAAAATACATTTTGGATGTTTAGGAAGAGCCCAGGAACCACCAAGATGCAAACCCATCATGTCAGAGTTTTTTATGTCCACAGACTGAGAGGGTGCTGACCAAGAAAGAACCTTAAAGAAGTCCAAAACCCACGTCCTCAAGCTTCACGGACATTTGAAGCTCCTCACATAGAAAATCCTGAGACGGGTTTTATGATCAGATGGTGGAAAGACCGCATTATGAAGTATGTTTGGAGGAACCAAGGAAAGGCCTTAAAACCTAAGAATGTTGTACCAACAGCAAACAGGCTTAAACCAGAGGCAACCGGACCTTCGTCAGAAAGAACTGAACGAAAGTCCGGTTGCCTCCGATTTAGCCTGTTTGCTGTTGCGATGACCCGGAAAACTGAGAGTTTGCACAGGCATGTTGTACCAACTGTTAAGCACGGCGGGGGCACCATCATGCTGTAGTGCTGCTGCATTTTACAAAGTGGATGGAGGAATCGACCAATTCATGAACTTCGCCTCCAATCAGCAGCTAGATGCTTGAAACTTGACACAACTGGGGAATTCAGCAGGACAGTGATCCTGAAAACATGAGTTTTTACTCAAGATCTTTTCAAATATTATTCTGCATTTGTTTTTAGTCGCATGCATCATTTCGTTTATTTTCTATTTGCCTTTTTAATCATGTTTTATTTTGCATGCACTGTCTCTGTGAAGTACCTCAGGATTTTTATCTGTGAAAGGTGCTACATAAATAAGATGTACTTTCTTTCATCAGAACAGGTTTGGGGACGGACAAATGGGCAAACATTTGGCCCGTTGAGTGGCCCAAACTCAACCCTCTGCAAATGTTAGGCTTAAGATCTGAAAAAACCCAAACTTGTGCCATTTTAAATGAGCTCTACCATCTTTGCTGATTAAAGTTGCCAGAAATGCTGCAAAAAGTCAGGAGCAAACATCCGTGGACATTTATGCTAACATTAGAGGGGGTGATGTTATAATTTTGACCCTGTGAGGATTAAAGAATAAAAAATTAAGGTTATGCACTGTGTCTTTCTTTTTTTATAATAATTGTAGCTATTTGTTGGATTATCAGTTCAGCTTGGAAAAAGATTTATTCCAATGTTTGACTAAAGGCCCAAAATGAACGTGAAGTTTGTTCCCATGTTAAATGGCGGTAAACTTTGACCATAACTGGACATATTTCTGTTCCAACTTCACACTAACATTCAGGAGAACTTAAACAGATCCAGGATCAGCCCTCACCTTATGTTTTGTCATGGCGCCAACTATCAGCGGGCAGACCATGCCGGACAGCGTGCCCACGCCGTTGGATATGCCCATGAGGATGCTGGCATACCGCGGTGCAATGTCCAGGTGGTTGACATTGAAACCTTATGAGGGATGAGAAAACGACCGTCATCACGGCGTTAGAGCCATGCACATCTCTATTATCTGAACATGGAAGCCTGAGCTGTGTTTCACCTGAAATGGCAAAACCAGAGAAGCCCACGGCCAGCACCAGGAAGGTGATGGCGACGCCCTTTGTGTGCGAGAAGCCAACCACCAGCAGGAGCGTGGCCTCCATCCCAAACCCTGGTGCAGACCAGAGGACAGAGTCAGGCAACAAGCACGACGCTCACCTCACCAAAAACGACTGTCTCTGCATCTGTTTCTGCTAAAATGTTCTTAATTAGGCAGTTATCTCTTGTTGTTTCATGATATGAACGTCTGCTTCCTCATTTCACTCCAGCATCAAACCTCTTTCTGCAGCTCAGAAATAGCTGATGGAGGCAGAGCTTGTGCACAACACTTAGTCATCATTTGCCTCATGTGTGCCTTGGTGTTTTCACACCAGCGCTCACACGGCTCCGCTCTGTAATTAGACTGAGTCTCCTGACTGATGGGTGTGTGCTCTGAAAAGTCACTAAAAGATAAAAGTCATCTCAGGCCAGAGTCAAAGCAGGGGATCAACAGAAAACTTCCTGATCAGCACTCGGTGAAACCAAATTCTCTTTCCAAGAAAAAACAGAGGAAATCTGTCAGCGTAAATGAATAAAAATCTCCAAAATCATTTTCATTGTGTGTGTGTGCACTGATCTCACGACAGGTTAAACTCTCTGATGAAGCTTCTTCGTTTCGTTCTCTCTTACCTCCGCAGTTCATTATCTTTCTGACATTCGTGGTGGTCATGATCTGGTTGGAGCGCAAATAGTCAGCGATCTGTCCACCGATGGGCACGATGATGGTCATCACCAGATGAGGAAGAGCAGACACTATGCCCACCTGAATGTGAGAAAGTAAATGCATCATCAGCGAGGAACAACAGGCCGGCTTTTTAAGAGTAGGCGACTGAAAACTGGCATCTGTGTGCAGTGAACGAGTTCTTGCAGCTGTGTTGCCTTCAAAACTATTCAAACCCGTTGAACTTTTTCACATTGTGTCACATTACAACCGAACACTTTGTTGAGTTTTATTGGGGTTATGTTTGACAGACCAAACCTAAAATTATGCATAACTGTGCAGTGGAAGAAACGTGGTGGACTGATTTCTTTCTTTTCTTTTGTTGTTTTGTTTTGGAGTTGCTGTTTTATTTATTTGTTTTCTGCAAAGCCCTCAGACGTTCTTCAGAGAACATCAGAACAACCAGGATCATGGAGACCCAGCAGACGGGTCAGGGAGAAAGTTCTGGTCCAGTTTACAGCAGGTCAGGTTCTACAACAACATCCTAGAGCTCTGATCATCATCTGGACCTGGAGAGAGGATGGACCACACAAATTTAGCTCAGTGAAAAAAGAAAGGCACGAGGAGTCCTGTTTGCATTTTACCACAAACCATTTAGAGACAACAAACATGTAGAAGAAGGTGCTCTGGTGAGATAAGACAAACTAACTCTTCTCCTCACCCTGAACACACTATTCACTGAAGGACGGTGGAGGCAGCATCATGCTGTGGGAAGCAGGTCGGAGCTGATGGAAGATGGATGGAGATAAACCAGGACAATCCTGGAGGAGAACCCGTTAGAGGCTGCAGGAGAACCTGAGACTGAGGTGGAGGTTCTCCCTTCAGCAGGAGAACCAGCCTGAACACGCAGCCTGACTTATTATGGGATGGTTTAGATCAGAGCAGATTTAAGCGTTAAGTTAAATGTGAGGCCATCTGTCCAACAGCCGAAGCTTGGCTGAAACTCCAGAGTTCAACACGGAAATCAAGCAGAGCAGCTAAAATACTAAAGAATCAAGATGCAACAACAAAAGTGTTGATCTGAGCATAAATTAATGCTGACACCCAATAAACCGAAGCCATGGTGTAAATACCAACAACCAACTCCCAGTTTTGGTCCATGAGGCAGCCACCCCGTCTATTTTTAAGACTAATCTTAAAACTTTCCTTTTTGACAAAGCTTATAACTAGAGTGGCTCATGTTACTCTGAGCTACCTCTATAGTTATGCTGCTATAGGCTTAGGCTGCTGGAGGACATCAGGGCCTATTTCTCTCACTCTGTTGATTTCTACTGTTCTCCAGTTTTGCATTACATTGAAATGACTGTCGTCATTTCAGCTTTTAACTTTTTGCTCTCTCTTTTATCTTCATAGTAGGTACACCTGGTCTGGCGTTCTGTTAACTGTGACATCTCCAGGGAAGACAGATCACCGACTATTACCATCTAATGTAGAACAGATTACTGGATCAATGTGAGCTTCTGTGCTTTTTTGTCTCTCTTGTTGTGTCTCTGCTCTGTCTTCTCTAAGCCCCAGTGGGTCGAGGCAGATGAGCGTTCACACTGAGCCTGGTTCTGGTTCTGCTGGAGGTTTTCCTTCCTGTTAATGGGGAGTTTTTCTTTCCACTCTCGCTTCATGCATGCTCAGTATGAGGGATTGCTGCAAAGCCATGTACAATGCAGACGACTCTCCCTGTAGCTCTACGCTTCTCCAGGAGTGAATGCTGCTTGTCGGGACTTTGATGCAATCAACTGGTTTCCTTATATAGGAACATTTTTGACCAATCTGTATAATCTGACCCAATCTGTATAATATGACTGAATCTGACTTTGTAAAGTGCCTCGAGATGACATGTTTCATGAATTGGCACTATATAAATAAAATTGAATTGAATTTAATTAAATAAAGTTCAACCAACAGTAAAGGAAATGCAAGTCATCTGTTGCTTTTAAAGGTGGTTCTACTTTTATCCTCTCTGTTCCTGTATGCTTCACTATGTACGTGTCAGGACGTTATAAACCATGACTAGCATCCGAGCTGGTTTAGTTTCGAATGGCCTAGTCAAAGTCCACACCTAAATCCAATTGGGAAACTGGTCAGACTTGAAGATTGATGTTTATAGATGTTCTCCATCCAGCTTGAGTAGTTCTGCAAAGAACGAGCGAACGTGTTTGTAGATGTGTGGAAAGCTCTGGGAGACCTTCAGCTGTAACTGCAATGAAAGCTGTTTTATTCTGGTTCTATTTGTCAGAAACGCAGGGAGAAAAAAAGTGTTTCTCTCCACCACTTTGTGTTGATTTTTCTCATGAAATCTGTGGTGTGAATACTATAGCAATGCACGGTGCGTTTGAGTTGGATCACCTTGCTAATTTCAAACCCAAACACCTCCTCGAAGTATGCAGGCTGGCTGATGAGGAGCAGATAGAAAGTCCAGCTCCTGCAGAAATTAGCCACAATGATGGCGTACACCGGCATGGAGGTGAAGAAGGCTCTCCACGGCGTGTTGAACTTCTGCAACGCAAAAAGGGTTTTAGTGGTTTCATATTGCATTCCTAATACTTTTGACAATTGACATATTCAAATGTTATAATAAGGCGGGAAATGGACCAAGAGTAACTAGAGGAGGGCGATCCGTTAGAGAGTGAGGAAGTGGAAACTTTTTGGCCAAATGCAGACACCATAGATGACCAAAGAGTTTCTAAATCTGTAGATGGGTGCTGTGGTTTGAAGTGACTCATTGTCTGCTTGTGTAGTCTGCACCTGCTTCGCTTTCATCTGCACGCAGTCGTGGTGCATGAATGCGTTTGGATATTTATCAGAAAGGCCTCAGCTGCCCTCAGAGGGACTACAGGCCTGAGAGCTGCTGGCGCTGCACCCGCACTGACCGTTACTGTAAACTGGGCCGACTCGCCGATGCTCTCCTCTATATAGATCCTCTCCTCCTCTGTGATGGTGGGGTGAGCCGCCGGACTCTCGTAGGAAACCAGGATCCAGAAGCAGTACCACATAACGCCAAAGCTTCCTGCAAGGAGAGAGGGAAGAAAGGAGGAGCGCTGTGAGAAAAGAAAGCCTTCAGTCAGATCAGACCCGCATGTCCATAAGTTTGGATTTAGGATTCTGGGTCATATTTATGCAAGAACATCCACACGTTTTATTACACGTTAATAACTTCCTGTGTCGCACACTGCATATTAAGAGCTCATTATGTGGACGGCTACAGCTAGAGATGTGACTGGCCGGGGTTTTCCTGTCCACACAGTTTCATAATGCATCAGCTTCTACTTTCTGACTTTGCAGCCTGCAGGGGATTGGACTGTGACCCCTCCATGGCTGGCTTTCTGAGAACACGCAAGGATCCAAAGCTCTTTTACCGTACACGTAGAAGACCGAGGACCATCCTGAGTACTGGACAAGGATTCCAGCTAAAGGCATGGCGATCACAGCACCTGCATAAGAGCCTGGGAAAGAAGAAACCTCCAGCTTAGTGCACAATTTAATCATACATAATTTTTAACCCATAAAATGTCAATCAACTGCGTTGCATTCGGGGTTATGTAGCACTTCCTGGGTCACTTGGTGATAGCAAGCGGTCTGGTCCGTGGCCTCATTAGGCAGCGGTCCTGAACTCACCACAGAAGGCTGTTGTGGCCAAGCGACTTCTCTCCAGAGGAGGCGCCCACTTTGCCCAAATACCGTGACAGGCCGGATATGAAACCCCCTGCCAGATAAGATGGGTGCTGTCAGCTCGACGAACCACCTAAACTACACACAGAACCTTGTGAAAGTATTCATACCTCTTAAATGTTTTCACATTTTGCCGATTGGCAATCAGAACTGTGATGTTCTGTGAGAGACGGAAAAACTAAGTTTCACAGAACCGTCCAGTGGAAGGACAAGTAAAGACGGCTGAGAATTTTTTTGTTTTATGAATAAATAGTTAATTTGGCATGCATTGATATTCAAACTTGCTGAATTTACAAGTTTTGCCAAGACTACAGCTGCAAGTTTTTCGATGAACATAAATAAATCATAAACTGACCTCCAGTCTTTTCTGTTTTTTGCCTAATGTTTAAATTTAAACTCATCAGTTCATGTCTTTCCACAGAATGTTGATTGGTTTCAGGTCTGAACTTTGACTAGGCCATTCTAACCCATGAATCTGCTTTGATCTAAACCATCCCGTAATATCACTAGTTGGATTTTCATGGTGGTTGTCCAGCAGTCATGCCTTACTATGTTTACGTCTATCGTGTAAAATCCTAATAAATTGCATTAAAGTTTGATCCTGTAACGTGACAAAATGTGAGTGAATTTTAAGGGGTGTGAATACTTTTGCATTGCAGAAGTGCAGCCATTTTCCTTTAATTAGTAAGAGAGTTGTGTACCTCCACCAGTCCTTGACATATCCTGACTATGATCACGCAGCCAAAGTGCATCCGTGCTGCTGCGGGGATGAGCATATTCAGGCATGATGTGGCAACTATTGCAAAGCCAAACACTCTGCAGGAGACACGGAGCAGAGGACGGTCATTTTAAAAACACCCGAGTTCCTCTTAAAACATGAATATCAAGGAGGATTTACTGACCGGTTTGCTGCAAACTTTTGACAGATGAACCCTCCAGGGATCTGGGTTACTATGTACCCCCAGAAGAAGGAGCCATGGATCATTCCCACTGTTTCTGGATCCCAGTTGAACTGGGCTTTCTGTGGAGACAGAAACACATATGTTGTTATATTTAACGGTCCCTGTCATGCAGAAATATATGATTTCATGTCTCATAGCACACCACTAACAGAGCTGGATCCCAGTGGACTGCAGTCCGCAGCAGCTCAGCGAAACAGAGCAGCCAACAGTGACACCTACCGTAAATCCAACAGTACTGCGTCTTATCTTCTGCATGTTGCTGTTGGATATCTTTTGTTTTATCATTGTCATTGCTTGAGTTATTTTTCACTGGATTCTCTTAGTTTTACTGCTTGAAACATTCATAGACTTTACTGCTGAACATTAGTTCAATGAAAAAGTTATGCTCCACCTCATCTTTTCCTATTTTTGGTCAATTTGTTTGCTCCTTCATCTTGTCTCTGTCTTGTGACGGTCACTACTGATCAGACGCAGATGGACACTTCATGAAAGTTTTTAGGATTAGATATTTAACTTAAAAAAGTATACTTATCAAATGGAAAATGTTTTTTTCATCTTATTTCATGGGTGATGTGATGCTGGACAAACAGATCTGGGGTTAGTCTGCAGTAATCCAGGCACTACTCTGGTCTTTTGTGGTGAAACAGTTGAGCCAAAAGAGCAAAGCTCTTCAACTACTGGTCCATTTGTAACATACTGGTAAATCTATGGTGATGAGGTCTGAATCATGATCAAAATAAAGACACCCCAGATGCATCGAGTTTCCTCCGGAGGGGATCAGGGTCAGCTCAAAGTAGAACCGCTGCCTCTTCACACTGAAAGTGGTTTGGACATCTGCTCAGGACGCCCCCTGGATGCCTCCCCTTGGGGATTTACCAGTTGCGTCCCACTGGGAGGAGACTGCAGGGAAGATCCAAAACTCCCTGGAAGGACTATATATCCCATCTGCCTGGGAACACCTCAGGATCCCCCAGAATGAGCTGGAGGATGTCTGAGGTCCCTCCTGGACTTGGTGGACCCAGGACCCGATACGTGGAAAACAATGGATGGATGGATGGATGGATGGATGGATGGATGGATGGATGGATGGATGGATGGATGGATGATGGGTGGATGGATGATGGGTGGATGGATGGATGGATGGATGGATGGATGGATGGATGGATGGATGGATGGATGGATGGATGGATGGATGGATGATGGATGGATGGATGATGGGTGGATGGATGGATGAATGATGGATGGATGGATGATGGGTGGATGGATGGATGGATGGATGGATGAATGAATGAATAAATGAATGAATGAATGAATGGATGGATGGATGGATGGATGGATGGATGGATGGATGATGGGTGGATGGATGGATGATGGGTGGATGGGTGGATGGATGGATGGATGGATGGATGGATGGATGGATGGATGGATGGATGGATGGATGGATGGATTTTTGTTTTTGTTGCTGTCAATAGACTAAAACTATTTTCTAAGATAATAGAAAACGTTTGACCATATAGTTTCTAAGCAGTAACACCTTTTTTATTATTGTAAATGTCTGAGCCCTGTTTTGGGATCTAAGTAATGTTTATACATTGTTACATTAAAATCCAGTTAAAAAGAAAACAATTTACAATAAAATTATTTTTGCACATTATATATTGGAAAACAATGGCCCCCCGAGTCATTTCAATTTGCCGATTGTGGCCCGTGTTACAAAGTCTTTGGACACAAGCGGTTTAAAGGGAAAGTTTAGATGTTTGAAGTGTTTATTTTTTATCAGTATTAGCTCTTTTACCTCTTGGAGGCAAACGTCACATTGCAGGGAGTTTGTGGAAAAGTGGAACAAAGGCTAACAGCTGGTTGCACAGGTCTATTGTAGCTGATTTTTGTTTTTTAAAGTAACTTAAACTGAAAATCATTACAGCACTAGTTTAAGATATTAAACCTGCAAACTTTTAAAAGATTCTTGTTAACTTTGCTGCTGTATTTTCAGCCAAACACCATCCGTATCATACTGATTTTGTTTCACAGCCGTGTAGCTGAGTACTCATGCTGGAGTTTGTTGGGTTCATCGGAGAAACCATAGACATATACGTAGACGCCCCATTGGGCGCAGGTTTGCACGTCGACGTCACCGCCATATTGTATGTGGCAGAAAGTAGTGAACGTCTATGTTCCCTGTGTATGTTTTAAGTATTCAGATAGAAAGATATAGATGGAGCTTATATATACTGGTAAAAAAATATATAGAAATTAATTGATAGAGATTGGCAGCCAAATTGGCTTTTGATTGATGTTTTGACCGATGTGCATATATAGATTTTGAAGTATTCTAAATAAATAGGTGTGTGTTTATATATAAGTATATGTCCAGATTATATATATATATATATATATATATATATATATATATATATATATATATATATATATATATATATATATATATATGAGAGAGAGAGAGAGAGAGAGAGAGAGAGAGAGAGAGAGAGAAATATATATGTGTATGTGTTACGAATATAAAAATCAATTGGTTAAATCTAAACATTGTGGTCTTCATTATTTCATAAAACCGTGTGAACCTTTTAAGATCTGGTATAGTCACAGATTAGCAACAGACTTTTGGGGGGAGCATTAAAGAGATAAAATTACTAAGAGATAAAAGTCATAGGAGAATAAAGTTAAAAAAACATAAAAGTGGTAATGTTATGAGAAAAACGTCATATTATGACAATTAAGAGAGAACATTTCCAGCATAGTCACAGTTTGTAGAACTATCTTAGTGCTGGAGTAATAGGGCCAGGATAGATTCTTTTAATTGTTTTTATTCTTAACGAGAATAAAGTCGGGAGAATGAAGCCAAGTGGCATACGAAAATAAACTCGTAATATTACAAAAATAAAAATATTACGAATATAAAATATATTCTGAGATTAAAGTCCCTCTGATACTGTTTAAGTGACTGAGTCTAACTGCAGATTTGGCACATTCAACATGGCGGGCCCTCTGACGCATCCGCAGCATAGGCAGAACCCGCCCAACGACGCGTCTACCTAGATGATGTCTATGGGAGAAACAATCTGGGAAAGATTCACTCTGTGGTGGCTGGTTTCAGCAGGCAGCGCTCTGTAGCGCCGCCCTGGTGGTAAAAGTCTGAACAGTTTGTGTCCAGGATGTGTGGGGTCTGCAGAGATGTTAGCTACCCTCTTCCTGACCCTTGACCTGTACAAATCCTGTATGGAGGGTTGTTTTTCTAGGTCTCACCGATTAGAAAGTTTTCCAATTAACCCACAATCTTCTTTTATAGAGCATTGTGCCCCACATGAGCGTGAACATTTTTTCTTTGCGTTGTGTTAAATTGCTAAAAGCAGCTGAAACAGGGTAGCTGTTAGCCTCCTGCTCTGTGGGTCGTTTTGCCATTTCTAATTCAGCTAAAGTGAAATTACTGAGAACGTCACAGATCCCCCATTTAAAAAAAAAATCAAAATTATCACTTTAAACTTGAAACATAATATAATAAAAAATGACATTTACTAAGAATTGTCTATGTTGACCGTTTAGGCTCAGTGTGAATGAAGGAAGGCGAAATTTAAAAGTAAAACAGCAAGAACTGAATCTCTGCTCTGTATGTAAAATTTGGCACTAGCACTGCGGCGCAGCAAGCAAGATGCAGGACTTGGTGATGTTTGCAGGTTTTTTATGTATTTCCTGATTTTTGCTTATAAGGATGCTTTTGGCAGATATTTAACAGGAGGGGTGCGCTTTAGTTTATAGCAGACGTGCTCTGATCCTGATGGTTTGTCTGTAGCCAGCTCTCAGGAACACTCTGCTAATAAAAGACAAAACAACGATCCTTAACAAGGAAAAGCTAATCCTGAATGTTTTGAGGAAAAGCAGGGAGTAGCACAGAAAAAGGAGCACAGAGGAGCCGTGGTGGGACCCATCAGTGAATTGTTCTCACTCACCACTATGACCTCCTTGTTGTCCCTGAAGATGGTGTGGCTGTTGACCATGCTGACGATGGCCACGCCCAGGTTACACCTGATGCCGAAGGAGATGCAGAAGCCGATACCGGAGAGGATGGCGATGATGTAGCGCCTGGGCAGGCCGAAGCACGTGCAGTCCACCACCGGCATCTCCTTCTCCTGCACCAGCTCGGGCCGGCCCTCGGCCGACAGCTCGATGGTTTCACCATTTTCCTGTTTCTTCTCTAGAGCTCTGCAGGAAAGAGTCCGAAGAGATAATTCCCACCTGTGATCATGACTGCGGCACATCATTTTCCATTTCAGCCCAACGACTTTATATGAAAGACCTCTGCTTTTACAGAGGCAAGCTCTCATGACAGTCAGTTTTTCAATCCTTCAGGAAGTCTGAAGTTTCCCGAAGTTTGTTCTGAAGTGTTTGTCTGTGGAAAAAAGAGGCGTCTGGATCTAGATGCCAGACGTTTGCTGACAGTTTGAGTGGCGATTTCAAGCCTTAACGTGAGAGGATCAGCTCAGGTGTTAGCCTCCCTCACCTGGGTCTTACTGGCGCCTACACAACAGGCTTTACCTTGTTTGTTAGTATATTTTGGGGTTTTGCGTTGCGAACGTTTATCTCCTGACAGACCTGCAGACAGCGATGGGAAAGGTGTGGCTACTGCAGGAGAGACTAGA
Organism: Fundulus diaphanus; assembly: GCA_037039145.1. Taxonomy (NCBI): domain Eukaryota; kingdom Metazoa; phylum Chordata; class Actinopteri; order Cyprinodontiformes; family Fundulidae; genus Fundulus; species Fundulus diaphanus. The sequence goes on along the minus strand of CM073143.1, from coordinate 2,182,893 downwards.
CCAACAGCTTCTCTCCTTCCTGGTTTTTCCTGTGAAGCTCTGACCTCAGTCTGCCTCCTGTCTGACAAGCATCAAATATGTATCCAACGGGGCCTAAATTAAAGATGATATGAGAACCGCTGAGCTCTCAGATCAGCCTGGGACTGTCGGTCTGCTTCAGGAAGAGCAGAAAACCTTTTCATTTCGCCGCTCTACAGGGACAAGCACGTGTGCATGCATGCCTCGCTTTCTGCTTATTTAATTGTTTCTGATCATCCAACCAGTTCCAATATCAATCGACGATAACCTGGGCAAATACAATTTTTTTTTTTCAAATTATGATTTTATCCATTAAGGACAAATAAATCACTCTAAAACAACCTGGTCCGGTGTGAAAAAGTAGTTCCATCTTCCTCAGCGTTCATGAAACTCTCTTTAAAGTCACTTTGGAGGAATTTTGAAGCAGTCTTTGTAGCAGAATTGGTTTATTTCAGCCACATCTGGGACTCTTTAGGTTAGTGGTCTCAAATGTAGACTTGCAGGACACTGGTCCTCGTGGACCACTGGTTTAGGACCATACCTCAGCATCTCAATCACATTTAAGTCAAGACTTTGACTAGGACAATCCAAAGCCATAGTTTGTTATTTTTTTCAGTTATTTAGAGGTGGACTTGCTGCAGAGCTTTGGATCATCACAAGAACAGACTTGGTCTTTTTTGTCCAGAAATACAGGCCTTCTAAATCATTCTAAATGTGACAGCAGCGCCCCCTGCTGTTTGGTCTCAGTAGTACGATGAAAACTATTATTAAACTCCTAAAAAAGTACAAAACTTAATGCATCTGAAGTTTGTCTTTAATGTTTAATGGCTTGATGGGATTTTTGCCATATGAGGTTCGTTGCTAGTTAAAGGTTGACTGCAGGTACGAGTCCAGCTAAAAGTCTTTTATGTTGTTGTTAATATATTATATAGTTTAAAAAGTGTGGCAATGTTGAATCATTCTAGTTGTTAGAAACCATTGTTATGTGTTATTAATGAACCCATATACAGGTTATAAATTTTAAAAGAGACTCTGGGTAATCTGCAGAACCAGAGCTTTGATGTTTTAAAACAGAAAATGATGAAAGTTGCATTTTTTACGTGTTTTGCTGGGATGGAGGGGTGGTCTTCTTCAAAGGGAGGCGCAACAGAAAACATTTGAGAACCTCTCTCCTGAAGTCACATTCTGATGGGATTTTCTACCATAGGGGGTCATCCCGGTCCTGAAGCGGCACATCAACCCCAGACCATCGCACTACCACCACCAGGCACGAGGTTCTGGTTCTGAAATCCTGTTGGTTTTACTCCAGATGTGACGGGACACTCCTTTAGTCCTCAGAACATTTTCCCATAAGTCTTCAGGATCATCAAGATGTTTTTGGATAAATGGGAAATGGGCCTTTGTGTTCTTCTGGGTCAGCAGCAGTAACGGTACTGGAAATCCCCATTTCTGCCCCGTCTTGACAAGACGTCGTGACGAGTTTCGTCATGACCTCTGACCTTAACTGAGGCCTGCAGAGCTTTAGATGTTGGTCTGCTTTCCTCTGGGACCTCTTGGATGAAGATCTCTTGGAGTAACTTTGTAAGTAAGTAAACTTCATTTAACCATAAAACAACAGAATAAATGCAACATCAGAGCATAAAACTAGTTAATAACCAGTCAGAACAAGTGGGTCTTCAGCTGCTTCTTAAAGAACAAACAGAGTCCAAACAGCGTAAAGATGAAGGCAACGCCTTCCTCGGTCTGGGAGCCACAGCTTTAACAGACCGAACCCCTCTGGTCCTGAAATTAGTTCCTGGAACCATTAACTTTGGCTGCAGGATCTCAGACTACGAGAAGGAGAATATGGTTGTTAAAGGTTGGTGATATAAACTGGAGCTTGGCCACTCAGGGCTCTAAAAGTAAAGATTAAATGTTAAAATTAACTCTGAAATGTACCGGTAGCCGATGTAAAGAGATTAAAACTGGGGTAATGTGCTGTTTTTTTCTCATTTTTTAACAAAAGTTCAAAGTTTAACTTTGCTAGGATGGTCTCTGCATTGTTTCTGTGTTTTTTGTCACCTTTTGGGTTGAGTCTTGATGAATTCCTGCGCTGGGTTCTGTTGGGTTGAGTTCATGCATCTTTGCATCTCAGTGAATTCTGACTAGCAGACGTTTTTCCAGCTATTTCCTCAGTCGAGCTTCAGTTCTTTGCCCTCCTTCGCTGCAGCCCCCTAAAGCCCATCGTCCACCTGCTAATGGGTCAGAAATCATCCTCTGCAGCTTTATTCTCCCTCTCAGTCCAACAGCTCTTGGTCAGATCCTGCTGTTGTTGCCACCAGTCTTCAGGTTCCTTTTTTGATTTAGTAAAAACTGTTTATTTTCCGCCTGCCTGGCTCCTGTTTACTCTCTGCATGCGGTTCTTCCACTTCACCATTCATGACGTTCTGTTAAAATTGTCAGCAGGAATGAGTTATTTCCCGCCTGTTTTATGTCAGAACACGGAAGTAATCTTTATTTACCTTTACTGCTGCATTTAATCAAAGTTATTGGCTGTAATTTAACACGGATGAATGCTGTTGCAGGAGATCATCTGTGCATCATCATGGACTTCTGTCATGGGTGAGAACTTGAAGTGCTTCAGATTTATTTTGGTGTTGATAAATACATAAAATACATTATATAATCAGGACCATTTCTCCATCTGCTGCCAGAACAGGGATTGTTTTATGCATCTTTTAAATAATAATGGTTTCAGTCCTTCTTTCAGACGATGCTGTGGAACATTAAAAATTACATCACTGCAAACGTGAAGCGGCACAAAAACACTTTTAAATAAAGCTGGATTCATAAAACAGGGAGAAATAAAAGTCGTGCAATGATAAAACATGGCTAACGTGTTTAAAGGTTGCAACAATGTTCAGCAGTGATGAAGTATTGATGACTGATAAATTATTAATAGACTATCCCTGGCTGGCTCGGTCTATTTTTGTCTGGGCGGATCCCTCTTCCTCCTTCCTGTCTTCTCCTCCTCCTCCTCTTCTCTCTGCCTTTAGAGTCAGCTCCCCTGAGTCACGCCAAGTCTAACAAACAATTCGCAGCATTTATTTCTCTCTAACAACAATTTATCGGTTGCTATCCTCCCTGGAAAATATTCACGTCTCTAAAGTCTTTTCAGTTTGCTGCATCAGAACCACAGCTACATGTGCTGCTGGCATTTTATCTGACCACTTAAATCATTATGACGGGGAAGAAAAATCAAACATAATTTTCTGTATTTTTAATAAATAATAATAATCTAAAAGGCTTACCTTCCATTTGTACCCCCCCCCCATGAGTCAGCACTTTCTAGAGCCCACTTTGAGCATCGTCTCCTCTGAGGTTTGTCTCCACCAGCTTCGAACGTCTACAGACATTTATGTCCATTTTATCTCTAAAAACAGCTCAAGCTCGGTAAGATTTGTTGGAGAACATCAGCTTTCACGTCTTGCCACGGATTCTAAGTTAGATCTAAGTCTAGACTTTGACTAGGCCATTCTAAACCACGGTTCATGGACCAGAAACAGGAGAATCCTGAAGGCTGTCGATTTTATGTAGGGGTGTCAAACTAAAGGCAGCACACGCATTTTTTTTCCAGGTTTTTATTTGTACCGAAAATTCAGGAAACCAAGAATAATTTTCCTCCATTTTCCCAATTATCCATTAATTAATTCATATGTTGAGGTTTTTTGCTGGAATGTGATAAAACATGAGGAAGTTACATCTTTATATCCAAGACCCCATAGCTGTTAGCATAAAGCGCATCTGTTGCAGTGACTTTTCATCACTGACCTTTCACTCAGGAAAATCCGCTGTAATCCCCTGAAGGCCAGCTGACCTTCTCCTGGTTGTCACACCTGAAGAAACGAGCCGGATCTGTGCAGTTCTGCTGTTTAACTAAACCCAGAAACCAGAATCACCGTGGGTGCTGATGGTTCTGGTGAAAGCTGGACCCCTTCTGCTCTGCACAGGGGAACACCGGGGTCTCTTTTATCCCCGGGTCGTTCATCCTTCAAGGACAAACGCCAGAGCGGTTGGGCTGAGTCACTCAGGGTCGGTTTATCCGTCCACAACCATTGATTGGACGAAAGAGAGTTCAATAACGTCTGACGATTAATAGAGAGAATGAAAAGACATCAAGAAGGACCTGGTCTAAACCAAGATCAGTCCGTTAGGTAAGGACTGATCATTGCAGCTGTAAGATTTTAGGTTTCCTGCTGCAGTAAATCAGAACAAGAGACTGAGACACCTCCAGTGCAGGTGACCACCTTCCTTTGTGCACCTGTGGAGGGCGGTGCGTGCCGAGGGCTGTCCGGTGCGCATTACGCACAGCAGCCAAATGGAGCAGCCGGGGGCACGCATCCCGGGCGGAAATGACAGCTTACAGCTTTCTGCCGTTTAGTCGAGAGGACTAATCCCGGTAGTCAGGGGCGTGCATACATAGACACTAGGTGGTGCTAAAGCACTAGGAAGTTTGCCCTTTATCAACGAAAATGCCCTTTTGAAACTAGTTTTTTTTTTTTTTTTATTAATATTCAAGGCAATCAAAAGTAGCTGGTCAACGGCGGCAAATCGCCGTCTATAGCAGCTCTTGCCGCCGCCTACATTTCCCCGATTAAATAATGGAGCGATATTTGTGCCTTCTGGTTGAGCGCGGAGCAGACCCTGGACTGGAAGCCGTCTTCTTTTTTTTTTTTTTTTTTTTTTTACCTCGGAGTGGCCATCGACCTTTTAGTACTATCTTTGATGTGTCAATCATACAATTTAACCAATCAAATCAACGACTGAAGGCAACATGCTAGCCAATCACAGCTGGAGAGGGGCGGGACACTGAGTCATAGCCTTCAGTCGCCGCCGCAGTTCGGCTGTGGTGTGGTCACCGTTGATGTCGTAGAGCGGGATGGAAATTTGGTCTGATTACCAAACAATTACAAGAAGTGACAACAAAGCAGAGAGCGAGCTGGAAGGAGCGTTATTAATTTCTGTTTGAAATGTCAGCACTGAAGTCTAAACTGGAGTAAACATTAACGCTAGCAGGGTTAGCTAGACAGCTAGCAGGGTTAGCTAGACAGCTAGCAGGGTTAGCTAGGACAGCTACAAGCTCAAGGAGCAGAATCAAGCACTAAAGCTGCCAAACTGAAGAGACTTGAGTTACTTGCAGGTAGAAGGGAACTCTGCTTTGTTCTGCTCCTTGTTCTCATAGCTGCTGTAATTACAGAACCCGTTCTAGTCAGAATTGTTACTTCAGTCAGTGTTCAGCCTGACACCAGCGCTCATGTTTATTAGCGTGTAGCTTATGCTGGACTTTTGAGTTAAGACACAGCGCTACAGGTTACCCTATGTCACTGTTAGTCCAAAGGCCAAATCTCAAACTCTCTCATGTTAAAAGCACAGAACTATTAAACACATAAGAACATGCCATTAGCACACAACTGAGCTGAAGCAAAGAAAAAAAACTGCGCATATGGGCTCCAAACAAAATGTACAATCAGACAACCAAATAACACACAAGATCTCTTTAATAATCAGGATATTTCACCCAGAAAAAATAAATTATAAATAGCTTCCCAACATGAGTTGTAAATCTACCTTAATATAAACTTAATTTCTCTCAGTATAGCTCAATTAAACATTTCTCTTACACGCAGTCATGAAATATTTTTAAGTTGATAAGTAGAACTCAACCCCTCTTAGGCGTTTACATTGACCAAACACTTGATTAACCATTATTCTTTTCTTGTTTTATTATAACAATATTATTCATTATAACTATTATTCATTTATTGATGTCAGATCGACAGATTCAACTTATTTAAAAAATAAATAATGACTATTTTGATATATTTTGTTAGTAATTCTTTCTAAAAGCCCAACAAATGTTATGAAAAGCTTCGGAAATTTTTTACAATCTGCCCATAAGCTATTTTTTTCCAGCTCAATGTGTTCAAAAGCCTAATTGGTTGGAAACCTGCCTAATTTGGCAACACCGACTACACTATTGCTATTTGTTTGTTCGTTACAGTGGTCATAGAGCCACTGTTTAGTCTGAAGTATATATATCTATATAGATATATATCTATATATAAGTGCACCCTCCTACTTGATAGTGTGTAGCCTGCTACTGTAAAAAAGTTTGACTGCCCTGAATATTATTAAGATTTTACTGAGGTCGGTTTTGAAATGATCTTTTGAAAACCTGAGCCATTAAAAACGACTGAAACAATGCCCCAAAATGAGCCACCTCCTTGCGCACACCCGACCAGCCTATCTCTCTTCCTTTGTCACGAGAAGATGAGGAGCAGCTTAAGACAGAACTAAAGGTCTTCCACTCCAGCTTTACTTCAAAGAACCTATAAGAAATATGTTCAATACTGAGGGAAAACAATGGCCAGCTGATCTTTCCTGCCTTTGTCAAAATGATCCAAATATATACAACATTACCAGTGACGACAGCTTCAGTTGAAAGATCATTTTCCAAGCTGAAAATCATCAAAACTAAACTAAGAAGCCTGTGTGGAGAAGAAAGGCTCTCTGACCTTCTTCTGCTTGCCATTGAAAAAGACATTGAGGTAAACCACAGCGAGGTCATCAACATCTTTAAAGACATGGCACCAAGGAGGATGCTGCTTTAAAGTAGTACGCTTTAGTCTGTTCTTTTGGTGGTGGTGTGACTTTTTTCCATTGAAAACTCACGTTTAGAGAATGTTACAAATAAAAGTCAAATTTCATTCAACATGCGTATGTATTTTTTTAATTTTTTTTTATAATTAAGGGTTCCACGTGCGCTAAAAAGTGCCCTCCCCCCCCTCCTGAGCACCTGCCCCCTAAAATGTCTGTGCACGCCACAGTCAGATGTCCTGTGGTGGGAGGGGATATTGGTGACGAGTTACCGGCGCTACTTATGGGGAGAGGCAGAGATAGGCCCAGGTGTACATCCTGCAGGGATTTACGCAGGCCGACAGCTTGAAGAGGAGAGGCTATTTCTGGAGAGGATTTAAGTGAGTTGAGACGCGGCATCAAATCCCGAGAGAGAGAAAGGGGAGTCCATCGATAGCACGTCTGCTCTCAGGTTCCGGGAAATGCGCCGAACCTTTGTCCAAATCCTCATTTCTACAGCAGGATTTGCTCTTTAGTGCCAACTGCCAGCAAAGTTTACAAGAAGTCACCCAAACCTCTTGTTATGGATCAGAAATTTCTGCTACGGTGAAATAATAATCCACAACAACATCTGCTACTGTGCAGCACAATTCCTAGGGTTCGTTTATTGTATCACGTCTAAACACATCCACTGTTTGGGGCAAAGATTCTCTGCTAAGCTCGGGTCTGAAATCTATTTCCTTTCAGGGATAAAACCTGCAGACGAACCTCCATATTTAACCATCACACGCCAGCCTCTGTAGCTTGATGGTATGAAAGCACAACAGAAATTGATCCATCGATCGATGCAACGTTTCGTCTTTCACTGAAAGGACACCTTCAGCCCGGTGAGGAAACTAGACTCTGTTCCTGGATCCCAGCAAGAAGATGAGGCAGATTTTACATCCTGCTGGGGCAAAACACGCGTCGAAGCTCAGGTTTGGGTTTCAAAGCTCGTGAAGAACTCAAAATGCCAGAAACGGTTCAGAAAGTTCTGGTGCCAAATGTTGTGAAGGAGCATAAATGCAGATGTGGCAGATTATCCAGGCCTGAGGACATCCTGATCTCTCTGCTGTTACCTTGTCAGGACAACGAGACAAATTTACATTTCAGAGGGGCCGGACAGAGGTAGAAGCAGTCTTTGCAGTTAAGCTAATAAATTATGTATCAGAGGTGGGAAAACACTTCATGCACACTGTAACCGTTTGTAATCGGATCAACGGTTATGGCTTTTAACCTCACTGGTATTTTCCTCTTCTTTAAGGCTTTAAAAGTAAAACAAAATCAACAGAAGCAAAAAAATATTTAATTAGCAGAATAGAAAAGGAGAAACGAGGGAGCATCCTCTGATTATTTTCCCTTCTGTGTGTCTCAGAGCCATCTGCTGAACTGGGAACATCTTTTCAGAACCAAAAGGGAAATAAAATCTAAAAATGTACAAGATAAATATTAAAAAGATGTACTATTTATTTCACAAAAATGTGCCACATCAGCCAACTCTTCTACTCACTAGTTGACCATAAAGCAAGCGGTGTTAAACGCAGAATGTAGGAAACCTTTTGCCTTTCATTGCTGCTGGGCACCAGGCTTAAACAGAAGTGGCCCCCAGGCCCGGGGCCCCCTCGGACCGGCCCTGCATGCCAGCAGCAGATAAAGATAACCCATCTTTCAGCCTTGCATCAGTTTTATGTGAACATTTCCCCCGCAGAGGCTTCACCTACCCGTAGATCTTCCCCAGAGTCTTTGCCGCCGCAGCTTTGAACCTGTCCGGCCGGATCTCCATCCTCACGGCTCCGGGTCCGGGTCCGAGCGCACAGCCTTCTCCTCTGCTCGGTGCTGCTCAGTCACATAAAACGCAGCTGCTGTCATTCACTTGCTCATCGGCTTCGTTCAGCCCAAAGTTCCCAACTTTGTGGCGAGCAGCTCTGGTTGTCCCGGGATTTACTGGCGCCTCCTGCTCCCTCTAAGGACAAATAACATTTTCGGCCCCAATTTAGCTGCGCGAATCCAGACGAACTTCTTTTAACCTGGTTCGTGTCCGCCGAGGTTCGGTCGGCGCGCCGGGGGCAACTTTGGAGAGGCTTGGTGGCCGAACGGCGTCTCTGGCCCCGGTCCTGAAGCAGATTACCGCTGCTGCGCGCTAATCTGCCCAAGTGTGAGTAGTGGAGGAGAGCATGTCACTTCCTCCCAGCACTCCGGCTTTTTTCAGGCAAGCAGGGCTATTCTGGGAGCGCACAAGCCTGAACGGAGGGAGCGGGAGTAAACACAGTCCGGGGGGAAATCACCGGACATCACCGGACCGCACAAAGTCCTCAGGACGCACGGATGGTGTGCGCTTTTCAAGAGTCCAGAACAAATTTAAAACAGGGTGGAGACAGTCAGAGTAGACAGGGCACAAACGCATAACTAATGATGTGAAGTGCTAATTTATATATAACTTATATAAATACGAGACTTTTTTTTTTACTGGGAATCAAATAGTCTCCAACTGTAACCATAAGTGACCAAAAGCTGCGTTATTTTTCTGCTCTGCTTCAAAACTGAAAGGAAGCTTGAAAAAAGAGACCTGTACAAGCTAATGAGATTTTCCAATTATTCCAAAATGTAACTTTTGAATATTTAATTGTTAGATTGTTCCACGGATTTTTGTACTTGGTGGCGTGTCTGTCAGGATTTCTGCAATAAATTTCCAAAGAGAGTAAAGATGCGCTGTTGTCGAGAATTTACAAATAAAAGAAAAAGTAAGAAAGAGCTACTTTAAAATAATAAAAAAAAGCTCAAATGCTTTGATTTATATCTATGATTGTGGGTCACAAGTTTACATACACCAGTCGTTTGCACAAAGAAAGGATTTCATTAAACAAGAGCCGGGTGCACCAAAGTACGCATAAAGTCTCAAATATGTGCAAAACTGATGATGAGTGAAGTGTCCCCATGCTGTGATCAATGTGATCACCAATAAAAATCTGTCTTCCTTCACTCATTTCTATTCATTGTATGTCGGCTGAAACAAAGTTTGTGTAAAAAATACTTTGGCAAAATTCATTAGACTCTAAAAACAAGAATGGTTCAGATATATGAAGCTCAGACCACTGAGGTCTTCATGAGGAAAATTAGTGTTTGTAACTTCCTGACACTCTGGGGTTGCACATTTATCTTCTACACATTTTGCCTCAGGTTTACAGATTTCTACAGATAAAACTTATGAATGCATTCTAACATTCATCTGCTGTCTAAAATTGCACTTTTATAACTTAAAATCATTTTACTATTTTTATGGAAATATAAGAATCTTGCAACAGCCTGTAAACATCCAGCTAACTTATATTAAAAATATATGTTCCTTCATTTTCTTCCTCAAAGTGCAGATTTGGCTCTGTATGAATTTTTTTCCGTAGTATTATAAATGTATTTAATTAGTAAATACATTACAGAATCTCTGTTTGAAACAGCTGCAAGCTAAAGATTACCAAGAGTGTTTATTCTTCTTTTTCTCATGTTGAATTTACTCTGCTGAGACGTTATAGTGAAAATGTTTCACAGACATTTTTATTCTTGGTTGACATGTTTGGCGTGTAAGATTTATGGTGTTGTGTTTCGTGGCAGCAATACAAAATATTTTTAATCAGACAACTGGAAAAATAAAGAATTAACCCCAACAAGGTTGTCATTTTACAGATTTCTTTTCCATTTCTGTAAAATCATCTCATTGACAGTGACAACATTGCGCCGCTAGAGGTCGCTACCTCTCAAACACATGGCAGCGCTGGTTCTGCCTGTGAGCTTTATTTATAGATATTACTCTGGATAAACTCCTGAATGAGAATAAAACTTAACTGTATTTTGTTTTTTAATATTAAATGTTTTGATGTTGATGTTTTTGCCATATTTTCATCTCGCCTCCTCATGTAGGGGCCTTGGCTGTCCCTGGGATTTCAGATTGTTCTCTGCCAACCTGTCAGGCGAATAAAGCGGTTCTCTGATGAGCAAAGGAACAAACCAACAGGATCCAGGCCCTGATTCTGAAAAGGTTAGAGGCTTTCCCATCGAGTCTTTGTGATTATCCTCAGTCTTTATCTGCCACTATCGTGTTTTCTCCCATTTCAGGGGTTCCTGCAGAGGTTTCCTGATTTTAAAAGGCCCTCTATGTCTGGCTTCAGTTTCAGCTGAAAGATTGTTCATTCTTTAAACAGGGGTGCAACAGTTTAAAATCTAAGGGCAACATGACCTTTAAAGTAAACATATTACCATATATTTCGGAATATAAGTCGCATTTATTTATACATTTAACCTGGTAGACGGACTTATTCAATTACACAACTGCCTCCACAAACGCTGAATAATATGGAACATACCTGGGAGGATGAATGGAGTAAATTAGCATAACAAGCCAGCAACTCCAACCCAGAAAGCTCTCGTTACGCTGAAAGTTGTTTATGAAATCAGACCGTGAGCGTAGCAGTGCTACATGCTAAGCTAATGTAGCACTGTTCTGACACGGATGTTTCAGAGCAACATAAAGCTCACACGAATCAGAGAAGTTGTAAAACGCCCAGACAACAGAGCTGTAAGCTAGCGCTAGCTGTGTTAGCTTCACTGACAGCCTAATAACAGGGTTTTGCCGCAGTCTGGATCCTTAGAGCAGCATGAATGCAGACTGAAACAGTGAAATAACATACAAACATGTGTTCAGTCTTTGTTGTTTATAAGTTAATGTTTTTTTAAGTGGTACAGGAGCAGCGTACAGTTTTCACAACCCTCTTGCGGCTATAGATGGTAATGTGTACTCCTTGGTTCATGTTAATAACTGTTAATTACCTTCCTTAAAATTGAGACGCGCCTGACTGATAAGTCGCAGTATCGGCCAAACTATGAAAAAAAGTGACTTATAGTCAGAAAAATACGGTATGTAAAATCTGTTGTTCGTTCTTGAGTGTGTTAATCCACACAATAGACCCCTTGCATCTGACGTCACAGTCACGTGATCGGGGGGGGCGCGCCTCCATCTTGGTGGGCACGCTAGCCTGACAGCCCGTCTACTACATGACAAAACGGGTGATTTAGAGCGTACTTTTAGTTAGTTTATTTTTGGAATCTAAACAATGCCTACCACTTGTTGTGCTCCCGGTTGCACAGAGAGGCATTCCAAATCGTTGGATGTACGTTTCTGTCGTTTACCAAAGGATGAGGAAAGAAGAAAGAAATGGATATTTTCAATGAAAAGAGCGCAGGCAGACACTCCAAATGGACTGGGGGAGCCATCATACTCCGGTAAATACAACTTAATTCTGCTCTATTCATTGTTCTACTTAAATAGCGGCGGAGGGGAGGTGGCGATCGCTACACGGGCCGGAGAAGCGGAGTTAATGCGCTACAGCAGCCGCCGCTGTCTGAAGCAGCAGACAGCGGCGGCTTCTCCGGCCCGTGTAGCGATCGCTGCACCGGCCGGAGAAGCCGCTGTTGCTGCTGTAGCCGCCGCTGTCTGGAGCTGCAGACAGCGGCGGCTTCTCCAGCCGGTGTAGCGATCGCTACACCGGCTGGAGAAGCCGCTGTTGCTGCTGTAGCCGCCGCTGTCTGGAGCAGCAGGAAGCGGGTGCTGCTCCAGACAGCGGCGGCTCTCCGGCCAGTGTAACGATCGCCACCTCCCCTCCCGCCCGTTCACGGGCATACACTCTACGAGTTTTTCAGTCGTGGTACTTATATTCAGCTACGGAACCGCGGGGTTTAAAAGATCACCGCTCACGACCTGTGTACGGCGCGACCGGAGTGCTCATACTGTTCGTGCCCCGGTGGGTGACAGGGACCCAGACCACGGGAGGCACCGGGCGTCAGGGGGAACGGAGGGGAGAGAGGAAAGACGAGACGCGCCGCCGGCCGCGCGGACGGCAGACCGCCCGGCCCGCACCCCCGTACGGAAAAAGACGGCCAGCGCGTACAGTGTACGCCCGGCTAAGTTATGAGAATAAAAAACATTAGACTCACCCTTCCACGGACAACTGCTACATCATTCAGGTAACAAACAGACAGTTCACTTATCCATCCGGCAGTGAACTGTTTGTGCGCTTCCAAACTCTTGTACGCCTTCATCTGATCGCCACTGTACGTTGGGGTGGGTGACAACACAAGGTAGTTCACCAGATCCGCGTAGCAAACTGATGGCCAATAATCGGGATTACTAGAAAAAACCTTATCAGGAAGAGCCAAAGGGTCCGCATTACCGATCCTTGCACATTTAGCGAAGTAAGCTGCCTTATCAGAAGGCTGTAACTTATCCACGTAAGACTTTGTTTGCATGTTGGCGCGTTGTGTAGACCAGTGTTTCCCAACCCCGGTCCTCAAGGCACACTGCACTGCATGTTTTAGATGTTTCCCTGTTTTAACCCATCTGGTTCAGGTGACTGCAGTTCAGCGAAGGCCTGTTTATCAGCCATCAATTGAAATCAGGTGTGCTTAAGCAGGGGAACATCTAAAACATACAGGGCAGTGTGCCTTGAGGACCAGGGTTGGGAAACACTGGTGTAGACAATGGCATGCCAACCAATATGGCCGCCACGCAAGGGGTTCTGGGTAACGAGTCACGTGGTTGCAAGGGGTCTATTCATCACACCAGCCCCCAGCAGACTACAAAAATGGCCGAACGGGGTGGAGTGGGACGCTCTGCTGGAGGGGGGCGGGTATGAAGTGCCTCCTTTAGATTTAAAGAGACGGCACCAAAACAAGTTGTTCTCAGATGCACTTCAGAACACAGGTGAAAAGTGGGAACATGTGGGTAAATTAACGAGGAATTCAGACCAAAGAATTAGCTCCGCTTCACAGAAACCACAACTGAAGGATTTCAATGTGAAAAGGAAAAGCTGAAAAGCAAGATATGTCCCCTTTAATAGATGGGTCAGAGGTTTTGATGCTATTTAGCTGACATCATCATTATATTGGTTAAACTACCAAATTTTAATGTAATGTGTCTCCTTAAAGCGACAGTGTAAACAATTTTAACCTAAACAAATATCCAAACATCTCCTTGCCACAGCGAAATCAATAATTCTGCATATAGTTTAAAGTAGGTGCAGAAAAAATATGCCTTGATTCATTATTTATGACTTGCCCAGACAGAAAGATGACCAAAGGGAATAAAAGTGTGTATTTCTAGCTATAACCAAGTTGGCAGGTTGCACAGTGATGCAGCTGGTGGCACTGCTGCCTTGCAGCAAAAAGGTCCTGGGTTTGAATCCCAGCCTGGGGTCTTTATCTGTGGATTAGTGTGTGTGTGTGTGTGTGTGTGTGTGTGTGTGTGTGTGTGTGTGTGTGTGTGTGTCTGAAATTATGGCTTTTAGTTTCAGTGCCACCCCAAGAGTTTAAGTGGCCCCTATGAAACATTTCTGGAGGCACCACTGTCTGGAAGAAAAATACCTTTAATGGCTCCAGAAAGGGTCTTCCTCTGCTTTTAAACATGATGAAAACAAAATTAAATTCATATATGTTGAGGAAAGAAGCCTTAAGAGAGACAAACCGCAGGTTCCGTTTAGCAATGAAATCACACAAAGACTTCTTGCTTTATTGTGAAACTGTGGCGTTTATTTTATACTGAGGAAGCTGGTGACATAATATAAGTGCAGAGGAGTTAGTTCACAGTAGAAGTGACAAGATTTCCCACTTAGTGGCGATGGTGGTGAAGAGCTGTGAGGGTCGGGGGGGGGGTCGTGGTTAACAGATCTAACTGCAACTGTGGAGGAGAGAAATTCAGAATAAACTAGAAAGCACACTTAGGTTTGACATCTGGGTCTGTGCGTGTAGACACTGAGCATCAGATGCAGCTTTTCTCCAAATCCTGAGCAGAGATGGTTCTCAGACAGCGAGAGGAGAGGAAGCGAGGAGGGAAAGGCATGGCGGACGGAGGAGGGGACAGGCTGGGCGGGACAGAGATGATGGACGGTGTGTCCAAGAGGGACCCGTAGCCGGATTTCTCCAAGCACATGGAGGAGGAGTCGGCAGCAGAGCCGTGGAGAAACCCAGGGGGGTCCGCGGGGTCTGTGGTTGGATCTGCAGGCAGAAATGTCAGAAAATTCAGCAATAACCTTAAAAAATGGTGCAGAAAGAGTCAACGTTAAAATAAATAACATCTGCTTTCATTTATCTAAAGCTCACATCGAAGCAGAAGTTCTCTTTACCACAACTAGACACTATGTTGATGCATGATGGGTGAGGTTATAAAACAATATCTCAAGAAGGTGGGAGAAGGTCCTGTGGTCAGATGAGACCAAAACTGAACTTCATGAATGCAAAACACAATGTGAGGACTGGAGCCACCACAGCAACACAGCATCCCCATCATGCAGCACGGTGGTGGCGGCAGAATCAGAATCAGAAACAAGTTTATTGCCAAGTAGGTTTGCACTTACAAGGAATTTGACTTGATGGTGCAGACAGAACAAAATAGATATATATACAGAAAGCTATGGGAAGGACCATGCTGTGGGAAGCAGGTCAGAGCTGATGGAGCTGATCCAAAACCATCCTGGAGGAGAACCTGCTAGAACCTGCAGGAGAACCTAAGACTGAGGTGGAGGTTCTCCTTCCAGCAGGAGAACCAGCCTGAACATGCAGCCTGAGATATTATGGGATGGTTCAGATCAGAGCAGATTGATGTGGCCTAGTCAAAGTCCTGAAACAAATCCAACTGAGAATCTGTGGAAATACTAGTAAACTAATGTTCACAGACTCTAAGCTGCTTAGCAAAGACAGATGTTTCTGTCTGTAGACGAGCAAAGCTGCAGAAGAGGTTCCCCTTAAGGCAGCGTAAACGTCACTGAAAGGTGGTTCTGCAAAGCGTTACAGATTATTAAATATTATCAACTCTGTGTGGGTCTTTCATGTTGAATTCTCCTAAAACAAACTGAAGTGTGCGGCTGTAAGGTGGAGAAAATGTTTGTGACATTCGGAGGGCAGGGATTGTTCAAAAAAAGAGGAGACTATATTTTTTACATGTGAGCGACAGCTTTCCATCTCTGGCTGTAAAACGTCAAAATGTGGAAAGTTCAACGGTTTGTGAACTTTAGCAGCAAGGTTTTAGGAGCTCTAAAGATTTTTTCCAGCTCTGCATTTAGGCAAGGCAAATTTATCTGCATAGACATTTCAGTACAAAGATAACCCAAAGTGCTTTACATGATTAAAACACAGGAAACTAAAAACAGAATGAAAGTAAGTCGGACACGCTGGAGTTGGTGTCTCTCAGCTTTTTTAGGGTAGGCCAGCCTCTCCTGGGGAGGTTCTCCACTGCTCCATGTTCTCCGTCTCTGGATCCTGGTTCTCACTGCGGTTCTCTGGACTCAGGCCTCAAACAGTCTATGTTTAGACTAAAATGAGAGATTAAGTGACTTTTTTGTCTTGACGTCATGCAGTAATCAGGTCTGGATGTAGCTGGAGAAACTGATTGATTAATCACAAATAATCCATCATTTAAGAATTTGCTTCACAGCTTTTTCCCCTTAAAGGAACTATACCTGACTTTGTTTTTGGTATGGTTAACAAAAATGTTTTTACGCAACGAGTTATGAGCTAAAAGACGTGATTTGATCATTTGGAAAAGAGTAGAGTGGCTTCTCCGGGTCAGGGAGGGTGTCCTGCTCCAGGTGTTCTGGGCACGTCCCACCGGGAGGAGACCCAGAGGGAGACCCAGGACACGCTGGAGGGACTATGTCTCTCTGCTGGGAACGCCTTGGGATCCCCCCGGAGGAGCTGGCCCAAGAGGCTGGGGAGAGGGACGTCTGGGCCTCCCTACTGAAGCTGCTACCCCCACGACCCGACCCCGGATAAGAGGAAGAGGATGGATGGATGGATGGATGGATGGATGGATGGATGGATGGAAATGCAGACAAATTGAAACAAAATTAAACATTAAATGGAAACTAAAATCAAATATTAATGTTTTAAAAAACTAATCATGTTTCATTGAACAGTTTAACTAGAATAATCAAAGGCAATCCTGAACAAATGGGGTTTTAATCCTGATTTAAAAGAACTCAGGATACATCCCCTTCTAAAACCAGGCCGGCACGGTTTGCAGCAACATCCCAGGTCTTAAGCCGCAAACGTACCGCAAAGGTTTAGAAAAGCTTTTACGCAGGCACATATGAGGACAGACCTGAGTCGCTGTTAAGCTGGGTGTGCAGGTACTGGTGTTTGGTGTAGAAGTTGTTGTAGATGCAGTAGACTGCAGCCATCAGAGTGACCGTCCCAACAGAGGCAGCGATGAAAAGGCCGATCTTGGCGTTATCTTTGTCCACATGAGCATCTGTGGAAACACACAGCAGACCTTTAATCAACAGAGGAGGAGCCAGAACCATGGGCCAGACGCTGCAGGTCGCCTCCATCTCCAGAACCTACATGTGCGTTTGGCATTGAGACGAGCCGTGTCGTCCTTGATGAGAAGGTCACTGATGTGCGGTGGAGGAGGTGGAGGAGGCGCCGCCGGGCCCTGATGGCCGCTGATCCTCCCCGCAGACTGCAGGGTGCTCTGAGAGCTGCTGAGCGGAAACATCAGCAGCAGGCACAGCGCTGCCAGGCCTCCCATGGTGATCATCTGCCACAACAAGGCAAGAGAACAGCTCACCTCTCCCATTCTGTGCATTATTTCATTTCAAATCTGCCATTTAGGTCGTTTTTCATACAGCTGATGCGGCGCGGAGTCAGCTGGGCTCCTAAAACAGAGGTTTAAGCCTAAAACTGTTTTTCCACGTCCCACAACGTTAATTTCCCACACCTCACTTCACTGTGGGCCAAAACAGGAACCCAAACAAGACTTTCCTCCACTTTTCTCCATAGAAAAGCTGTATGTGACATAAAAGAGTGTATTTACCTGAGGTTTGGGACCAGGAAGCTGTTTTCCTCTCGCTGGGTGTTGTCCTCTCTGCATTTCAGGCTGACTGAACTGAGACCGGCTCCAAGACGACTGAAGTCCCTGAAGACATCATTACTTCTGAGGAGGCACCTGTAGAAAGTGAGCCTTGCAAGCATTACGTCATGGAGACAGTGGTTCATAGATGCTGGGCTCAAAGCTGAGCTTCAGCACTTTTCTCATAATCTGCTGAATATTTTTACAGATAAAAATCCGTTCCGTTTTTTTTTAAATCACAACTTTACATAATTCTAATAATGACAGCCAAAAACTCTGCAGAATTTTTATATTTTTTTATTTAACAAAAAGGATCTTCTCAATTAAATAAATGAGGAAAAATCCCTTTAATACTCAGAGAGGAAGTTTAATTTGGACAAAGAAGAGCTTTGCTCATAAACACATGTTCTGTTTAACCTCATTCATCTGGTTTACAACAGTTAAAACTTTAAGGTGGGCCAGGGTGTGTTGCGGCTGTAGCGCCCCCCTGTGGTGCGTGTAGAGAATAGCAGCTTAACGAGGCTGGATCAGTTTCCTTCACTATAAAACCTTCAGTTTCATGAAAAAAGGGAGCAGAACCCATCCACTTGTTGTTTGTACTCATTTTAAATAAGTGCTGTAAACTGTTAGAAAATGATTGATATTTAAGTTGAGTCCACACAAGTATTTAAAAGAGGTGAAGACTGATTTAATGATTTAATATTATAGAACAGAGGACTTCCTAATGCTGTAAACTGATCCATGTGATCTGTTAGTCGTTTAATGAACCAAACATAAACTCAGTTACATTTACTTGAGTAACTTTTTGAACAAAATGTACTTCTAGTAGTTGTTTTACTTCAGTGTACTTTTTACTTTTACTTTAAATATTATGAAGAAGTATCCCTGCTCTTACTTAAGTAAAATTTCTGGCTACTCTATCCACTGTGAAGCAACTTCACTGAATAAAGAACAAATAAAATTGCACCAGAGACACGTCTACAGTTTATATTGAGGTGAAACTTACTGTTTGTTCACAAGTTTAATGTTATTTTCTACCTGCTGAGCTCATGCAGCCATTTACAGGTCAAATAACCTTACAGTAAACAGTAGATATTGTTATTGCACTGTCCAAACTCACTGTGCATTAACTGCTTGGTTTCATAAGTTTTAAGTTGAAAAGCAACGTTTAGAAAAGAGTTTCTTCTGCCTGAATTTGGCATTTTTTAATTGTTATCGTCTGTAATTTTTTTAATGTTATAATACCAGAATTTGCACATAATAGAATATTTTTTGCCTGACCGATTACATCATTTTTAAATAATAAATCAGTTGTTATAAAAATTTACTCAGTACTTGCAGAGCCTTCTTACCAAAACCTTTTTAATTTCTCGGTTGGGTACTTTTTACTTTTTTTTTAAGTAAAATAGCTACTCTAAACCTCTGTGCGTCACACAGACAGAGTCCCAGTGTCCTGAGAAATAAGTCTTATTAAATTACAAACGAAGAATTGCATCATTAACAACTTGGAAACATCATAAGGAAAAATGAAAAGTAATTTTGGATCCAGGTGGATTTCTCCCTGCCAGCAGATGAGCTCTAAAGGCTGATTGAGCTTAAAGTCTCTATTAAGTTAAATCTACTCATAATTATTAACTTCATGGAGTTGTGTAAACATAAGGTTTGCAGTTTGCACATACTAAAAAAAAATTGAAGTTCACTAAAATTGTTCTTTTTCATTGAGGCAACGAGTTCGCATACTTTTTAAAGTCAATTTAATGCATCTTAGTTACACATAATTACATTTTTCAATACAGTTTGTTTCCTATATATTTTTTTAAGTAAGGTGAACTTGTCAGACTTTAGAGTGTAAACTTGTCAAGAAAAACAATATGTTAGATATTATA
The DNA here is from genome assembly GCA_037039145.1 of Fundulus diaphanus. Classification (NCBI taxonomy): domain Eukaryota; kingdom Metazoa; phylum Chordata; class Actinopteri; order Cyprinodontiformes; family Fundulidae; genus Fundulus; species Fundulus diaphanus. The sequence continues at coordinate 2,163,447 of CM073143.1, read as the reverse complement.
TTATAACTTAATATGTTATAATATACACTTTTAACTCCACATTATATTGATTATTGTGCCAGTAAAACACTTTAGCTGAGAAAATATGTTAATTTCTGGATGTAATCTTTTTAGCAATTCCCCTTGAGAAATCTAGTTCTGTGCAGGTTTATATGTAGCATATTTCAGTAACAGTTCAAAGTGCTGAATATGAACAAAAATATAAGAAAATAAAACTACAGAGGAAAGCAGATTGCACTGGAATAGTAGCAGCAGTTCAAGATAAATTGGATTAAAACTTTATCTAATGAAGTTTCAGTGAACTACAACAGTTTAAATAAACATTAACATTTAAAGGCAACTCAACAAACAGGTTTTTAACCTTAATTCAAAGGAACTCAGGCTTTCAGCACTTTTCCAGTTTTCTGGGAGTTTGTTCCAGATCAGTGGAGCATAGGAACTAAATGCTGCTTCTCCATGTCTGGTTCTGGTTCTGGTTCTGCAGAGCAGGCTGGAGCCAGAAGACCTGAGTGGTCTGGAGGGTTGATGCCCTGATAACAAGTCTGTGATGTATTTAGGTGCTAATTCAGGGATTTATAGACTAACAGAAGGATTTTAAAGTCTATTCTCTGAGATCCAGGGAGCCAGTGGAATGAAAGACCTCCTCAGCTCTTCCTATGCTTCACAGAAACATTAAGGACGCCCTGGCCCCGGGAAATGTGTGTTTTAAATAAGTTATGGCTCCAGACCAGATTAGTTCAGGATTATGATTCTCAAATCAGCTGCTTCCAGTCCCAGACCGCGTAGAAACGGTCCTAAAACATTATCTCTGCAGAAGGAGAAAATAAACACCAGATTGTTTCCAAAAACACAGGTTTTTCACCTTTATTAAAAGAAGTACCGTGGTTTTTAGAGAAAGACATGGTCACATCCACTGCAAATAGGGAACTAAAAGTAAGAAAAACTTTCTCGAAATTAGTGTATTATTCCTTGATTTGAGCAGGTAAATAAGACCATTTGCCAATGGAATAAGATTTTTGTCCCTAAAATAGGAACAATTGGTCACCATCATCTTATTTCAAGTGCAGAAAATAAAAACACAAATTCCATTGGCAAATAGTGTTATTTAGCTGGTCAAATCCAGGAAAAATATACTAATTTCGAGAAAGTTTTTCTTACTTTTAGTTCCCTTTTTGCCATGTAAGACACCTTCCTCAGCTGGGATCAATTAGCTGCCACCAAGCAAAAAGCTTATCTGGTCAATAACAGTCAAAAAATGAGACTAAAAAGTAAATCCCTTCTATATATATATAGATATATAGATATATATCTATATATATATATATATACACACACACACACACACAGATATGTATGTGTGGACAGCAGGTCACCAGTCCATCACAGGACAGACACACTCATATCTAAGGACAATTAAGAGAGACCAATTAACCACGCAGTCATGTTTTTCGGTTTCATTTATTCATATATATCTGTAATTAACTTAATGGTTTATAAAATTCCAGCATGAAAATGTTGATATTTTATGTTAGTTCTTAGTTCAGTAACAGGTTTTCCGTTCCCACGCTCCCTCCCCATAAAACAAAAGCCACAGCAGCTCAGACAGCGTCTCTTTGTAGCAACCAGCGGCCTTCAGCTTCACGTTTCAGGCCACTTTGTTCCAAAAACCCGAGCCACCAGATCGAAGAAGAAAACCTCCCATCAGTATTTCCCTAGAAGTCAGAAACTGATCCTGACCTTGGACTGTAAAGAAACACAACCGTGTAGCGCGCCTCCATGCAGTCCTGCTTGCAGCTCGCCGGGCGTTTATCTTGGCCCACGTCTGCGTGGGCCTCGGCTTTCCCAAGCAGATAATGGTGCAGCTTTCACGCAACAGGCAGCAGATGTATGTTATGGAGGAGAACATGAGAGCAGAGATGTTCTCACCACATGACAAACTGCATCAACACTGGGAATATGAGCAGCACCTACAGTACATGCAGCGGAAAACCTGAGCTAAAAATGTTAAGACATCTAGAGCTGCACAGCTGACCCCAAAGAAGCAGGAAGTTTCTGTCTGCATCTTTATTTCTGATTAGTTTTCTTCTAGTTTCTCTACGGCACATTTAATCAGAACATCTGGAGATTTAAATGGGTGAAAAATGAGTAAAGCTTCAAGACATTTAGAACTGAGCAAAACAAATTTTGTGCTGCAAAAGTCTTTATTATAACAAATGGCAACAGAAAGAAAATCAATTTTTACATTTTCCTACCACACATCAAATATCTAGGCCAAAAAAAGCTTTAAAATATTAAAAACCCGAATGATTTCAACTTTGTTCTCTCGTCTGAATAAGGTTGAAGGCACTTAAAATACAAAATGCAGCATTTTCTGTGCATATGACCCATGTTGAAGTCTAATAAGAGTGAAAATGAACGGAAAAATAAAAACTACATCACTAAGCAAACCCAGAATGACTCCAAATAAAATCTACTCACAATATAAACTAAAAGCAACATATCATACATGCCTATACAATGCCTATTTAATTTAGCCTAAAGAGTTTTTACACGTGCTTTCTACATATTTACATAACAGACATGTACCCCATACTGTCACATGACTGATTCAGTCAGCAGAATGACTTTTTCTTTAAAAACAATCCACTTTTAAACGAGGATAAAGCCCAAAACCACAGAGAAATAAGAGAATGTGTTAATTATAAAATACTCTGCGATGGTTCACATTCTAAAGGCCAGTCTGGACCCCCGTGGTGTTTAGATGACAACAGAAATGTCCTTTATTGTACCTTACAGGGAAGCTCAGGTTATCAGCAGCAATAATGCCCAGAAATGAAGCACCGACATGAAAATTTGGGCCAATATCGACAATAACATCGCTGTTTCGGTCAAAAATCAATAATTTACCAATATATATATACATTATTATATATATTTTAGTTTATTTTTTCTTTTTCTCAGCTTCAGCTTATGTTAATATGTACTGAATTTAGATCTTTTCTGCTCATACTGACCCCTTCAAAGCGTTTTACACTAGCGGCACATTCACCCAATCACATTTATAACACAGGTGGGCAATTTAGGAATAAGTGCCTTGCCCAGGGGCACATACACATGTGACAGGGGTAGCTAGAATTGAACCCTCAACCGTCGGAGTGCAACACTACTACTCTATCCGCATAGCTACAGTCGCTAATGTCCCATAATCCTGCCTCGCTGTCACATGATCACACCGATACCACATGACCTGTTAGCGTCGGCCCAGCTTCACTTACCCGGTGCCGACACGTTAAAAATGGCCGACAGCGCCGTAAAAGCCGATATATATCGAGCATCCCTACAATAAAATACTAAATATTAGCCTCATTGGCTGAGAGGAGCCGGTGCTTCAGCAAAGCTTGGTCCGATCATCACGTGCAGCTCAGTCAACAGTTTGTGGCGTAACAGTCGTCGTAAACATGTCCTGGAAATTTTCACGCCTGAAAACCAAAGACTCACGTTCTGGCAGTGAAGAGCTGGAAATGTTGAAGCTCTGACAACGCATTACAGAGCCGACACGGTCACTGCAAAAAGGGAACAAAAAGTAAAATGTTCTTGATTTCAGCAGGAAAATAAGATTATCTGCCAACAGAGTATTTTTACCCTTAAAATGATAAGAATTAGATATACTGCCCTTAAAATAAGACGATGGAGATGAGTCGTTCCTATTTTAAGTGCAAAAATCTTATTCACTTGGAAAATAGTCATATTTAGCTGCTCAAATCAAGGAAAAATACACTAATTTAAAGAAAATGTTACTTTTAGTTCCTTTTTGCAGCATTAACAGAACACCTGGTGTTAGTTCACTGCAAAAAAAAAAGAACTAAAAGTAAGTGAAATTTTCTTGAAATGAGTATATTTTTCTTGATTTGAGCAGCTAAATAAGATTATCTGCCAATGGAATGAGTATTTTTACCCCTAAAATAAGATAATTAGATATCCTGCACTTGAAATGAGAGGATGGAGATGAGTTGTTCTTATTTTTAAGTGCAACAATCTTTTTGACTTGGCAAATAGTTTTAGTTACCTGGGAAAAATACACCAATTTCAAGAAAACGTTCCTTTTTGCAGCGTTAGTAAAGTGAACATCTTACATGTCGGCGGTTAAAGCAGGCGGCCCATAATGCACAGGTAGACGGTTCTTTGTGTCGTTAACTAGCCCTTTATGAAGTCTGGGTTTGTAACGTGAGCTCGCCTCCGTTAAACACACGAAAAGAAAGATACGCAGGAACGGTTTGTTTTTGCCCGTCTGGATCAGAACAGCAGCATCCAAACGCGTCACATCCACACTGAAATCTTTATGTTGCTAAATATTGACTTTTTAAAAGCCGTAGTGAATGGAAAAGAATGAAATTTAGGAAAACTGTGATCCCCGGATCGCCATGGATTTAATTTAACTTAGTTATTAAATACTTATTAAATACTTTTAAAGGAAAGTTTTGCTGCCTGCATGCGGTTAGAAGCTGTTAAACAATTAAAAAATGTCTGAAAATGGTAAATATAAAGTTATTACTGCATAGTTCTGGTTAGTTTGTCTAGGACTCGGCAGCGGTGAAGCCGTTCCTTCGGTCGGGCACAGACAGGTCGGTCATGGGGGTTTCATCCGTGTTAACGATGCTGTAGTGACCCGTCTCGGTGTCCCTGTGGGTCGGTTTTCTCCGGTCCTGCAGAACCGAGTAGATAAAACCCACGGGCACGGGCAGCATGGCAAAGACGATCAACAGAGCCAGAACCGCCAGAGCCCAACTGGGATACGGCAGATGGACCTCCGACGCCTGAGAAATGAACCGACAGAGAATAATTAGTGAGAAAGAGCAGAAACCTAATGCTATTCATTAGCAAGAGTTGACCCGTTTAAATTCAGCTGTTTGTGAATATAAAGCGATCCCCAGTTTCACTTTTAGTCCCGTTTCAACTTTGAAATTTCTGTATATTTCATGTTAAAGAGGAACAGAGAGAAGAGCTTCACTGCTATTTTTTACTGGTAAAAATCTGAGTTCAGAAGCCCTGAGCTGACACCCAGCTGCAGCCACGCCTCCTGCATCATGAGGCAAGCGGCAAACAGGACCAACTTTCCTTCTACGGCTGGTCGGTTTAGCTAAAAATCAAAATTGTGATATATTTCAACCATAATGTGAACAGTTTGACCAGAACTTAATGCTGTGGTGAGATTCCTGACAGTTTCTGGTATAAACTATGATTATATAAACTCTACAATGATAAACCTAGATTATCTCTCTGCTGCAGCTCTCTTCCCTTCCATGTGGACCAAACCCACTTTAGACAGAATTACCGACACCTAAAGGACGTCTGATCTGTTAATTGTTACATAGCTAAAAACCTGGAAATTTGGAAATCACATTTATTAAAATGTGATCAATTGTCCAGCCCTATTTCCTTCATGTCTACAAAATGGATATTTATCCCACTAACAAATTCTTTACTGAGCAATGGGTCTCTGCAGCTCCTCCAGAGCCACCATGGTCCTCCTGCTTCTCTGATCAATGCTCTCCTGGTCCAGCCTGTCAGTCCAGGTGGACGTCCATGTCCTGGTAGGTCTGCAGGTGGTCCATCCTCTCTCCAGGTCCACATGATGATCAGAACTCTGGATGTTGCTGTAGAACCTGACCTGCTGTAAACCGGACCAGAACTTTCTGCTGGGTTCCTCGGTCTCCATGATGCTGGATGTTCTCTGATGTTCTCTAATCTCCAACAAACCAGGCAGTTGGTTTTACTTGCTTGTATGTGGAGGTATCAGGGAGAAGGCGCTGGACCAAATCAAACAGTTTTCCTTCCAATTAAATTAATCGCCACTTTAGAAAAGTTCAGGAGTTTTGATCAACACACCAAAGAAGAAAATCCAACATGCAAAAACCAAACCTAAGATTCAAATAAAACTCTGATGTTTTCTCTTCTCCTGCTCCATAAGCCTCAAACGTACCGTTTCCTGGTTCCACGACATGTACGTCGGCGCCTCCATGAACATGCGGATCGTGGTCGCGGCGAGCAGCCCCAACATGGCCAGCAGGCAGACGTACTTCCACAGGTATTTGTAAATGACGGACGGCCGCCAGCCCAGCATCGCCTCGATGTCGTCCAGGAACCTGCGCAGAAACAACCGGGTCAGCCTGGATTCCCGCAGGTCTGCTCACCTTTGGCGGGATCCTCACCTGTCGGCTCCGTAGAGCCACGACACGCTGAAGGTCTCAAACACCACCACGATGATGAGCGGCAGGGTGGCCGAGTAGTCGTCGAACATCGTCACAAAGTAGTTGCCGCAGCGCTGGGTGAAGAGCAGGCCGATGAGGAAGCCGACGAGGCAGGTGACCACTGCAGCCGTGATGGAGAGGCGTTAGAGGAAGCCGCCGGCGCTGAGCATCAGGTACCAGGCAGCTAAAGCGGACGCTCACCTGTGAGTTTGGTCTTGTGTTTGGCCAGAGATCGGAAGCGGTCCCTGAGAGGCGCCAGGATGCCCTCCATGGTGCCGAACATGGTGCTGAGGCCCAGGTTGAGCAGCATGAGGAAGAAGAGGGCCGACCAGAAGGGGCTGCCGGGCAGCAGCGTCATGGCCTCCGTGAAGGCGATGAAAGCCAGGCCCGTCCCCTCCACACCCTGCAAAACAACAGAACCGCCGGGTTTGGTTCCCACGTCCAGACGAGCCCACAGAGAGGTTCAGGTCAGGGAAAGCTTGTTTCTCACCGTCTGCATCTCTTTTTCCAGGTCGCAGACCGTTAGATTGACAGGGACGCTGCCTCCATGTTGTTTTAACCAGGCTCTGTAGCCGTCCAGACCCAGAGAGTCCGGGTCAGAGTGGTTGAAGACGGGCATCAGGAATGGACTCACACGGCCGTCCTGATGCAGCTGCAGCAGCTCCATCACGTTACTGGACAGAAGAAAAGACATTTACAGGAACGGCACAAGGTTCCTCCGCTTAAACTCTCCTTCTCTTTATGCTCGTCTGAAAATATTAAATCCTGTATTAGTTTATGAGTCTATGGCTGAAAGCTCCACCATGAAGGAGCCCGCAAGGAAGGAAGCAAGCAGTGAAGGAAGCAGGAAGGCAAGGAAGGAAGCAAGCAGTGAAGGAAGCAGGAAGGCAAGGAAGGAAGCAAGCAGTGAAGGAAGCAGGAAGGCAAGGAAGGAAGCAAGCAGTGAAGGAAGCAGGCAATGAAGGAAGCAAGCAAGCAAGCAGTGAAGGAAGGAAGGAAGGAAGGAAGGAAGGAAGGAAGGAAGGAAGCAGTGAAGGAAGCAGGAAGGCACTGAAGGAAGGAAGCAGGCAATGAAGGAAGGAAGGAAGGAAGGAAGGAAGGAAGGAAGGAAGGAAGGAAGGAAGGAAGGAAGGAAGGAAGGAAGGAAGGAAGGAAGGAAGGATCAAATGAAGGGAATGATAAAAAAATAAGAAGTACATAAAAAGTGGAGAGAAGGACACAGAATGTAGAAAGTACTCCTGGATCAATGTGAGCTTCTGTGCTTTCTGTGTCTCTGCTCTGTCTTCTCTAAGCCCCAGTGGGTCAAGGAAGATGAGCGTTCACACTGAGCCTGGTTCTGGTTCTGCTGGAGGTTCTCCTCCCTGTTAAAGGGGAGTTTTCCTCTCCACTGTCGCTTCATGCATGCTCAGTATGAGGGATTGCTGCAAAGCCAAGGACTTTGATGCAATCAACTGGGTTCCCTTATATAGGACATTTTTGACCAATCTGTATAATGGGATTGATTTTGACTTTGTAAAGAGCCTTAAGATGACATGTTTCAAGAATTGGTGCTATATAAATAAAATTGAATTGAATTGACAGGAAGAGGAAAGGAAGGACAATGATAGGAGGACAGAAAAAAGGACAGAGGGGAAAATAGAGAAGAAGAAGAGGACAGGTGGAAACATTTAGACTACAGGATGTGGAGTCAGAGACTCAGACCCCTCCTGAAAATTTAATCCGACATTCCTGGCGCTCTGAGCACTAAACCCACCTGGCAACGCAGCTCAGGACCCGTTTCTTGGCACGGAAACCCAGCACAGCGAAGACCACCAGCGTGGCGAGCACCGACGTCAGGAAGTTGATGAAGGACACGGTGAAGGCGTCGCGGTGGCAGTTGTTGTTCTTGGGGTTGTAGGAGGAGTAGGCGATGATGGAGCCAAAGCCCAGGCCCAGCGCGAAGAACACCTGCGTGGCGGCCTGCCGCCACACCTGGATGTCGGCCCAGATCTCCAGCTGGAAACAAGCAGCAGGAGGAAAAGGTGCATGAGGGGAAGCGTTGCCCAACCCCCCCCCACGGAGGAGAGCGACGTTTCCTGTTCGGGTACCTTGGGGTAAAACATGAAGGCGATTCCCTCTGAGGCGCCGTCCAGCATGAGGCCTCGGACCAGAAAGCAGACGAGCACCACGTACGGAAAGATGGAGGAGAAGTACATCACCTGGACATGAGGACATGAGATGAGTGAGAGCAGGAGGATCTCCTCTGCCTTACGGAGAAGACGACAGCGTGGAACCGGCAACCTTACAAATGAAGGTGATGATCTGGAAACAGACGCTTAACTAAGCAGAAACAATCACCGGTTTATTTTTCTGTGTTGAAAGAAGGTTGGACGGCTTTAACGGACACAGGAGCTTATGATCTAAATAAATCTGATTCATGACTCAAAACCCGATCGTTCTGAATCTTTGTTGCGTCGTTTAGCAGCGCAGTGGCATCGATAAGTGCAGCAGCTGTGATGAAGCGGCCTGTTTAACATTAGGCACTATTTTATCTGCGTTTAATGACTGCATCCAGCTACAGACACCGTTTGCTTTAGACTCAGTCTGAACAAACCCTCCACAACATGCATGGTTAATGCCGACACTTTCCAGCTTTTTGTCTGTCGAGACGTTTAACTGTTCAGTAAAAACAGAGTGAGAAGGAAAAGACTTGAGCCTCCCGCTCCACAGGAACCCTGAAGCCCGGCTCATGACTGGGATTTGACCAAAGTCCAGTTCAACAGGAGCTAAGAGCGTAAATACCTCCATGTGTTTATGATTTTAGTTCATTAACTGAACGTTACACGGCTGCTTTTCTGGCTTTTCAAAATCAGAAGCTGATGGTTTCATGTCCCCAGCAGCAGAAGGTCACCTGGATCATCCAGGATTTACCGAAGCGGTTTTAAGGCCGATCCTGAATAATTCGGTTCTGAAGGTCACCAACCTTGACAGATGACTTGATGCCCTTGAACATCCCCAGGCACACGATGATCCAGGCGGCCAACAGGCAGCCGACGATGTACGGGTTGAAGGAGCCCACCTCGTCAATGGAGTCGGTGATGTTCAAGGCTCTGCGGTACCAGAAATACGAGGTGGGCGAGCTCTCTTCGCATTCCCTTTCTGGTCAGGAAAAGAAAAAGAAACTTCTGCTCTTGATCTTCTGAAAACAAACACGTTTATAAATGAATAACTGGACTTAAGCTGGTGGCCGTGGTCTTTCTACCCGTTATATTTCCCTGCTCTGGGCACTGCTGCCACGGCAGCGGGGACTGGAAGGAGTTGCCCAGATAGAAGAGACTCCAGGCGAGGATGACGTTGTAGTAGAGCGCCACGAAGAAGCACACCTGAGGGTCCAGGAACAGAAATATGCATTTAGTTCTAACCCAAAAGGGTCATAAAATAAAAAAATTATGAGCTAAAAATGGGCATTTTATCCCGTAAGCCTGAAAACAACTTAAGCCCAGGTTGGTATGAACCTGCGGATCGATGCATTACAGCGAATGAATGTGCAGAAGAGCCGTCGGTCAGACTAGAGCAGTTATTCCCAAACTATTGTTCGCGTACCCCTAGGGGGTACGCGACGTCATGACAGGGGGTACGGGAAAAGATTTTGGAAAAAAAAAAAATGCAGGAAAAAAAAAAAATCAAATGCCGTCCAATAGTGGCCTCGTACGCGAAGCAGCAACCTTAAATTCAATGAATAGCACGAGCTGGAGTAGGGCTCGGGCTTGACACTGATAAAGTTGGTTAGAGGCGAGCTGTGACGTCCCCGGAGAAGGACAGGAGGAGCCGCAGGGTTTCTGCTGGCGCAGAGGGAGAGGAGTGCCGTCATCAGCGGGCGGTGGAGGGGTGTGGTTCCTCCGCTGATCGCAGCCGGCGGGGTCCAGCAGCTGTGGAGAGGCTCCGTCATCGTAGCCGCGGAGGTCATTATGCGGCCGGGAGGTGAAGAGGAGCCGAGCGCCTCAGCGCACGGAGGAGCTGCGCGCAGCCCTCCAGGTCCTCCTCGGTCTTCACAGCCTGGTCCAAGAAATTAATGCCATTCGCCACTACATATTTATGTGAGAGAGGATTTTCATGTCTGACCAGCCTGAAAACTAAATACCGACACAGACTATGTGTGGAAGACAATTTAAGACTGAAACTGTCGCCGATTCGGCCAGACATACAGGGGTTATGCGCGTCCTCTCAAGCACACCCCTCACATTACAGACTGCGGTGAAGTTAGTTTGATATTGGACATTCAAGCTCCGCGGAGTCAGCGGGATCCAGCTCATGGTTGATCCGGTTGAAGGACTCCGTTTTCGGCCAGCGTCTCTCAGCTGCTCCCTCCTCCCACACGTGGTGGTGCAGTTAGGGACCGTCAAAAAAGTTTTGAACCAAGCACTCTTGAGAAATAAAAATCAATAAATTCCTTATCCAGTGACTAGCTAAGACAAAACTAATAGGAAATCATGCCAATAAATAACAGCTGTAAGGCACACTAATTTTTATTCCATTTTAAGGCTTTGTCTATTTTTAAAGAATTGTTATTATAGCAAAATGTGATATTTCTTCAATAGCTTCCAGGTTATGTGACCCACTGACTCCAAATCTATGTAAAATTGTTCTACTATTTTACCTTGATGGGGCACACTCATTTATATCCCATTTTAAGCTTTTTTCTATTTTTAAAGAATTTTTATTATAAAAAATAATTGATATTTCTTCAATAGCTTCCAGGTCCGCAGTTTTGGCTGTATTCTGAACAGGCTCGTTATAGTCTTTGTTCTTGTTTGTTACATGTCATTATGTTATGCCCTTTTATAATGCAGATGTATTTAGTATCTGCAGTCCAGTTAATAAAACTCTGATCCCTATGTTGAATGTTTCTTTTTTTTTTGGGGGGGGGGGGGGGGGGGGTACGCGGATGGAGATGAAATGCTCCAAGGGGTACGCGATGCAAAAAGTTTGGGAAGCACTGGACTAGAGGATAAACTCTGTTTCCAAGTCGATCCAATGAGATCACGGGTTCCACACCAGAACCAGACCGGGTTTGGTTTACCAGTCATGGCTTCTACCTGCAGGCGGAGTCTGAAATTAACTTCCTGATTCACCGGCCAAGTTGGCCGGTAGACGGAAAAATCAACCGGCCAGGCGTATTTTTTACCGACCAAAGTAATTCTGACTGACTCCTAAATATCTCCACATAATCCAGCTACATGATTAGCCTGAGCTAAACGCTAGCTGTTAGCAAACGGACTGTTGCTGTCGTTCTCGTGTCACATATACATGTGTTTGTGTGCGTTTGTTGTCTTACGAGCTGACAGCAGAGGAACATAAACGAGCATCCACCCAAACAATGACTGAAAAACACAATTTATTTGGTGCAAACATTTACTCGTCATGTGGCAGCTAGCTAGCCCTCTGAAATTTACTCGCCAGACAGAAAATTTACTCGCATTTGGCGCCTGACGAGTGTTAATTTCGGACCCTGCCTGCAGGGCTCAGAGTCATGCAGCCCAATCTCTTCAGGGCTTTAAATACAAGCGACGTAGTAGCTGACCATCATCCTGATCAGATTGTGCAGGTCGATGTGTTTCTCTGAGCAGAAACTGGAGAAGGAAGCCACGCCTTCGCGCTGTCTTCACCTGCAGACTGAGCAGCTGCTGCTGCTTTGGGCTACGTCCCATTTTCATCCCTCAGTCCTGTCTCCAGGGTTTATAACTAAAGCCTGGGGTGCATCAGGGCCAAAATACGGCCGGTGCCGGATTCCCCGGGTGATAAACGTGGACCATGCCCTGGTGGTTAGAGAGGGAGCAAGCTCCCCGGTTTGAATCCCAGAGGCCGCCTGAGCAAGACCCTCAGCCCCATAATGCACCCAGGGTGATGGGCTGCATGCAGAGGTCATGTTTCATTGGAATGCATGTTGCAAAGATAAAGACTATTATTATTAATATAATTATTAAAAGAATGGTGTGAAAGGATTTTAACAGCTGGTGAAAGCACTTTTTAGCATACAGTCTTCTTTGGTAACATTTGCCGACTGATTTGCTAAAGTTCTCCAAATCTCTCAGACTGTCAGAGCGTCTCTTGTTCTCCGCCGTCTTCAGGGAACCCAATGGATCTCGTGAACTTTGACTAGACCGTTCTCCAACTTTAACCTTCTGGAAGATTTTAGAACAACTCATAAATTCATCCACCCTGATGAAACCTGCTATTTTAGCAAGGGTGTGTTTACTTTTCAGAGACGACTGGATTCAGGAATAATTTCTGCAGACAGAGGCAGCAAATACCGGCTTTGTGTCTTTTTATAAAGAAAAACAGCTTTTGTTCCTACCAAATCCTCAGCTCGTTGCTCCTTGTCTGCATGGATTTCACCAGAACAACAACCAGGCTGCTGTGCTTTTCACGGCTTTACAGAGAGGTTTACTCATTTAGCGTTTACCCACCACACAGCTGGAGTAGCCGATTCCTGCCAGCTTTGGGGAGATGTACTTCCACACCCCGATGCTTCCCTGTCGGATGTCCTGACCGGCTGCCAGCTCCAGGAAGAACAGGGGGATTCCCACAACCAGCATCAGCAGCACGTAGAGCAGGAGAAAAGCTCCTGGGAAAGAGGCGAGAAAAGCCTCCGTTAGCAAAACACCCAGGAATCACAACCTCCAAGCAAACTTTTCAAGGATCATATTTCCTGTCCTCGTTTCTCTGGACGAGACGGATTTTAAAGCCGGAGCTGCATTTAAATAAATAGTGAATTGTTTTCTATATTAGATCCATTTCACTTCTTTCCATTCATCAGAGAAACTGCATGAACTTAAGGATTCCTACTGTTTCAATGTTAAAACTGGAGCCTTTTCTTAAGCTATCCCATCAAAAAGATCACCATAAATTCATGACAGATAAAAGGGAGATTTTATCTATAAAGTCAGGAGAAAAGGAACGAAGAAGGAAGGAAGGACACAAGGATGAAAGGAAGAAAGTAAGGAAGGGTATTCAATTCAATTTTATTTATATAGCGCCAATTCATGAAACATGTCATCTCGAGGCACTTTACAAAGTCAAATCAATCATATTATACAGATTGGTCAGAAATTTCCTATATAAGGGAACCAGTTGATTGCTTCAAAGTCCCGACAAGCAGCATTCACTCCTGGAGAAGCGTAGAGCTACAGGGAGAGTCGTCTGCATTGTATATGGCTTTGCAGCAAACCCTCATACTGAGCAAGCATGAAGCGACAGAGGAAAGAAAAACCACCCATTAGCGGGAAGAAAAACCTCCAGCAGAACCAGAACCAGGCTCAGTATGAACGGTCATCTGCCTCGACCCACTGGGGTTACAGAAGACAGAGCAGAGACACAACAAGAGAGACAAAAAGCACAGAAGCACACATTGATCTAGTAATCTGTTCTACATTAGATGGTAATAGTCGGTGATCTGTCCTCCCTGGATGATTTCACAGTCAACAGAACGTCAGACCAGGTGTACCTACTATGAAGATAAAAGAGAGAGAATGAGGGCAGGAGGAAGACAACGTGTGATTATTCCTCTCTCCCATCAGAGAAACAGCTCAACACTCTCCTACAGCTGGATTTGGTTTCTACCAAACACAAGCAGATCAAGATATAATTGCACCGACAAACTGGCCGATGTCCAGGATCAGGAGGTTTTCAGCTTCAGCAGCCAGGAGGCTTGTTGACCTCCTTAAATGGTTCACTGTGGATGTTGTTATGAAGTGAAGAAGCAACTTTTTATAACCAGAAAGGTGTTTAAAATCAAAATGGGAGAAGCACCAAAAGGTGCAAGAAGCTGTTTAACGGGAAACTTTATTCTCTCTGTGGTTTCATTCAGGCTGGAGAGGAGTACGAGACTTTCAGCTGATAACAGGAAGGCTAAACGGAAATGCTTTGAACCTCCGACTTTCTGTGAACATGGACAATCTGGAAATGTTGGCGGCCTTTTAGAAATGTTGATGGCAAGTTGATGATCCACATTTTATAGAGAACAGAGGGGGCAGTTTTAGTAATGCTACCTCTCCTTAATCCTCCCTAAAGTACAGCTAACTTCTCATCAGAGAGGACAAAAGTCACATGTGGGGTTCCCCAAGGTTCAATCCTGGGATCCCTTCTATTTAATATCTATATGCTCCCACTAGCTGAGGTTATAACAAGAAACAAGATTAGTAACTATATCTATGCAGATGATGCTCAGCTCTACATCACCAGGTGACTCTGAACCATCCACACACTGAATAGAAGAAATCAATGCATGGGGTGCCAAAACTTTCTACATCTGAACAGAAACAAAACTGAAGTTCTTATTTTTGGACCTAAAGAGGAACAAACTAGAGTCTGCAGCAGCTTCAGTTCTTACAGCTACAACCCAGAGATCAGGCCTGAAACCTGGGAGTAGTGATGGACTCAGACCTGAACCTCCATCTAAAGACAATTACAAAGTGGACCTTCTAGAACCTGGAGAACGTTTCCAGGATTAAAGGACTGATGTCTCAGCAGGATCTGGAGAAACTAATCCATGTTTATCTTTAGTAGAACTGATCACTGCAACGGTGTTTTCACAGGTCTGCCTAAAAAGTGGATCAGACAGCTGCAGCTGATCCAGAACGCTGCTGCCCGCGTCCTCACTAAGACTAAGAACGTAGAGAACATGGACCCGGTTCTGAAGTCCTCACTAAGACTAAGAACGTAGAGAACATGGACCCGGTTCTAAAGTCCTCACTAAGACTAAGAACGTAGAGAACATGGACCCGGTTCTAAAGTCCTCACTAAGACTAAGAACGTAGAGAACATGGACCCGGTTCTGAAGTCCTCACTAAGACTAAGAACGTAGAGAACATGGACCCGGTTCTGAAGTCCTCACTAAGAACGTAGAGAACATGGACCCGGTTCTGAAGTCCTCACTAAGACTAAGAACGTAGAGACCATGGACCCGGTTCTGAAGTCCTCACTAAGACTAAGAACGTAGAGAACATGGACCCGGTTCTGAAGTCCTCACTAAGACTAAGAACGTAGAGACCATGGACCCGGTTCTGAAGTCCTCACTAAGACTAAGAACGTAGAGAACATGGACCCGGTTCTGAAGTCCTCACTAAGACTAAGAACGTAGAGAACATGGACCCGGTTCTGAAGTCCTCACTAAGACTAAGAACGTAGAGAACATGGACCCGGTTCTGAAGTCCTCACTAAGAACGTAGAGAACATGGACCCGGTTCTGAAGTCCTCACTAAGACTAAGAACGTAGAGACCATGGACCCGGTTCTGAAGTCCTCACTAAGACTAAGAACGTAGAGAACATGGACCCGGTTCTGAAGTCCTCACTAAGACTAAGAACGTAGAGAACATGGACCAGGTTCTGAAGTCCTCACTGAGACTAAGAACGTAGAGAACATGGACCCGGTTCTGAAGTCCTCACTGAGACTAAGAACGTAGAGAACATGGACCCGGTTCTGAAGTCCTCACTAAGACTAAGAACGTAGAGAACATGGACCAGGTTCTGAAGTCCTCACTGAGACTAAGAACGTAGAGAACATGGACCAGGTTCTGAAGTCCTCACTGAGACTAAGAACGTAGAGAACATGGACCCGGTTCTGAAGTCCTCACTGAGACTAAGAACGTAGAGAACATGGACCCGGTTCTGAAGTCCTCACTGAGACGAAGAACGTAGAGAACATGGACCCGGTTCTGAAGTCCTCACTGAGACTAAGAACGTAGAGAACATGGACCCGGTTCTGAAGTCCTCACTGAGACTAAGCACGTAGAGAACATGGACCCGGTTCTGAAGTCCTCACTAAGACTAAGAACGTAGAGAACATGGACCCGGTTCTGAAGTCCTCACTAAGACTAAGAACGTAGAGAACATGGACCCGGTTCTGAAGTCCTCACTAAGACTAAGAACGTAGAGAACATGGACCCGGTTCTGAAGTCCTCACTAAGACTAAGAACGTAGAGAACATGGACCCGGTTCTGAAGTCCTCACTAAGACTAAGAACGTAGAGAACATGGACCCGGTTCTGAAGTCCTCACTAAGACTAAGAACGTAGAGAACATGGACCCGGTTCTGAAGTCCTCACTAAGACTAAGAACGTAGAGAACATGGACCCGGTTCTGAAGTCCTCACTAAGACTAAAAACGTAGAGAACATGGACCCGGTTCTAAAGTCCTCACTAAGACTAAGAACGTAGAGAACATGGACCCGGTTCTGAAGTCCTCACTAAGACTAAGAACGTAGAGAACATGGACCCGGTTCTGAAGTCCTCACTAAAACTAAGAACGTAGAGAACATGGACCCGGTTCTGAAGTCCTCACTAAGACTAAGAACGTAGAGAACATGGACCCGGTTCTGAAGTCCTCACTAAGACTAAGAACGTAGAGAACATGGACCCGGTTCTGAAGTCCTCACTAAGACTAAGAACGTAGAGAACATGGACCCGGTTCTGAAGTCCTCACTAAGACTAAGAACGTAGAGAACATGGACCCGGTTCTGAAGTCCTTCCACTGGCTCCCTGGATCTCAGAGAATAGACTTTAAAATCCTTCTGTTAGTCTATAAATCCCTGAATTAGCACCTAAATACATCACAGACTTGTTATCAGTGCATCAACCCTCCAGACCACTCAGGTCTTCTGGCTCCAGCCTGCTCTGCAGAACCAGAACCAGAACCAGACATGGAGAAGCAGCATTTAGCTGCTTTCAGCCATAACAGGAACTCTGACCAACACAAC
Source organism: Fundulus diaphanus (assembly GCA_037039145.1). Classification (NCBI taxonomy): domain Eukaryota; kingdom Metazoa; phylum Chordata; class Actinopteri; order Cyprinodontiformes; family Fundulidae; genus Fundulus; species Fundulus diaphanus. The sequence goes on along the minus strand of CM073143.1, from coordinate 2,146,467 downwards.
GGTGGTGGGCCTGATCAGAGAGGACAACGATCAGGACTACAGAGAGGAGGTGGAGCAGCTGCAGAGACAACAGCCTGATCCTGAACATAGAGAAGACGAAGGAGATTATCGTTGACTTCAGGAAGAACCGGCCTCACTACGCTCCACTGCTCATCAACAGCTCAGCTGTGGAGCGTGGTCAGCAGCACCAAGTTCCTGGGGGTGCACATCACGGACAAGCTCACCTGGTCTGTGAACACCACGTCACTGGTGAAGAGGGCACAGAAACAACTGTACTTCCTGCGGAGGATGAGGAGAGCCCACCTGCCCCCGCCCATCCTCACGACCTTCTACAGAAGCACCATAGAGAGCATTCTGACCAGCTGTCTCTCTGTGTGGTGTGAAGGCTGCAGTGCCTCCGACTGGAGGAACGTGAGGAGAGTGGTGAGGACAGCAGAAGGGATCATCGGGGCTCCTCTTCAATTCAATTCAATTTTATTTATATAGCGCCAATTCATGAAACATGTCATCTCAAGGCACTTTACAAAGTCAAGTTCAATCATATTATACAGATTGGGTCAGATTATACAGATTGGTCAAAAATGTTCCTATATAAGGAAACCAGTTGATTGCATCAAAGTCCCGACAAGCAGCATTCACTCCTGGAGAAGCGTAGAGCTACAGGGAGAGTCGTCTGCACTCTTCCCTCCATCAAGGACATCTCATCTCAGCGCTGTGTGTCCCGAGCCCGTAACATCATCAGGGACCCCTCACACCCCCACCATGGACTGTTCTCCCTGCTGCCCTCTGGGAAGAGGTTCCGCAGCATCCGCTGCACGACCACCAGGTTCTGCAAAAGCTTTTTCCTTGTTGCCATCAGACTGTTGAACTGCTGAAGCCACAAAATGGACTCTGTACCACATTCGTATATTTGCACATTTGCATCATTGCATCCTTATCTAGCATTACAAATGCTGCCGAACTCTCAGTTTCTAAAATGCATTCTTGCACAGATGCCCTTTGCACAATCATTTCTGCACATACAATCATTTTTTTAATAATACTCACCTGTACACTGTGATCGCACACTGTCTATTTCTCCTGCATTGTTTACATTTAAACTGTTTACTATAAATCACTGCTGCACCTTATCCTGTAATTTACTGCAATTTACTGTAATTTTTCAAGCTGTATGCAAACGAAATTTCGTTCTGTACGCACTCTGTGCATACAAAATGACAAATAAAGTTGTCTAAGTCTAACATGCTGATGTTTTCACCTCATAATGTTTGGTACTGGACTCACAACCAGGGACTGTTTCCATGTGTTTATGATGTTTTTATGTTTTCATGATGTAAAGCACTCTGAACCGCCTCTATGCTGAAATGTGCTGCAGATAAACTAAACCTGACTTAATCACTCGCATAGGATGAAGAGAAAGTTTAACCCAGAGGCTTCAGATGCCACTGAGTATCAGGGTTTGTGTATGTTTTATATTTCTAGAACCCTGCTTTTTCAGCCGCTGTTCTCTTTCTACCCACAGTGAGACGTTACCTCTGCTTCTAATATTGGGAGTTAAGGAGCACAAACAGCTGGAAGGCAAGAAAGAAATCTTTCAAAAGCTGTTCTAGTATCTTCTCATGCTGCCGGCGTATCGGAGGAGAAAGCTTTAGAAAAGCTGAACATCAGAACTCCAACAAAACTCTCCAAGCTGCATCTACTGACCTCCTCCATTCTGGTGGCACAAGTATGGAAACCTCCAAACGTTGCCGAGCCCGACGCTGAATCCCACCTGGGCCAAGAAATATTCCACCTTGCTGTTCCAGCCTGCTCGGGATGGCGGCTCGGAGGAGGCCTGCTGCGTGGCCTCGGGGCTCCTGTCGGCCCCCGGCTCCACAGCTCCCGTCTGGTCGTCATCGGCTGGCAGAGGCTGCTTCTCCATCTGAGAACAAAGACAACAGTCGTGTCCCGACGCTGGATGGGTATTTGGGTCATGAAACCATTTAATTATCACAGTGATGAGCAGCTGAGCAGACGTTTCCAGAAACACACAGCAACCAATTATACTGGGTTTCATTTCCAGCCACATATGCAGGGGTGCTGCCAGGAGGTTTGGGCTCCAGGACAAAAAAGTCGGAATTACCCAAAAGCTCATATAAATATCTAAAATTTTGGGGGTTAATGAGCCTGTCAGTCAGGGGCCCTTTGAATTGTCCTAACTTCTCCCCCCATATGGCGTCCCTGCACATATGAGTTGGTTTGAGTGCCTGAGGACTTTATTACCAAAACGGAGGGTAAACTAGGGACTGGACAATAATTCAATAACCATATATATCAATCAATAGACGTATATCGTAAGAAAAAAAAAGAGTTAATAAAAAGTTAAATAGAATAACAGTTTTCCTTCCTTATGCATTCTAGCCATGTAGGTTAATTTTACAGTCATTACATCCTACCAACCAATCAAAACGCAGACCCAGGAACTAAGCTCCGCCCCCTTCAAAGAGTTCAGAGAGCACGCATTCTTTTTTCTTTTTTAAAAACTTGCAGTTTTGGTAAAAACTTGGTTGACTAAAAGGTTGAGTTTGAATTCAGTGTTTGTATATAAAAATATGTCGCTAAGCTACACCATAAAATGTCCAGGGCTGCACTTAAAATACATGTTTTAAACTTGTTGATAATTATCCATATCGATTAATATTTCTATTTTATAGATATGTTTTTTTCCTATATCGTCCAGTCCTATGGTAAACTATTTACCAATGGGACGAGGAGTTACGTTAAACCACAAGATTTTATATTTATTTTTGTATTTTTTTCAACCGATAATGACAAAACGGATAACAGACAATGACATTAAATCCGTGACTATCTACCGTACTGGCTGGGATGAAACATGCGCTCTAGCCTTAGGCTTTATCAATTGCTGCTAACTGGTCCAATTAATGTAAATTAATAAATAAAATGAAAAACACTCAGACAGCAACAGGAGACGCTCTGGACAGACGAGTCCTCAACAGCTTCGTGAAGACGGACAGAGCGGGACGGTTCTGGTTCTGCCAACAGGCGGCCAGAGCACCAGCAGTGGGACCAGAGGCTGTCTCTGATATGTGGCCGCTGCAGTAATTAGGCTCCACTGAGCCGAGACGACTCTGATGACACGGTTTGGATCAGTTGGTGTTTGTCCGTTTATTTTCCTAGATTGTTTTTATCAATATTACTGAATTTTATGGTGTTTATATTTGTGAGGTTTTTTTGTACATCACTATGATCCGTGTGTGTTTAAAGTGCTTTATAAATAAAAGTTGGATAGGATGGATCAGGAGGACCCAGAACTCCCTGGAGGGACTACAGATCCCATCAGGCCTGGGAACTCCCCAGAATGAGCTGGAGCACGTTGCTGTGGAGAGGCATGTCGGGGTTCCCTCCTGGACCTTTTGCCCCTCCCACTGGATGACGGATGGTAGGAACAACACAGGTATGAGTTGTTCAAAGGTAGTTAAACTTTTTAACTGTTTAAGGTGAGACTGACCACTAACCACCCACCCACAGGGCGAGTTAAACTAAGCACAGTTGCCCTGGTTTAGGATAATCCCGGATCAGGGACCCAACACCGTCTCTCAGCTCCAACACTAACGAGCAACTCGGTTACCATAACAATCAGGTGGGACAGGAAGACGGACACCAGCATCCGGCCTCCACCTGGACCCCAACTCACCTCCGGACCACCAGCAGCGAGCAAACAGGTAGACGAGAGGCGGGAAAGACCGGAGCCGGAGATCCGTTGTCCTTCCGTTTGCGCACGTGCCGCTCAGCACCCAACTGTCACATAAATCCCGCGCGCCGATTTATGTCGTCACAACTCAGGTGTAAACACGGAGCACGCTGCGCTACAGGTAGGACAGTTCACGCATTAAAAACACTCACATTGCTCCTGGCTTCCCCGCGTGTTTTTCTCACACGAACCCCACGCGAGTTTCTTCCGCCTGATGCAAGAACAATCACACGCCACACCTACTCGTGACGCGTTCACGGTCCCTGCGGAAACTGGCACAGGCTGCAGAGGGTGGCTGAGATCAAACAGGAAGCCTGTCATAATAATCTGCAGGTATGCGGTCCAGCCCGCGCCATTAATCCCGGATTAGAAATAAATACGTCCAGAAGCCGGGTTAACACCGGGCCGGGAGGAAAACGCTCGATTCCGGGGTCGTTTTCTGGGATTTGAACGTTACACCTCAAATACTCAGCGAGATTAGGATTAAATGTTCCTACACGTGGTGTTGTTGTTCGGCATCAAACACGAGTTTATCTATAGGCAAAACGTCGTAGAAATAAAAACTGTGAGGATACAACCGTAAAGTAAAATCTTAAAAACAACACCCTACATTTTATTGTGTTTATTTCATTTATTTTATAGTTATAGTGGTTTTCCTCCTCGTTTGGTTTTAATAGCCTACTTTACGCTTAAAGCAGAATAAAAAGCGGAAGCAGCAATAAGATGGAGATACCCAGTGACGTAATTATAAATAGTTTTAAACAACAGAGACTTGGTAAGGACTGGTCCAACACGCACACAGGCTGCCACGTATGCCGCCTCCTCTGGGTAAAACTGCACTGCTGCTGTGATGGTTACTGAAACCCCCACATCAGAAAAATACCCTTAATTAAGTCAGTAAATACTCACTAATTGCCTTCTCCTGTCCACGGTGGATCTTCTGGAAAAGGTTGTCCAAACGTCCTTAAACTAAAGTCAACCTGGAACCTTAGTGAAGCTCGACCTGACTCCGCCCAAACTGCTCCTATTGGTGGATGAGACGGGACTAAAATAACCGTTTGTTATTGTCTCCAGACGAGGATGTGTTTTAATCATTTTAACTAAACTTTTTTCTAGATGAAGCTTTTGTGGAAGATCCATCCTTATGAGACCCAAAGAGCAGTACTTTTTCAGCTGGAACTTCACTTCTATGAGATATCAGGGCTAAATTTGGATAAATTTATGTTTCTGCTGTAAGCAGAAACCAAAGCTCAGCACATCTGTCACCAAGAACTGAAAACAACAATCTCAGACATATTTAGGATTGTTAAGATGGGGTTTTACCGGCCTGCTGTTACATGTCTATTACAAACCCATCTTTCCCAGTTCCGGATTTGGCTATAAATGGGGAAGCATTAATCAGAGGTAGAACGGTTTAAATACATATTTAATTCATAGAAATTAAATATGGAGACAGAGTACATACCATTTACAAGATGTTGTTCTCACCGCGGTGGATAAGTCTGTCTGTCTGAAGTAAGTTTTGAACAAAGACTCTTTTTATCAACCTTAAACTCCTCCTGCATGGCTCAGTGGGAGGATGACTGACCCCCTCTCCTGCTGACCATCCCCTCAGGGCAATAAAACGCCCTGTTATTCTACCCAGCAACAGAGAAGGGAGACACCCCCACTAAGATATATTTTTTAATTCTCAACAACTCCCTCTGTTTTGATTAACAAATCAAACCAATAACTAGGCTAAACTAAGTCCATGTCTTGAAACCCTTAAACAAAATGTAAATAGTAAGATGTAATATTGTAACCCACTGTCCCCTCTGTTGGCGACTTATGAAATCAAATGAAGTTTAAATGTTCCCCTTAAATGTAAAAATAACCCAAGTATAAGCTAAAAAGCTACTAAACCTATCCGAATCTCTAACCTACTAGAATTAAGAAAAGTAAGCACCTTTATCCGAGAGGTGCAAGGCTAAGATAAATGTGCAACTACCAAAAACTATTATATGATCTAAATATGACTTTAAGAGTCCTAACCTAGATTAACAAAATACTTCTTAGAAATAAAGATAACCCATGAAAGCACTACACTCAGATCAAACCACAGAATAAAAAGATTATCATGCAATACAGAACCAAGATTCTAACGATACTAATATTGAACACCTTATGAATATGGAACTTATAAGACATATGCAGTGATTACAAAAACTCTCATTTTCTTTTTTTTTTTTTTTTTTTTACACAATGCATTCAATTGTTGTCATGATGTCTTGCATCTCGGAGATGTCTTCTTCTCGCCTTTAAAGAAGATGGTGTAAAGAGTCAGTGTTCCGACCGCGGTCTCCACAGAACTGTATGTTAATCTTTATTAAAAATAAAAAACGAAAACAAAACAAAATTCCAGCTGCCCCTCCGTGGGTGGCTTCTGCGAGATAAGTTGTTCCGGTGATGTCTCCCTGGAGCTCTCTGGTGGCTAGTACACATGACTCTGGAATCAGATGGGCCCCTGACCTCTGGCCCACCACATCTGCCTGTTGATGACCTCAGCTTGTACTCCCATTCAAGGTCGGGGGTCGGTGTACTCCCTTCACATTACTGGACTCTCCTAAGTTTACATCTCCAATACAACCTGAAACTTACACGACAATCTTTTAAATATCAAATGTCGTGTGCTACCTGTAATTCCGGAGATTGACTTCGGTCCCGAAAAGCTCCTTTCAGTCATATGGAAACATATCCTGTAATGAAATTAACTGAACACTCCCACAAGAAAACACACTTCACATCTTCCATTGTTCCATCTCCATCCTATTTTAGAAATGTAATAGTTAATGAGACATTTTATCGCAATTTCACTTTCCCCGTCCTTACGCTGTCCTGTAAGAAAATGCAACGACCACACAAATACGTTAATCTCTGGTGAAGATTGCCCTGTCTGTAAAATCAAAAATTAGTTAATGCAGTTGTGAAATCAAAGTATAGTAACAAGACGCATGTGGGGCCCATTCACCTAACTCGTCTCGTTTCACCCTCGTTGAGGATTTGGCACTAAGAGAAGAGGCAGTGAATTCAGAGGTAAAAACAACAGTTAAATATATATTTATTACAACTTGGAATTCCAAAGTGGGAGGCACAACCTTTATCACAGCATCGGATACCTTAAATTCTCTGCCTGGATCTGAAGCCTTTCTCAAAACGTACACATCGTTCCTTCCTTTTCAAACTTACATAGGCCAAGCGGAGGCTAGACCAACTTTCTTTTTCCTAAGTTTCTGCTGAGAACATCTGTCTCCTAACCTTTGACCCTTAAATGTGATCTAGCTTGGTTCCTGGCTTGTTTCCTGGAAGTTAACTAAAACAATGAAAAGCCTCATGTAAGCATTTTTAACAGCGTTATCTGGTCACAAGCTTGTCATATGGCCTCGGTGCATCCTGTTCCTGACACATGCTCACAGAAGTGTGAAACCAACCTTTGTTCTACATACATCCTCATCTGTTTAGGTCACTGGGTTAAAGTTAACCTCTATATTACTTTAAGCTACACTATTATATATAAGTGATTATATTTCCATAACACTGTTATCCTGTAAGAATGTCAGAATGTTCTCTGAATTAAAGATTAAAGATTACCATTCACCACACCTCACTTCTGTACCATTTCCTCCATACTCAGATGTGTATGCTGCGAAAAAGTTCCTATTTTTAATATGAGAAGAAAAGCAAACCCTCATTTTAGTTCACCTATAGTTTTATCCAGTTGTTACAAATCCTGATCCAGTTTACTGCAACAGATATACGTGGCTTTGAATCCTTAACAAACCTTCCTGACACACCAATGGTTTTAAAGTAAACTAAATATGCATTAAATTACCCTCTGTTTATCTCTGTTTTATCCAGTTTTTTGTAGTTTATGTAGTTTTTCTGTTTAATTTAACATTCACTTTTTTGGCCTGCTTAAACTTTTTAAGCCTTTATCCAAGAACCCCCTCATATAATCTATCTATAACAGATACGTGGTGTCTGACACTCCGCTCATTAAATCTAATTTATAGTTCTGTTTTGGGAGTCACTTAACAAACATTCCAGAGAGCCATGGGTAAGGTCTTTTGTGGGGGGTTTCTCTTTGTTTAAACAACCGTTATCTGATTTACAACGCAGTTACATACCTCCGTGGTGTCCTGCACAAGAATCCTTCCTCCGAAGTACTTGTGCCAAGGGTTGATATAAAGTTTAAGATCTATATAACTTTACGATATAATGTTATCATATAAATGTTTATGTCATATCCCTCTGCTTGGAACAAAATTAATTTTGTTACAAAACATTAACAAAGAATAGTATTAGTCACCACAGGGAATCAATTAACTGCAAATAATTATCTGAATTGAAGTATGAAAAACACTGCCCTATATCCTGGATTCAGATCAAAACATAATGCAATTTCATAATCCCACAGACCTCCAAAAAGATCAGTGTACCCATTGAAATAATGAGTATTCTAATGTGCTCACAGCAAGTTGATGGTATGAAAATGCTGAACGTTCCAAGGTACTTACATACTGATAAAATATTGGGTTTTACCTGAATAAAACACCTGGTAACGGCAAAGTCTGGTGAAAATCTGATAAGTTTTAGCATGCAACAGTTATATTGTACAATAGAAAAATCTCAATACTTGAGAGCTATTTAAGAAATAACCTAACAGATCCGTTTAACCCATGTTGTTTAGAAACAGAATGTCCCAAGCAGGACACATCTGTGCTTACCGAGAGGCCCATGTAATAAACCTGTCCCCTCAGGACGTCGCAACCCCCTTGTGGAAATTTATGACATGCAGTTGTTATCTAGAACTCACAGAAACCTAAGTAGAAGTGGAGCACGTGAATGTATTCCCACCCCTGTGGATTGTCTGCCCATAGAAGATATGGAAACATACGCCAGCTGCTGTTAATTATGAGCAATACGGTCCTGGACATAATAGAATTAAAACTCATGTTTAAAAGGAACATATCAGTTATATAGTAAAAAATTTTAAGAGACAGTAGTATATTTTTCAAAACCGCAAACCTGAAGTGTTCGTATCTGCCCAATCGGCTGCCTTAAGAAATATTTGAGCCAACTCCAGTTCCATTTGCCTAGGAGCTCAAACATGGAGACACAGAAAAAATATTAGAAATCACATTCGATAAAATTTGGTCAGAAGAATATTGCTAGAAATAACAGTCTGAATTACCTTAACAAAAAAATGTTTGATACCAGGCTGCGGCACCTGAGATGGACTCGAATTGTCATGTGACAAATCAGGCAAACACGAGATGGAGGTGAGACTTCATATTCAAAGGCTTCCATGCATGGAACTGTACATCTCTTCCCCCAGTGTGGCAGTAGGTCGCTGCAACGTCTCTGCAAGCACCTCAGTGACAAAGTCTCAGTCCACAACTCAGTGTTTGATGAAACAGGTGGCTCCAATGTGCGCAAAAATTCATACAGTCACTTCCCCTGACAGCTTGGAATCTGCGCTGTTGATGAGCGCTGGCCACTCCTCAAGGGTGAGGGAACATTGTTCATGGGTGCGTTATCCCTTTGCTGGGGTACTGACCTTCCGGATGGGAGCTCATGCCAGGATTTCATGCCAGGATTTAGTGATGCGAAACAGTCCCTGGCCCAGTGCCCAGAGAGACCACATTTAAAGCAGATGTCTGTAGATGGTCGAAAAGTTCTGACATGTCCGCCCCGTCTACTCGGTCTCCTGGTCCTGTCTCCATGTCTGCACTGATTGCCACAATGAGATCCGCGTCCATACACAGGAACAGCAAATCTGGAATCAAATACAGAACAGAAAAGCGGAGGAGGTGGCCCCCCTCCATGAATGAAGTTAGACTGTGGTGGAACCGTCAGGGTCTGAGTACCACATGATACACCCGCAGAGACAGTTCTTTGTGTCATCTCCTGCTTTCTCTTGGTCACTTTCCGCCTTGCTTCTAGTAATTGTAATTTAAGTAATTGAAGTTGCAAGTCCTCTAAGTCCTGCTTCAACTTCCTGTCCTCCCTTTGAGCCACATGCAAATAGTCGATCAAACAGGTTTCCCAGCGAGCATACGAACACCCAGGTATATCAGGATTTTGTTTCATAAGCAGGGACACTAAAGAAGGAACCCCATCCAAAATTGCACCCCTAAATAATTCACCCAGATTGGAGCAATTTGTTTTAGGATCCACACCCGTGTGTTTGATCCATGTCTCTGCAGCTTGAGTTATGTAATCTGCAGGACGCTGTCGTGGGTCCCAGTCAAATTTAGGAAGCTCAATTGATGTGGATAAAGGAAAGTGCTGTGTAATTGCAACTTCCAAGGAAGAAATTACTGAAGACAATAAAGTTTCATCAGGCATATGAAACGTTTGAGCAACCTTTTCAATATCCGTTATTACAGGCGCAGACACAGAAAGTCTTAAAATGGCTCTAAACTCACCGAGAGCCAGTTGTGAGCCTTTGGTTAAATTTCGTAATTCAGCCAGCCACGTTCGACCACCAGCACTGATACTGGGGAGTTTATTCACCAGAAGTTGCATGTTACCAAGTGAACAACTAGAAAACTCCTGTGTTCTTAAATAACTGTGTGACAAGGGCATCTGCATTTCGTGGGACTATGAAAATGTGATTACATACAATGAATACTATGGGGACCGTCCTGCGATGATCCCGTAATATGTTCTGAATCTACTAGTTTCTGCCGTTCTGCAATATCAATATCTATAATAAAACAATGCAAACCAATAACATTAGTCATAAATTCCTCAATTTTAGCTGCTTCATTTGAGGATAACTTCAAAACTGACTCATGACTAAATGCAGTGTTAACAAAATCGATCAAATCAACCGCAATATCAGTTTGCACACACTATTAAGGTACAGTTTAACCTTAACTTCTAACTCTGTGTAGTTCTGCTTACTTGTGTTTTTCCCAGGCCTGCAAATGAGCAAAAGTTTATAGGGTGGCTATTTCCTGCTCCCTATTAATCAGCTAGATTTAAGTCTGATGAATTATATTTATTTATTTATCTATTATAACTAGGGCTATCAAACAATGAAAACCATTTAATCACTATTTAATCGCAAATTATATTTCATGTCTGAAAGTATATATATTCATTAGGCATTTTAAAACGCTATTTTGCAATAGATAGTGCTAGTTAAAATTACACTCTAACAGAAGGCATTTTCCCTTTTATGTGTTTTCCCAATTTATAATGCCTCAAACAGATGTTCAATGTCCTGCCAAATTTTTTAACAACTTTTCCAAACTTCTAACCACTTTCTAACTTTTAGGCTACAGGTCAAAATAAAAAGTTTTCTCCAAAACTCACCAAACTGCAGGCCGTGGTCTCTCTCCAATGCAACTCACCCAATCAGCTTGCAGCCAATACCTCAAACGTTTTACTGCATTGAAATTCTCCTGCACTTCAACAAACATTATTAATGCATCGACCTATTTTCTAATGATTTCCAAATTCCCCTTAGTTTTTCACCCATATTTTTACTTATCACTTTTACTTAACAAAATTAAACTGCGCCCCAGTCACTGCTGTTATGTCAGTCCCAAGCACGCGGAGAAATTCACACCCTCATGAAGACACACACACACACACACACACCCCACTCTCCGCTGAGTTGCAGGGTCCAACCAATCTCTCCTTCTCTCAAAACCATGGATCCCATATTACCGAGACATTCAAAACATCAGACAAGACATAACAAACATAACATTTAAGACAGACAGCCTTGCGCGCGCAGAGGGTCTTCTCCTTTTAATACCCTTCCACTCGACGAAACGTTTCCTTATGTTAAAATCTCCTCGTCTAATCGTCGTGTTCACGAAAAACCCCGTTTTTCGAAAACTAGAAAACAAACTTCTATTTGTTTCCCTGGAGCTCCTTTTTTAATCTCTTATCTTTCTTTCTCTATTACAAACCTATCCCCTGCTTCTTTATGAGTGTCCCAAGTTCTCAAGAGGTAGCGCACACCTCAGCCATAAAATTACCAGTTTGACAGTCTGGTTGTCGTTGGCCAATCCCCGAACATATCCCTTTTTTTTGTCTATATTTTTATCTTTTTTATTTCGTTTTATTTTATTTTTCGCCTCACCATTTCAAGGCTTCTTGGCATTTAGTTTAATATCCAATTCTAAGTTTTTCTGACGTAAACAAACACATAAATCCCATTCAATCATTTCTCGGTTTCAACATAAATTCCATTCAAACCTAGTTATACCGTTCAGCCTCTGATATTTTGAGAATTGAGTCTCTTAAACCACAGCATCACTTAATTTAGCCTACACATCATTTTGCCAATGGAGAAAAATCTCCTTACTTTTTTTCGGTCGACCGGTGATGCTGCAGAATTAGTCCTCTTTTCGTGTCCAATTTTCAAACAGACCCTCACTCACAGCCAAAATCCGAGGGGTTTCGGCACCATGTTAAGATGGGGTTTTACCGGCCTGCTGTTACATGTCTATTACAAACCCATCTTTCCCAGTTCCGGATTTGGCTATAAATGGGGAAGCATTAATCAGAGGTAGAACGGTTTAAATACATATTTAATTCATAGAAATTAAATATGGAGACAGAGTACATACCATTTACAAGATGTTGTTCTCACCGCGGTGGATAAGTCTGTCTGTCTGAAGTAAGTTTTGAACAAAGACTCTTTTTATCAACCTTAAACTCCTCCTGCATGGCTCAGTGGGAGGATGACTGACCCCCTCTCCTGCTGACCATCCCCTCAGGGCAATAAAACGCCCTGTTATTCTACCCAGCAACAGAGAAGGGAGACACCCCCACTAAGATATATTTTTTAATTCTCAACAGGATGTTTTATTTTTTAAATAGGGCCTGAGAGGGGATCAGGTTCCACCTGGATCAAACAAAGATTATTTTTCCCCTTTTAAAGTTTATAGTGCCCTCTTCTGGAAGCCCTGTAAAATCACGTTTAAACACCCAATTTGAAATAATTTTTACTAGGATTTTATGTGATAAATCAACATAAAGTAGTACAGAATTGCAAAGCAGATCAAAAGTATAAATTTTGTCAAAATATTTTACCAGTAAAGGTCTAAAAGTGTGGTGTGCATTTGTATTCTGCCCCGTTTTACTCTCATACCGCTAAATAAAACTCATTACAACCAGATGGCTTTGCAGCTGTCCTGTTTCTGCTGCTTAGGGCTCCCATGAATACTTAGATTTTAACTCAATTCACAGATTTAAAAGTTTTCTGTTTGTTTATTGAAAATGAAAACAACTTTCAAATAAAATTTAAAAGTTTCAGGATAAATTAAAATATTTAAATTTATTTTATATAAACATAATATATATTATAAATTGAATATATCATATACTTATTTTATTATATATTTACATTTTATTTTTAAATTGTTTAAATATTAAATCTAAGCTTTAAATTAATCAACATGTTTATTTTATAAATCAGTTAAACAGTTCAGTTTGTTAACACACAGTAACAATCTGATGTAACAGTTTAATCTTTTCTTTGTGTTTAAATTCAGTTTGTTCACAAATCACAGCAAATAACCAATTATCTGTGTTTGATAATTGTTCAGCTAATTAAACATGGCCGCCTCTCCCAGATCGTACCAAATCTGTATTCAAACACTGCTAGTGGTGATGATGGTCTTCACAGGAACATCCAAACCAAATTCTGCTTAAGGCTCCATATCACAGTGGGTCACAGTGGGTCAGAGAAAGTTCTGGTCCAGTTTACAGCAGGATCAGGTTCTACAGAACCTCCCAGAGTTCTGATCATCATCTGGACCTGGAGAGAGGATGGACCACCTGCAGACCTACCAGGACATGGACGTGCACCTGGACTGAAGTCTTAAAGTGCATTCACACCAAACATGAACAAGGTGAAAGGAGCGAATGGAGCTGATGGAAGATGGATGGAGATAAATCAGGACCATCCTGGAGGAGAACCTGTTAGAGCAGGGGTGTCAAACTCATTTTGGTTTAGGGGCCGCATACAGCTTAATCTGATCTCAAGAGGGCCACACAAGTAAACTCATTGCAAGATTAAATAGAACTAATAAAAGTGGACTTGTTCTTGATTTTTATATTAAATGAATTTCACTTTTACTCAATATATTATGAATAACCTCAGCGTTTTTAAGAAAAGTATGTGCAATTTCAACAATACTTTTACTCAGTTAAACATTTACTTAAGTGCATTATGCATAAGAACTGGTCACAGTGATTGTACAATGTTGAAAAACATTTATTCACATGTTTTGGAACTTAAAAACACTGTCCTGCATGACAAAATACATCAAACAGATAAAAATTAAGAAATGATTTAAAATCAATTTTCCACATCTGAAGCTCAGTGCTACCATCTGCTGATTAAAAAACAGCGCCCCTCGTGGACAATATAGGAACTGCAGATTTTCAATTAAACGAAGTACATGTTTTTTTCAATAATTGTTTTATCATTCTCTTCCTTTTATCTCCTCTTTCTTTCACCTTTTCTTTTTCTCTTCTTGTTCTTCCTTTCCTCTCCTACTTTCCCATTGTAGTGTCCATATCATTTGAGATATTCCCCGCATGAATCATAATTAAACTATTCACATTCATAAATCAAGCGGAGCACTATGGCAAAAGCAGTACTGCTCCACTGGTGAAAGTCAAATCTGATGAGCTCTTTTTGGCATTAAGACAACAATTCTTATTGCCACATTGCCAGACAGGACACTGGAAAAAAAAAATTTGTTGAATAATGATAAGGCATTTAGCCACCGGGCCGGACTAAATTGTTAGGCGGGCCGGAACCGGCCCGCGGGCCGTATGTTTGACACCCCTGTGTTAGAGGCTGCAGGAGAACCTGAGACTGAGGTGGAGGTTCTCCTTCCAGCAGGAGAACCAGCCTGAACGTGCAGCCTGAGATGTTATGGGATGGTTTAGGTCAGAGCAGATTTTGAGGGAGGCTCTGCCTCCTGAGGGACTAGAGATGGAAATGAGAACTGGTTGTAATCTTGTATATTTACCTTGTGTTCATTAATATGCATCGTCCCTTTATAAATTAATAAATTCAAAAAATGAAATATAAAAATGTAGGTGTAAAGTCAAATGTGAGGCCATCTGTCCAACAGCCGAAACTTGGCTGAAACTCCAGAGTTCAACACGGAAATCAAGCAGAGCAGCTAAAATACTAAAGAATCAAGATGCAACAACCAAAGTGCTGATCTGAGAATAAATTAATGCTGACACCCAATAAACCGAAGCCATGGTGTAAAGAAAGTTCAACCAAAACATTTTTCCACTAACATTAAAGGAAATGCAAGTCAGCTGTTGCTTTTAAAGGTGGTTCTATGTACTTTTATCCTCTTTGTTCCTGTATGCTTCACTATGTACATATTGTCAGGGCGTTATAAATCACATGATGTTGCGTGTTTGAGGTTGTATTGATCTAAAGGTTCTAGCTGCTAATATCGTTTTACAAACAGAAAGACTCAGAGCTAAAGCCACAGTGCTTTAACTGTAACTGCCTCGCATACCGGCATTCAGATAAGCACCTTGTTCAAATAATTGAATAATAAAATGATCTTATAATAAACACAGAAGTGTTGGAAAAAACGGCGTTAGCTGCTGTGGATCATGATTTAGATATTTAGGAATTACCATTAAAGCATAAAAAAATAGTTTGCAACTGAACTAAGAGTTTATATGAAGACGCAAAGAGAATCAAGACAGCAGTAAAATCTCTGAAAGCTTGAAACAAACAACAAAGACTAGAACATAAATTTATGGTCCAGAAGGAAAAATGTTCCTCAGGGTGAAACTAAGAAAATAATGAGTCTTTGAATTAGTGATAATCCAGGGAGCCGCTGGGTTTGATAATAAAGGAGCAACAACTGCAACAGCCACTTTTAAGCAAACTGCTACACTATTAGTGACATTTTAAAATGAATAAAGTCCTGTTCCTGTTAAAGTTCTGTCTCTCTTCGAGGTCGGTCGTGTTTTTCTACATCTTCTCCCGCTCTTCACCCCCCCCCCCCCCCCTCCTGCTTCTGCTGCTATGTCTTGTCTTTCTCAGCACTTTCTTCATATCACCCGAACTCTGAAAAACATGGATCTGGTCAGCTGGTCTCTTAATTCTATTGATCACATTTTTTCGACGGGTAGGCAGCGAAAGGGGGACCCGTCTGGTCCTGATTGACTCATTTTGTGGGATACACCCTACATTCCTGGATGGAAAACGGTGTGTCTTTCGACTTTGTCAGTCCTGGACATGGAGACGTATACATGTTTGGATTCAGGATACTTGGATTTCTACTTATTGGATTTGGTGGATTTTTGATGTATCAACAAATACAGCGGATGTCGGTAGCCATTGGGCCTTGATCAGTCTACCGGCTGCATATGACGCGCTCACTAAGGCGGTGAACGGACAGATCTGGAAGATGGAGGAGCAGAGCCGAAAAGCTGGATGTGCTGGAAGGCAGACTGGCTTTGGTGGTTGAACTCAAGGGGACATGGGATAAAATCTGGAAGTGAAACGCGGAAAAGCCCAACTAATTTGGAATATTGGATTTGCCATTTGGAGCCAGCAAAGACTTAAAGAGCTGTAAGCTGCTGTAACGCTAAAGCTGACAGGAAAGTCAGTGCAGCTTGTCCTCATAATAAATAAAGTATTTGGATTATGCCTTCCCTATCTAGTCACTCCTGGATTGTTATGGGGAAGGAGCTCAGAACTCTCCCCCGCTCCCTCCTTCCCCGCTGACATCTGCGGATGCTTTCTGAACTGTTGGCCGGTTGATAACATCAAGGACCATGGCCTCTGGAGAGCGTTCATGGAAATATAAACACTTTCACCCAAACAGACACACATAACTGATGCTCACAACAACATATGAACTTACACGTGACTAGTCTCCAATGTTTACCTTTCTGCTTTTATGTGTCTCGTCTTATTTGTGCTTCTCATGCCGAGGTTTTTGATATCTCAAACGGTATTCTGTATTAGGATAAAGTTTGAAATATGTGTTTTCCCCTCTCCCTTCCTATTGTGGCCTCTATCTTTCCACAGAGAAATGGCAGCGCCATGTGGGAACCGTGTAAGGCGGTGTCCTTGGCAGCAAGGCCTCAGTAAATCGTCTCCCCCTGAATTGTTTGTGATGTATGTGATGGCGGTTGTAGTGAAACAGTAATTTCCCTCTGGGATTATTAAAGTATTTCTGATTCTGATTGAAAACTCCTTTTGCCCTTTTGCACGTTTCTTCTGTCTTTGTTATCACTTTTAAATGTTCCAAATGTTTAAAATATATTTAGAAATCAGACAAAGATTACAGCTAGGTGATAGGTTTACATTGCAATCACTGTTTCACATTGGGTCAGGTTGGTTTGGATATATTTTTCCCCTTAAATGCGTAAGATTATCAAAACAATTTAAATAACCAGTATAAAGACAAAAAACAGCTTTCAAATGTTTATTTGATGTGTTAAATCTGGCGAAAACAGAATAAACATATAAAGGGGCTAAATATTTGTTAAAAGCACAGTATTCTTCCTCAGCTGTTAAATGTGGTGAAAAAAGATCTAAATCTGTCCTAAAACGTATCAGAAGCTGGTAAAAGAAACGAAGACGAGCTCAGCTTCTCATGTCCTTCTTATAAAATTCATTAATTCTTTAATTGGAGGAAATGTGTGAAAAGTATTTCTAAAACAGAAAGGAAAAGTTCACTACAAGAAGCAGAGCCTGAACCTTCTTGCAACAAAGAATAAATTGACCCTTGAGCAAAGATTAAAAATAATTATGGTGGACATTATCAAGATGATATACCTAAACATTAACATTTCACACTGCTATGTGATACCATGATGGTCCACGGTTGCTTCAAGGCAACATTACTAGGTTAACTAAAGTTTAGTAATCCAAGTTATTGTTCTTTCTTTCCAACCTACTGCTTGTTAGACTTAGAATTCAACAATAATCACTTTAATCTGTTTTTGGGTTGAAAATCTAACCCAGGGTGCTGGACCAAACCCATAACTCAACCCAGTTGTGTTAAAACAACCCAGGTCTGGATCGGTACATATTTAACCAAGTACTGGGCGACTTGGGTTGTTGTGGTCACGATGCGGTTTGGTAGACTGGCAATCTGAGTTCCTTAATAATAAAATAGAAAGATGATCAGATACAGATGATCTTGCACAAGGAGAACAGGACATGTGATGGGGCAATGGAGAAACCAGCAATCTAATGGGAGAATCCAGCAAATAACCAGTACATGCTGAGGGAAGAGTGGAGAATGACAAAGCATGAAGGCAAGGTAATCAGGGGATGATGAGAAGAATGGAAGCAGAGAAGCTGAGGGAGAGAGACTGATTTACACATAGGGAGCTGCACTAAGACACAAAGGAACTACAAACAAAGGGAAAAGGGCAAATAATTTCCTAGGATTATAAACTATTTATACACATGGAAAAGATGGCAAGAAATAAGTAAAAAAAAACTAAACCTGAAGGAATGAATTAATATGGCAACACATTTGTGATCCTAATAAACAAAAGGAATTAACCAAAATATGGTAAAACCATATATAGGATAAACAAAAAACTGGTAAATGATGAAAACACAAATGAAACCCTGTGGAATATTTTCAACCCAGCAGCTTTTATAGCATAGTAAAAGGAACTGAAATATGAATAAAAGCTTTAGTTTGTAGAGTTTATCTGTGTCTGTGACAATCCCCAGGGTTTAGACCTGGGATCTGGCTTTCTGCAGTTTATCATCCTTTAGTATTAGTTTATTTTTACATTGTGGTTTAGCTGGCGGATTCATGCAGTTCATTCTCTATCATTTTGGTATCTCTTTTCTGTTTCCACCCTGTCCTTTATTCTCTTTCCCCCTCAGCCTTCATTGTTCCCAGCTATTGCACATACTAACCATCTGATTATATTCATCTGCTCGCCGTGGTTTTCCCTCATTATTTCTCCTCTATATAAAATGCCTGGTCATACCTACCATTTATCGGATCCTCCATTATGCTGCCTAATGTTTGCTCCTTA
The DNA here is from genome assembly GCA_037039145.1 of Fundulus diaphanus. Lineage (NCBI taxonomy): Eukaryota > Metazoa > Chordata > Actinopteri > Cyprinodontiformes > Fundulidae > Fundulus > Fundulus diaphanus. The sequence continues at coordinate 2,127,641 of CM073143.1, read as the reverse complement.
TTTGCCCCATGCCCTGCCTTCCCCTGCGGGTTCATTTGTTTCATTAAATAAATCTATTTTCATTTCATCATGCAGCTCCTTAGTTCCTGTCTGCGTTTTGGTCCAGATCCTACTTGTCAAGACACGACAGCTCCTACGATTTTAAATAAGGAACCCATTTTTTTTGCTTTAAAAAGTCTATGTTTAAATTTCAGGAAAACAAATGTTCTCTTTATTGAATTGGTCTTGTTTGTTAAAGATGTGTCGTTCTTTGTTGGCTCACAAGAGTGATACAAAGTCAACATTTTTATCTCCAAGGTAAGGCTATGTTTGGGGCGGGACCGAGCAAGGAAACACTCCTTTGCTTTTTGTCATGACGCTGACAGCAGAAGGGAAACGCCACCAGTCAGACTGAGACTCCCAGCAAACATTTTTAGTGTCACATCAGAGAGAAAGCAGCAGAAAATCTGTCGTTGAAGGTAAGTTCATTCAACATTTCAGGTCCTGTTCATGTTAGCTGATCTGACACTTTTCAATGAAGCGTTTTTGGCTCTCAAATTATTTCAGATTGAACAGAAACTACAGACTGACATGAAAGGACTGTGAAACTATGTTGTGTCTGGTTTATTATCATGTTTCTATGGATCATTTAGTCATTCTTATTATTACAGTTCCAAAACCTTTATCAGTTTAATGGAATCTCAAACTTTACTTACTGAATAAACTGGCTTAACCAACGGCAGCTTTTATCCCTGGTTTCTTTATATTGACTGTTTCTCCGTCACGTTCGTGTGGATTCCAGAATCCCATCAAGCTTTTCTCTGAACTGTGTAAAAAGCTCATATGCCTCTGATGGATCCAGAGGGAAGAAAGGAAAGTGGTAGTGATACTTATTAATTGTTTGCTTTCTGTGAGACCAGTTGCAGTGAATCATGTACCCATGTACACTAAGGAGCTGAAAGATAGAACGGTGAGATTGCACTGTGGCCCGACTGGTTGGGCAGCTCGCTCTCACATCATTAACCTGAATCACTGAGGTGGAGACAAGTTAGGCTAACAGCCTAAAACAAAGGAAGGGGCTTATTTGAATGTAGCCCGGTTGTTCAGAGATAATGGTGCTGCAAGTAAAAGATCCCCATCAGTGCTAGATAAAGCATCCTAATCTGTGAATAGGTGTGGGATTCATGTTCATGCTGATAGAAAAGCGTCTCTATTTCCTCCACTAACTTCAGATCAGCTGACCGAGGCGAGAAGATTACAAGCATCATGAAACAAGTTGTCAACGTGAGTGTCATCTGAGTACAGTGTGATATTACACGCTCCATGGGAATAAGGCTTGTGGCAATTCGGTCTCTGTCTTCATTCCTTTGTTGCGTATTTTTATTTGCAGCACCTGCTGATGTTCTCGCTCCAGAACGGGGATGTCAAAAGCGTAGAGGAGGCACAGGCGCGTTTCTCCTTCCTGGCGGAGAACAACAAGCTGTGGAGTCAGAAGATTTTACTGGACATCGGGAGTGATTCCCTTTTTCTCCGAGACGTCCAGAGTCAGGTGAGAGCTGGTTCACCACAGGAGCTAAGGAGTCTATATAAAGCTCATTCAGGATTTTTTTTAGTGTTTCTTTATGTATCTGTGGTGAGATCCAGGTGCTCCACTAGGAAGTGTCTGTGATTTATCATGCAATAAACAAGTCTTCCTGAAAAGTTGCAGCTTTGTTGAAATATGTTTGATGATTAATGTGGATGAGTTTCAGCTAATGATGTTGGATGTTGGAAAAAGATCTTTGGCTAAATCTCCCAAAATCTGCTTCAGAGAAGACAACAGGCTTTCTGCAGCCATTGAAAAGTTTCTGTTATGATTCTGGCTGAATATTTAGCTGCTCCACTCTGACTGGGAAGGGTTCGTTTAAATCTCGTTATTTCCCACCGCAGACTCAGCTTTTAAGCAGAGGCCATGACTTTTCAGCGAGGTTGAGCTGAAGGTTTGAGGAAAGCAATTCCAGCAGATTAATGTTAGCCTTCTTTATCCCTTCCAAAACCAGTTTGGATGCGTGTTTGTGTGTTTCTATCCAAGTTTCAACCGTCTGACCAAAACCACCCAGCTAAGATGATGTTACACTGGCTAGGATTCTCAGAAAGAGCTCCTGGACACCAGCTCAACACCACCAACCTGGACTGAGAAGAAGGAAGAAGCTCCTGCTCCTAAGCGGGCATCCTTAAGTTTGCCTGAAATTTGCAGCTTCCCACAAGAGCAAACCAAACGTCTTCTGGAGAAAGTGTCAATCGTCAGATGAGAGAAATATTTGGCCACATTGATGTAGTATGTTTGAAGAAGTGAAAGTGAGGATTTCAGGCCTAAAAGAACTGTGAGACACAGAGGTGGTAGCATCATGATGTGCATAAAGTGGAGGAAATAAAGAAAAAGGAAGACAACCTGCAAATCTTTCACTTGATGTCAAATCAGCAGCTAGAGGAATGAAACCTGGACAAGTCCAAAAGGACGACGGTCCCTAACACTCATCAGAACAGCTTTTGGAAAGGAGGAAACAGTCTGAAGCTTTGTGGACTATGTACACTTGTAACCGGCATGGAGCATCTTTAAATGTCCTGTACTTAGCTGAGAAATGGAACTAATATCTGCGTTCATAATGACCTCAAGTTTTGGTGCAGGACGAGGTGGATCGCTACTCTCTCAAAGACGTCCACCGCTGTGACACCATCTACACGGAGAAACACTTCCCACACCTGCTGCTCTTAGTCTGCCAGTACCCACACCAGCAGAAGCCAGATATCCACTTCTTCAGCTGTGAGCCTATGCAGGTAGGAGCTGCTCCCCTGTGGCTGCCTTTGTCGTGCCTCCAGGTTTCACTCAGTGATGCCGTTTGTTTTTACAGGCGGAGCAAATATGTGCAGCCATTAAAGACGCAGTTTCGGATACCTCCAGCGGCAGCAGGAGGATACCTGATGCCCAGAGGTACAGTAGATGTCCTGCTCAGAAGCCGGGAAGAGAAAACCCTGGAAAAGTCAAACGGCTCTAATCTGGTGTTACTGTCCTGCTCTAGGCTTTGCTTTCTCCTGTCCTGTAGGCGGCGGGGTCGGACTCTCTCAGACACAAACTGACAACAGATACAAGGAAATCAGAACTAATTTAGGTCCAACTCTCTGAAACTCCTCGATTTTTCTCTTCCCGTGTTCCCACTGACGTACCTGTCAAAGGGAGAAACAGGGGCAGGACAGTGTAAACAGCTGAGACAGAAACAAAGACCCGTTTAGCCGGTTTCTGCATAACTTAAGAAGGTGTGACAGGCAGAGCGGGGCCATTGTGCCACAGAGCAGAAAGTGCAGGCGTTTGATGACAGCAGCAGTGGACTGGATCACCTGCTTTGAAAGCTTTCTATTTTAGAGACTCTTGAAGGGCAAATTAAACTGGGTAAGACCGGCGGACGTCAGGTTTTTGTTAAAGTTCCCTCCAGACAGAGGGAAATTATTAGTTAGGATGCTATGTGTGTTTTTTAATGTGAACTTTAGGAGGCTAAATTTCCTTTTCAAAATGATCTGTGGCAGTCTTATTGTAAGAAGCTCTAATTAATTTTTACAGCCAGAAATGACCTTTATCCTTCTTATAGTTCAGCTATTAATGCATAAAAAGGCCTGGATTTAAATAACAGAGGCATTTTAATATTCACTGAAGAGAGTTTGGGTTGAGTAGCTGCAAATGTTTTTTAACGTTCCTGCTAATTTAAAGATCTGGCATTGAAAGTTTGATTTGGACGTCGTGTTTTGCTCTAAGCTTTTGCTGAAGGGCGTTTTTGGAGACAACGCCACCATAAACAAGAGCTCTGACTGCACCTTTAACCCACAGATGAGTCCACAGAGTTAACGCCGTCCGCTTGTCTCCCGTAGGCCTCAGAGCAAAGAGATGTACGACTCCTACGATATACCAAACCCCCCCTTCCCCTACGCTCCGAACCCCCCTCCGGTCAACCCTCCTCCTTATCCTGGGCTAAAAGGTAAGAAACAGGAAGCTCTTCAGATGTTTGAGGTCCTAACGGTTCTCCGGAGCAAAGAGATCCCGTTGTGTCTGCAAGCAGATCGGTTTCATGATGAAACCAAAATCTAAATCTGACTGAACTGGACCCTCTGATTCTGCTTTTAACAGCAAACGGACCCAACAGCGGGCCTGACATCACTTTCCTGCGGGCAGAGAGAGAAGTGGTACGCTCCTGCCTTCACATTTTCCATCTTCAAGGCTGCATTTTCCTGTCAAACTGTTTAAAGGATGTTTGTCTCTCCCCCCAGGGAATCCTCAATCACTGCTTCGAAGACATCGAGATCTTCATGGGGAAGCTGCAGCAGACCGCCGAGGCGACAACAGTCCTGAACCAGAGGAAGAAGAAGAAGAAGAAAAGCAAAAAGCAAAGTGCTGAAGGTAAAACACAAACTGGTGCTTTTTTTATTAAAGAAATCCCAGCCATGTAGAGTTAGACTAACTCGTTTTTTGGCTGAACAGATGAATTACTGGCAGAAAAGGCCCGTCCACCACCAGAAGGGGAATTCATCGATATCTTCCAGAAGTTCAAATACTGTTTCTGCCTCCTGGTTCGTCTCTCAGTCGACTCGTCTTTTGTTGACCTGCTGGTGATCCTCCTGCTGGAACGAACTTCCTTTTTTCTGGTTTTCATTTCAGGCTCGTCTGAAATCAACCATCGCCAGTCCGTCCTCAGAGGAGCTCGTGCACCACGTGTTCAAACCTCTTGATATGGTAGGTCTGCTCCGTAAAACTGCTGCTGCTGTCTTCATGCAGAGCTTTTATAGAAACTCAGGAGCGGATGAGCATCTGAGCAAAGGGGCAGCGACCAGTACGCTGTAAAATGTAAAAAATATTGTGACTTTTATCAGTTTATTTCTAATGAATAAACAGAAACTGAAGTCAGGAAGGAGGGAAGGAGGGGTGGGGGAGCATGTATCCTCCAGAATCAGAGACAAAAAATTATTTAAAAAGACATTTTAAAGATATTTTAAATGACCATAAACAAAAGTAAAAGCAACACAACACTTTAGAAACCGTAATATTGCTCAATATGAGCTACAAAAAGCTCAACAAACAGACCTGAGGAAGGTTATAATATGTCTAATATGAATAAATTTCAGACACGGAGTATTGAAAGTAAAATTTTAACTCGCCATTAAACACACTGTGGTTTATATTCACAGGAAAACACCAACATAATAGAAAACAACTGATAAAATTAGCAAACGTTCGACTAATTCTCACATATTAGTCCTGAATAATACGTGGAATATGTAACATTATATAAACTAGGCTAATTAGTAGCTGTCAGCAAGTTTCTGGGCAGAAGACCCATCCGGGCCGCACCAGAACACAGCTGACCGGCATTTTCTCAGGTCTTTTCTCCACACGGATGATAAAATATTGTTTTCCTGAGTCAGAGAAGCACCGGAGATCCCAGTGGAGGAGAAATGTTTCTGCTTCCTCCATTAATTCAGCCTGGAGGGATTTTCTCCAGCTCCTCTCAGTAAAGGCAGATTTTATTAAAACCCACAGTGAAGATATCCTTCCTGGAGCAGATGTGTACAAAATGGCAAGTTTGCAGGATTTTTTTTAAAACAATATCTTTAAACAATGTGGCTTAGACAGACAAAAAATATAAAATATATGAAGGGAATGTATGGAGGAAATAACACTAAAGATATTCCAATAAAGCCTGACTCCTTAAATAAACGACAACAACACTGTTTGCTTCAAACTTTGTCACTCCTTCCCAAGTCACAAGTCCTAGGATTTAAATTTGAAGTCATTAGCAAGTCATAAAGATCTATCTCTGAGACATTTAGGGCAGGAGGAAGCAAACGATGCTTTGATTTAATCAGAGCATCAAGTCATTTCACACAAGTCACAAGTCTTTTCTAATAAAACCAAGTCCACTGTTTAAACCTTTCATGCAGACGTGTAAAAAGTGAACAACAAGCAGAAGCTCAGCTGACCGAGCAGCAACCTGATGAAACATATTTACGAAATCAGAAAAAAAGAAAAGAAAAAAAAATCAGTTTTAATCAAATGTTTGTAAAGCTCTCAGTATAATTAAAACAAATACACGTTTTTTAGGATCTTAAAATTTAACAAAGATTTGAGGAAATCAACTTTAGAGCAATGTCCTTTGTTCCCCTTTGAGGCAAGCAGGACGGTGCTCTGGGTGCCTTAATGACGCCAAACATATCTGCTTTACCGGGGGAGGCTTTATACCTCAGTTTACACCAGCTTCCTTTTTGTGAAATGTTAGAGATTACAACCATCAGGGCTTCAGGAGTCTTAAAATCAGCCCAGTCACAATAATTCAGTCTAAACTAGTGTTGCACCGATACCGATACCAGTATCAGACGGGGCTCTGATCCAGCACTAAAATGTTGGTATTAGCATCGGCGAGTACCAACAAATAGGCACCGATACCATTTTGATGTTTGTATGTCACTGAACGCAGCCTTCTCTCTCCCGACTAGTATTATACATGTTATATAAGTTCATGAAAGTTGCACTATTTTGGCATTTGAGAGCCAAAACTCAGGGTTTAAAAGAGATTATTTAATTATTAATGTAATTTTTCTGTCTTACTGTTGCACTACTATTATACATGTTATAATTTCACGAATGTTGCACTATTTTAGCCTTTGAGAGCCAAAAGTTTATTCAACTATTGTCACCCATTCCAGGTAGGCAATAAAAAGTTCTACTACCCTAAGTAGTATGCAGTTCTTCATATATACACACACATCCATTTCAAACAGATCGTATCGGTATCGGCCAATACTGCACTGCCAGGTATCGGGGCCAGAAAATGGCATCGGCGCAACACTAGTCTAAATCCAGCATGGACAGAAAACTGAAACACGCCTTTAATTATTTATAATTCTAAATAAGTCATAAAGTGGGTCCCGTCTTATGGGCGTTAAAGCCGCCTTTTAGATGAGAGGCGAAACGTCTTCCAGAAACAAGAGAAGACGTCCTGATGGAAAATACACAGATGGAAAAAACCTAGAAGTGTGTGTCATGTCTAAATAATGGAAAATAATGGCGCAGGTCTGCGGTGTTGTGGGAAACCAGCAGGCTGACACTGTTGACACCGGGCCGTTCCCACCGGGCCGAGCCCTGGTACTCTCAGGGTGGATTTCCTGAATGTTCGGCTCTGGTTCTAAGTTCCCCCTGCTGGTCAGAGGGCAGCATGGCCGTCCCCTGACTGCCGGGAGAAGACATGCCTCCTTATTTTAGTTATTTTACTGAACTGAATTATTTATTTCACGGAGACAACATGTAAACACATCAATCTTTACAAAAGGATTCACCCCAGATTCAGCTCCGGCCTCTTTCCATCTGCAGCCCCTGGGCGGGTCACGGCGTGCCGACAGTACGCCCAGCCATAGACTCTATCTGCAGCCATTTACGCAACATATTCTGACCCATTTACGCAACACTCCAATCTACAATTTAAAATAAGTCCAATGCTGTTTCTTTCCTAACATTTTGTGAGAAATCAGGCAGGTCAGAGGCCAGTTTCAGGCGATCTGGGAGGTTATCCTTCCCCTGAAATCAGCCAGGTGTGTGGTTTCACTCTGGACTTCAGGACCAGTCTAATCGTGACATGTGGAGGGTCTCAGGTGTAGGATTTGAGCTCGGCAGACACACCTGAGTGGAAACATCAGGATCCTGTTCATGTTCTATTCCTACACCCTCTTTCTGCTTTGGGTCAGCGCCTCTGCCCTTTGATTGATTGTGGTTAGACATTAAATTAACATTGATTGAGTCTCGTTAATCAGTTCCTCGTTAGCGCAGGTATGTTAAAGGCAGACTTGTGAGCACTGACGTTGTTTGTCTGTGGGATGCAGATGGTAAAGACGACCGGGGGTCCGGCGTTCGGAGCGTCGATGTCCAGCCCCGCCATGACCAGCTCGGCTGTGTCCCTGCTGCAGACCACCCTGAACGAGCAGGAGAAGGAGCTGTGGACGTCTCTAGGTCCCAACTGGACGCTCCATCGGTCAGTGTCAACACACCTGAGTCAGCCATGAAATATAAGAATAATCAACCCGATCTGACATTTATTTCACCCCAGACAGCACAACGATGCCAGAAAACATGGTTTTCTCTTGGTATTTAAAGCATCTCTGTTTCATTTTCTGGATTTTTCTGCCTCACATGTTAAAAATAAAGGGACATGTTTTATATTCAGTCACCTGAACAGGTTAGATTCCTTAAGGTTTAACTCTGCATGTTGTATTTATTTCCACTTCCGGTTTATGATGCAATTCCAGGTGCTTCTATTTACAGTTTCTAAAAGCGAATGAGTAATGAGTGGATTAAACTTGGCCAGGCTGGACGGTGCTGATCTGCTGAAGCACGCCTGGGCCGCGGTGCCAACAGCAGGGTAGTAACGTTGTGTTCCCCCCCCCCCCCCCCCCAGCTCTCAGCTCAGAGGATCCGTCGCTCCCTACACCCCCGTGTTCTTGGATGGCTGGAAGCCAGAAGCCATGAGGGCGGACGGGCAGGTTTGGGAGGATCCGGTGGAGTCACAGCACAAACATGAGGCCCACCAAGTAAAACAGGAGGTATTGAATGCCTGCGTAAGGCTTAGCTCACCTTTGGTTTCACTGTGAGGGAGGGAGGAGAGCTCACAGCATGGGGGCGTGAGAGGACGCCACAGGGAGGGATAGGACAACAGAGGACTAGATCAGGAACATCTGCTCTGGAACACATTGTTGAGATGGATGCTTGTTCCTCTAACCAGTGCCTGATCCTTCTGGATCTGATTCTGATCCTGGTTCTGATCCTGATTCTGATCCTGATTCTGACCCTGATTCTGATCCTGATTCTGATTCTGATCCTGACCCTGATTCTGATCCTGATTCTAACCCTGATTCTGACCTTTATTCTGATCCTGGTTCTGACCCTGATTCTGACCTTTATTCTGATCCTGGTTCTGACCCTGATTCTGATCCTGGTTCTGATCCTGATTCTGACCTTGATTCTGATCCTGAACCTGATTCTGACCCTGATCCTGGTTCTGATCCTGAGTCTGACCTTGATTCTGATCCTGGTTCTGACCCTGGTTCTGATCCTGATTCTGACCTTGATTCTGATCCTGAACCTGATTCTGACCCTGATCCTGGTTCTGATCCTGATTCTGGTTCTGACCTTGATTCTGATCCTGGTTCTGACCCTGATTCTGATCCTGATTCTGACCTTGATTCTGATCCTGAACCTGATTCTGACCCTGATCCTGGTTCTGATCCTGATTATGGTTCTGACCTTGATTCTGATCCTGGTTCTGACCCTGATTCTGATCCTGATTCTGACCTTGATTCTGATCCTTAACCTGATTCTTACCCTAATCCTGGTTCTAATCCTGATTCTGACCCTGATTCTGATCCTGGTTCTGATCCTGATTCTGATTCTGATACTGATCCTGATTCTGACCCTGATTCTGACTCTGATCCTGATTGTGACCTTGATTCTGATCCTGATTCTGACCCTGATCCTGATTCTGATCCTGATTCTGACCCTGATTCTGATTCTGATCCTGGTTCTGACATTGATTCTGATAATGATTCTGACCCTGATCCTGATTCTGACCCTGATCCTGATTCTGACCCTGAATCCTGATTCTGATTCTGACCCTGACACTGACCCTGATTCTGATTCTGACCCTGATTCTGACCTTGATTCTGATCCTGGTTCTGACCCTGATTCTGATCCTGGTTCTGATCCTGATTCTGACCTTGATTCTGATCCTGAACCTGATTCTGACCCTGATCCTGGTTCTGATCCTGATTCTGGTTCTGACCTTGATTCTGATCCTGGTTCTGACCCTGATTCTGATCCTGGTTCTGATCCTGATTCTGACCTTGATTCTGATCCTGAACCTGATTCTGACCCTAATCCTGGTTCTGATCCTGATTCTGACCCTGATTCTGATCCTGGTTCTGATCCTGATCCTGATCCTGACCCTGATTCTGATTCTGATACTGATCCTGATTCTGACCCTGATTCTGACTCTGATCCTGATTCTGATCCTGATTCTGATCCTGATTCTGACCCTGATCCTGATTCTGATCCTGATTCTGACCCTGATCCTGATTCTGATCCTGATTCTGACCCTGATTCTGATTCTGATCCTGACCTTGATTCTGATAATGATTCTGACCCTGATCCTGATTCTGACCCTGATCCTGATTCTGATTCTGACCCTGAATCCTGATTCTGATTCTGACCCTGATTCTGACCTTGATTCTGATCCTGACTTTGATCCTGATTCTGATCCAGTTTTAAATATTTATCACCAAGATTGCAAAATTATTCGTACCCCTTCAACCAGCGGTCTGCAACCTGCGGTTCTGGAGCTGTACGTGGCTCGTCACACCCTCCACTGTGGGCCTTAACAACTTTAGTCAAAGATACTAGATAATTGAGCAACGCTTTAAAATATAAAGGTAATTTAAAAATGTCACCTGAGTTAGATTTTTGATTTTTATATGGGTGTATAATTTCCACAAAGAATGAGACTAATAGTGTGAGGAAGATTGTTTTTTAATAAATAATTTCTACATCAATGGGTTGCAAACTACGTGCTTTTTGACATCATTTAATTAAAACCTTTAATATCCAATTGAAGGAAATGTATTAAACTTAAAAACTAAAATATCAAAAAAATTAAAAAATTCCTACAGTAGGTCTAATTTTTTGTGTTGTAATGGTTTCCTACCTCTGGGTTTAAAAAGATCTTATGTCTACAAAAACACGTTTTCCCGTCTCCCTTCACAAAACAGCTCAAGACCATTTAGATTTGATGTGGAGCGGCTGGGAACAGACGTTCTCAGGTGGATTTAGGTCTGGACTTTGACTAGGCCATCCTAACACATGAATGTGCTTTGATCTAAAGGCTTATTGATCCACCAGAACCATCTGCTGGGTTCCTTGGTCTCCATGAAGCTGGTTGTTCTTTAATGTTCTCTGAAGAACCTCTGAGGCCAGAACCAGAGCAGCTGCAGTTAAATCACACACGACTGGACTCTGGTTAGGGATTCGGAGGTTTCTGTTTCTTTTAGGGCTATCAGAGTAAAGTGGGTCTGAATGTGGATGCACAGATTATTTTTCAGCTTTTCATTTGTAACAAAAGTTTAGAAAACTGTGCGTCCTTTTCCTTTGACTTCCTAACTCCTCAATCCGTTCACTGGTTTCTTCTATTCTGATGATTTTTATTGTTTGTAGTGTATTTAATTGTTGAAGCAGCTTTGTTTAGCGTACGATGCCCAAGACAAATTTCCCCGTGGGGACAATAAAGTATTCATCCATCTATCTGATACATTGTGTTGTTCTGCCACATAAAATCCCATCAAACTAGATAAAGTTTGGTGTTTTAATGTGACAAAATGTGAAAGCTTGAGGCACTGATAACCATGTTCTCGTGTTTCCCTGCAGCAGCTGCAGCAGCAGCAGCAGCCTGCTCCTCCAGAGATCAGCATCAACAAAGAGTAAGCCGTCTTTAAGGACACCATGGTCGTGCTGCTCCCAGCCCGATGTGACCTTTGTGCTGTTTTCAGGGAAGGACCTTCGGGTGAGAGACTCTACCTGTGCAGCTACGAGTTCATCGCCAGGAACAGCAGCGAGCTTTCGGTGCAGCAGGGAGAGACTCTCGAGGTGAATTGTTCCAGCACCCTGCACAGCTTTTATAAACCCTGCCGGGGGTCCGTGGGGTCCTTATCCTGTTTGGACGGCTTTCTGCCTCAGCCCACCTACGACCGGTGACTCTGAGGAGGTGATCCATTTGGTTTAAGTGGGCTGGACCCGGAATGCCCTGAGACCAGCAGGACACTCTCCCAGAGGACATCTGAGCCTGACAGTAGCGTTTAGCTAAGCCCACATGTTTACGTTTGTGACGGTGGGGAAAGTATTTTACCATAGTGGTTGATGTGGAGACTTGATGACGCCCCCTCCCAACCTCTAGGGTGCCACACTGCTAAAAAGGGGGGTCTAAAATCAAGATAAAGGGTGCTAAATCAGAGTGAAATGATCTGTCCATGCAGCAGTATTATTTCACTTGACAAAATGTCTTGATTTAAGAATACAGTGTTAAGATGAACACTCAGAATAAAAAACAACTCCTAAATCAAGGTAAATTATCTAATTTAAGTTTAGGTTTTTAATTTTTTTTGGTAAGAACCAAATAATTTGCAGTGCTTTGGAGATTTGGGCCTACACCTACACCCCCCCCCCACCCCCACCCTGAGCGCCGTGTGCGATGGTAAAATACCCCGATCTGTCACAGCTCTAGCTTTTTTAAGATTTTTATTTGTTGATTTTTTCTTAGATTAGATTATTGTTTTACAACCTTTCCTGGCAATAATCTGAACACACATCTGCTTTACTTGAATGCTGTGTTCTCTTGTCTTTCCCATTTTGAGAGGTGGCCAGGGAAACAAGCCTCAGCGCTATTCGAAACTGCAGGAATTAATGAATGACTTGTTATCTTCAAGTTTACAGTTTTCAGTAATAATTATTTTATTGGAGCTTTTAGGAGTAGCGATAAACAATAAATACGCTGAAATAAAAGGGTTGGATTTTCCTAAAAACGTTTGTTGTGACACGACGCTGCTGCTGTGTAAAATTGATTTAACTGAAGGTTTACGATAGATTTTTACCATGGAGGCTGCTGTAAGTGGTCCATGTCGAAGCTTTTCTTTCTTTTTCTGATCATTTCTGTCTGGAAACAGGTGATCGAGTCATCCAAGCGATGGTGGAAGTGTCGAAATCGGTACAACCAGGTGGGCTTCGTCCCCTTTAACATCCTGGAGCCCATGGATCACATGGACAGCCCCGTAAGCAGCAGACCCCCCAGTGTAAGACTCGCGCACACACCACCTGTCTCATCACTCAGGTGAGAGCTCACCTGGGCGCTGCATCATTTTTTACCTTCACCTCCTCATTGCTGCAGGCTCCAGCCCCGCCTCCTCTCAACAAATCCCTCACTCCGGTCCCGCCGAGCCCCCCTTCGCTGCTTCAGACGCCCTCCCACTCTCCTCAGCGCCACCGCAGCTCACCAACCCAGCATCTGCCGGCCGGAGACGAGGCAGATAAAGGTGAGAAGCTGAATGCTTTAATTCATCTGCTTTGACAGAGCACACCTGTACAGGTGTTCTGAGTGCCACACTTCAGGGATCACCAACACGGGGCCCGCGGGCCCCAGGTAGCCCCCAAGGACCACATGTGGGGCCCTCAAGCCTGTTCAAAAGACAACCCTCCAGTGAGCTGCATCTAAAACTTTATTTTATTCAGTTGCTCTTCCTTTTTAATCATAATTGTACCTACAGAGATTTAAAATGATAATTTTATTAAAACATGTCCATATTACACAAAGTTAAGGTGAGCTCTGACTCTTCTAGGTCAAAGGTCGGTACAGGTAGCCCTTCGTATTGGTGATCCCTGCTTTTAAAGGATGTTTTAGGAAAAATGTATATTTTACTAAATAAAGATAAATTAAGTAACAAAGTGTCTATGCGTATTTTAGTGCTTGGTTATTCTTGGGTCACATTTTAAGGGCATTGCTGAAAACACCATGACCATATATGGGCAATGATGTCACGCAGGGAAGCAGCTACAGAGCACTTTAAAATAGTGATTTTTCTGTACAAACATTTAATTTTAAAACCTAATTAATGTCTAAATTAATTAAAAATTTCCTTTAAAATAAAAGCTTTCATTGTTTTTCATCACTACTTTGCGCCCAGCTGCACTCCAGCCTGATTTCGTGCAGCTCCTGTTAACCTAATCCCTTTCCCTTGTCTGATTGGTCCTGAAGTCATGTTGGTGAACGACGAGCTGCTCCAGCGGCTGACCAACGGCAAGGCCAGCCTCAACAAGCCCCTGGTCATCCACCGCTCTGCAGAGACCTCGGCTCCCCTGGACTACCACTCTCCTCCAGAGGAGGTGGCCGAGTGGCTCCGAGGGAAGGGCTTCAGCGAACCGTGAGTGATGTCAGTGACCTCCACCTTTCCCCCACCCTGCTCGTGACCCCTGTGGGTCTGACCTCTGATGTCGCTGTGGCAGGACGGTGCAGTGCTTGAGCGTGCTGACAGGAGCGCAGCTCTTCTCGCTGAAGAAGGAGGAGCTGCGAGACGTGCTTCCAGACGAGGGGGTCAGGGTGTACAGCCAGCTCACCGTGCAGAAGGCCCAGCTGGAGGTAAGCTACACCTCTTTACTTCATCAGCCACCCTGCGTTCTGCAGCCAGTCAGATCTCCTCTCAGACGTCGGCCCAGGTCCCATCTGCACAGCTCATTTCTCTGTAGGCTGACACCGAACAAAGGTGCCAAACTTTCCCCCTATACGCACCATTTCAACTAAAACTAGGATCTACTTGTGGCTGCACAGTGCAGCGCTGATGCCCTGCAGCAAGAAGGTTCTGGGTTCAAATCCCAGCCTGGGCTCTGCATGCTCTGGGTACCCAGCTTCCTCCCTCGGTCCAATAAATGTTGCTACGTTAATTGACCTCCATAATTACATCGTGCCATGAGTGTCACTGTGCTAAGAGTGATAATCTGAGTTATTTAGCCTCTTAGAGGAGCTAGATGTTTGGTTTAGAAATGTGAAATGTAAAAGTTCCTTGGTGAAATCATAATGAACCCCCTTTTATTTCTGTTATGACAGGTTAAATAAATACGTTTTTGACCATAACTTCATAAGCAGCAGCCCGGATCAGTGAGCTCAGCACAGGGTTCCTACAAGTTTCCCATTTCATGCTCTTCCAGTTTTTAATAAGATTATAAGAATATTAACCGAGTCGGGTTTACCTTTTTTTTCCTATAAATGGTGAAACCCAGTAACCTGACAACAGCCAGCTGTATGTCGCTCCGCCTTTCCTTATGCAGCCAAACTGGTCAAAGTCCAAAATGCAGATGCACAGTGAACAACTACTAAAAGTATGTAAAGTTTTCTTTAAATTGTCCTTGATCTGAGCAGCAAATTCAGAAGATTTTTGCTCTTGAAATAGGAACAACTCATCTCCATCATCATATTTTAGGGGTCAAAATACCATTGGCAGATAATTTTTTTTTGCTCAAATCAAGGACAAATAGACTAATTTCAAGCATTTTCAGTTTCCTTTTTGCTGTGTAAAAATAACCTAAAGGCCAAAAAGCTTCAATAACAAACATGTATCTCCTGTTGGTAAGTTAAAACAAACTAAAATGACAGACAAGTTTAAACAGAACTGGAAATATGTAAATATAAATATATTACTGAAATGAGTAAAACCTGGATGTTTAAAATTAAAGCTGATTCTTGGAAGTCTCAAAATTTCAATCTTTTCCCCATACTTTCAAAAACATTTTAATATTTCTTTTAATCTTTTTATTTGTAAAAACTCTGATGCTTCTTGTAGTTTTAACACATTTTACCCTGAGAGACAAAGTGCTGCTCCTTTAGTTTCCAGTTTCTCTCCACGTTTCTCACAGCTGGACGCATTTTCAAGCGCCCAAATTGAACGTTTTTTTTTTGTAATAAAATGAAAAATGTCAGCGGCCTGTTTCAGCCAGCTGACCTGCAGCGCAGCAACAGGTGAGGGAGGGGCAGCGGTGTTACTCTCTGCTCCCTACTCACCTGTCCTGGTCGTTCTCCCTGCAGGACGCCAGGAGGGCCACAGAACTGGAGGCAGTCATGGAGAAGCAGAAGATGAAGGTTGACCTGAAGATGGAGAGCAGCACGTTGTGAGCTGCGGCGTGAAGACGCTCGGGTGGATTCTACTCACCGCGACCCTGATGTACCTGTTGTTGTGCTCGTTAGGAGCATTCTGTGGTTTTATGGATGTTATGTGTTTTGTGCAAAATAAATATTTAAGTAACCTTATTCTGATTTTGACTGAACCAAAAAACAACATTTAATGTTTTTATGTATTTATTGTGACTTTAAAGAAAGACTTCAGCCGAACAAGCTGGACTGAACACATCTGGGAAGCAGTGCATCCGTTAAAATCTGTTTTCATGTGATTCTGGACATAAAGCAAGAGGCCAGAACTTAAAGGACTTCAGTCCTACGGGTTCAGCGCCGGCGCCACAGCGTGTCAGGGCTGGATCCGGACCCTTACAGGCCAACACTAGATACCGTTTAACTTCACTGTTAAATTAAAGAAGAGGGGAAAAACAGGAAGGTCGTCACCGGACTAATCAGAACTATTCTTTACCAAAAAAAACAAAAACAAAGAAAACGGGCCGAACTCACAAGTTCTTACTTCAGGGATCATAAAATCAAAAGTGTGGATATTTTTTTAGAGTTCAGATGAATCAATACTACAAGTTTAAAATCGGTTTGAGTCTGAATCAGAACCTGGAGTCATCGAGCACGGTACCACGACACGGCAAACAGAACGCCTCAGAACCCGGGACACGATGGGGCTTTTCAGACTAACACGTATTTACAGACTTTTTATCAAAAACAAACAGAACAATAACAGAAAAGAGTAAAATCAGTTGCATGTTGTGATTACAGCCATCAAATAAGACCCCCCCCCCCCCCCATCCAGAACCAGGAACCCGTGTTTAGGGGTGAGGTGGACCGCATTACTGAATAAAGCAAAGACATGAAACGATGGAGAGGCGGCGGCTACGCTGAGTAAAAACGGACAGAGCGCTGGGGGACAGGAGGACGGCGCCGGCTGGTCTTCAGAAGTCCCCCGCGTCCCTGTCCTCCCCCCGGCGGGAGTCCGACCTGCCGTTCATGCTGTCCCTCTTGTCCCGGTCCCGTGAGCGGTCCCGGGACGAGTGCTCCCGGTCCCTGGATGACCTGCAACACGCAGCAGAACATGAGCCTGGAAACGCTGCAGCGTCGCCCCACAGAACCAACAGAACCAGACATTTACACGCAGGCAGCCGGACCGTAAATCATTTCTCTCTGTTCAGCATTTCCTCGGTGCTTGCAGAACCGCCTCTAAAACTGTAGAACTTGGGTTCATTCCTCCTGACAGAACCAGGCTACATTTGTTCTCTGGACCCATTCTGCACGACTTCAGGTAGAAAACAGCGGCAGGTTCATCTGGTACCGAACCGGCAGGGTTCTACCATATATTCACGGTACCAGTACGCGGCCCGTTACACCCCTACTGTGTGGGAATGGCTGCTGCCTCTCCGAGTGGCCATGTTGGTCCAGAACCCGTCTCACTGCGGATAATGGCTACCAGCGTCAGCAGCATCTGCAGCTTTGGTTCTGGGCTCGAGTCACACCAGAACCCGTCTCCCCCTGAACGCTGTGATGGCTGAACAGAAGAACGTGGAGCCTTCAGGTCATCAGGAAACTGGGCCCACGGACGAACCCGACCTTTCCATGATGTCACACAGGTGTGTGTGTTTAACTGGAGCGTTGTTCACTAACCCATCAGAACCAGCGCCGTGTTTTTGTCACTATAAGTCGCACTTTTTTCATAGTTTGGCCGATCCTGTGATTTATATTCAGGTGTGACATATATATCAAATTTAAATGGTAATTCATAATAACCAGCATGAACCAAGGAGCAAACATTACCGTCTGTAGCCACCAGAGGGCGCTCTAGGCTCGTGAAAACTATCCTGTTCCTGTAGCACTTAAGTTTACTGAAACATTAACTTATAGACAACAAAGACTGAACATGTTTCTCTGTTCCGGTCTGCGTTCAGGCAGCAACTCTAAGGAACCAGAGACAGAACCTGTTATCGGATCGTCTGTGAAGCTAACAGCAGCTAGCGCTAGCTTACTGCTGTTTTCTGGGTGTTTTACGTCACCGATGCACTGAGCTTTATGTTGCTCTGACACATCCGTGTCCTACTGTTAGCTTAGCATGTAGCACCGCTACGTTCACCGTCTGATTTATGCGTAATTTTGAGAACTTTCAGCGTTACGGACCGTTAACGGGTCGGTACGCTGAAATGCGCTGAATAAAACCTGCTGGTAGGAGCTGCTAATTTACCTCATTCATCCTCCCAGGTATGTTCCAGGTTATTCAGCTGGTTGTAGATGCAGCTGTGTTGGTTCACCACATTAAATGTCAGATTTTAGTCTTGGATTGTGTGCAATAAATGTCTAAATAAATGCGTATAGTCCAGTACGACTTATAGTCCAAAAAATACGGTATTTAAAGGCACAGTAACCTTAGAATGAAAGTCTCGTTATTTAATAAACTGAAAGCCTTGGGTCTGAGCTAACGTCATCCAGAAGAAATCGGTTACGGTGTTTAGTGTCTGTAACGATGTGGTTTAATCTGGACCTGATCAGGCCTGAGCTGCTCTCTGCCTACTTGTGTCTGGAGCTCTGCTCGTGGCTGTGACGATGGCCTCGGCTGCGGGAGCGGGATCTGCTGCGGTGCCGCCTCTTTCTCTCCCTGGAGCGCGAGCGAGAGCGGCGCCGGTCTCGTGACGAGGAGCCTGAGCGCCTCCTCCTGCGCTCACGTGAACGGGACCTGGTAGAGACACCAAGGAAGAAGGCAGCTTAAAAAAGCTGGACCCTAAACGAGAAACGGTGGCAAGGATCTAGGTTTACCTTTTATGCTCTCTGCTGCGTGACCTGGTCCTGAGAAACATAAAAATCACGTCAGACTTTACACCCGACACCATAAACCACCAACAATCGAACGCTTGCATTCACCTTTTTCGCATCCTCTCCTCCTTTTCTCTCTCCTCTCTCCTCTTTAGGCGCTCCTGGTTCCTCTTCTCTTGCTTCTCAACCACAGTTTTCTGTCACAGACCAAACATCTGCGTCACACAACACATCCGGTCCGGTTCGCACTCACAGCTCAGTCAGAAGCGCCAGAGAACTGCAGCCGTACCTTTAGTTGGTCCAGTTTCTCTCTGATCTGGATGAAGCCCAGGTGGAGCTTCCCGCCAAAATGGTCGGCCAAGCGGCGGTCGTTGTCGTGCAGACCCAGGTAGGCGGAGCAGACCTCGCAGACGCGCAGCTTCTGCTGCTGGAAGCTGGAGGCCGGCATGGAGTTCCTGTATTCTTCCTGCCAGACGACCAGAGGAGGAAAACGGCGTCACCACTGACCCGTAAAGGACCAGAGAACAACGCCAGCGGCCTCGTCTAACTCACCTCGGCATCCTTTTTCCTGGTGCGCACTTTCTCCACCTCCTGCAGGACCTTCTGAGCCTCGTCCACGTTCCCCTCGGCTCCCAGCTGCTCCGCCTTGGCCAGCAGCTTCCCGATCTCCTCGTTCAGCTCGTGCACCTTCTCCGCCTGCATGCAGCCGTACAGTTTAGGCCCGGCGCCCAGCCAGAGAGGCGACCGACGCTGTGTGCGACGTCGGACTCACCTTCGCCGCCACCTCGGCGCTGATCTCTTCCTGAGTCTCAGCCAGGCGCTTCTTGGCCAGTTCTGTCCGCCGGTCGCAGTCGCCAATGAACGCCTCCAAGTGATCCACGGCCTGCAGGAGGAAAAATAAAAGCCATTCAACAGAAAGACGACTTTTCTGCTAATTAAAGGCCAGAGGTTCTCTCAGCAGGGTGCATGCATTTAAAAGCAACAAGTCGGACAGCCGGTGGAGATCATTTCCTGATGGACATCACTTACATCGAGCTCAAAGAAAAGATCTCTCTCCTTGGAGGCGATCTCATAGTCTGCCCGCAGCGCCAGGTCATGGATCTTTGTGCATTCGCCCAGGTCCATGCGCTGTCACAAAAACACACATCAGTCAACGCATTTCAGCTCAAAACTGCTTTATGTGCCTGAATTTGTGCCAAAGGTTCAAAGTTTCCATACAGATTCAGTTTAATTCCCCATTTTTCATCCAGGAAAACCAAAAACATCCACACGTTTTATTGAGCTGTTATGCAATAAATAGAAAGTAACTCATTACTACAAACTAGACGTACGAAGAATTTCTGGCCATTAAACACTGTGAGTAACTCTCCAAGTCATCATTATGCAACCCGTGAAGTATGGGGGGCCAAAAGGGACTAAATTAAATAAATATATCATGACATAAACGTACTATCAAATAATTACATGTACCTTTTAAATGACTGAACATGATTAATAGTAAATTCATAATTATTTCACTATATTTATTAGATAAAAACAGACTAGAAAAGATTATATGTAGTTTTAGGAGGTTGGCAGTTCAACAATCGGGGGTCACCTGTTTCTGACACGGTTCCTTTTGGGGACACCTCTGGTTTAGACCAAAGCAGATGATTGGGTTAGATTGGCCTAGTCAAAGTCCAGACCAACTGTCACCCAGAACAGGTGGAATGAACTGAGAATTAAGGTTCTGTCTATTTTCCTTCTCGCTGAGCTTAAGCCGTTTCTAAACGGATGTGAAAAGCTGGTAGAGACCTAGACTGGAAGATTGCAGCTGTTATGGCAGCTAAATGTGAAAGAAATGCCGTATTTTCTGGACCATAAGGCGCACTAAATATTCTCCCCATGTGTGTAACACCTCTCCTCCACAGCTCTGTATTCATCTTTGTGGGAGGGCAGAGTAGCTGCACTACACTGCCCTGTTTCTAACATAAGGCCAAAATAAACTTTTATGTTGATTAACTTACTAGGTTTATTGTTGTTAGCGTGTACACCAGGCTGCCTTACATGAATTAACTTCTAGTTTAGACATTACAGTCAGGCAGTCTGGTAGACAGCTCAGGGGTCCTCAGGTAGTGACACAGTGTACCGTAATGCTCCTAATATCCGCCGTTTCTCAATTCACGAGAACACGAGTACGGACTCACGTTCTCGTCAAGTCCGGTCTTGGCGAGAACACAGGAAGATCGGACTTGACAAGAACGCGAGCACGCAGCACGTATGGTGTATTGGAACAGAAGCGTACTTGTGACGTCATGAGACACACAGTTGTTTAGCATTTCTTTAACATTCAAAACTATTTATATACTACACCACAATAAATCTTATTGAATTTTTTTTAAAACAACATTTTTAATTTCTAAAAAGCCTAAAAATTAACTTGCCGCGGTGCATTCTGGGCAAGCGGTCAGTCTGAAGAACGCACAAGTCTGCTCTGATGCATGCTCGATAAAGAGGGCGGGGCGAGAACAACATCCGGGGAATTCGGCGCGTTCTCGATTTGGCGTTCTCGGCAATCGGAACAGTGCTCGGGCTGAGGCTGATGACGTGTCACGAGAACGCTCAAGAACGCATATTGAGCAACGGCCATCCATTGAGAGGAGCGGCTTTGTTGCTAACCAAAGTCATACTTACACATTTTAACAGAAGTTTTAACTCATTGTACCACATAAAATCAGTCAGTAAGCAGAACGGTGATCAGGTATAAGGAGCACCATAGATTTTTTTAGAAAGATTTAAGGATCTTAAGCACACCTTATCGTCTGGAAAATACGGTAATGAAATTCTACATTTTGTTCAATTTATGACAGAGTGAATTTTAAGATCATGCATATGAGTTTTTAAAGTTACAAACAGGACTGTCCGTTTATTTTCATATAACCGTCGTGTTGCTCTTTTTTATTACAAAAGTACTAAGAGATAATGGTAATCATATATAAGACGCACCATAAATTTTTGAGAGGATAAGGATTTTAAACGTACCCTATAGTCCGTATAATACGGTACATGCAGAACCCCCGAGTGAAAAAACACTCCACACTTTTCAGATTTTTTTTTGGCAATAGTTTTTTTTTTTAACCGTGCTTCCTTTTCGTTCCTCTTCCCACGTATGTGAAAATGTGTGTTTGTTGTCACATGGAATCAGTGCGCTGATGTTTGTGGTCGCAGCAGGAAGATGATCTGGGTTCACTCACAGTTCCAGACAGGATGTCATGGGGACAGCAGTTGAGGAGATGACTTTTGCAGACCCGCTCGTCGGTGAACTTGACCCTCTGCCGCGTCTCGTCACCTGAAACAGTTCAAGAAAACAACAGTGAGAAAAACCTCTCATACTGGACAGGAGGAACGAGGCATCCAGAGCTTCACCTGCGATTACAGCAACAGCTTAGCATCTATTTAGCTAACTTAGCTGCTCACTGAACTTAAAGATTCATGTCCTTGTCTTCTCACAAAGATAAAATGTTTTAAGAATCCCTTCAAGTGGTAAAGGAGCTTCTGCTGGAGCACTTCTCACCAGTTTCTACAGTAATGTTAAATTGATAAACATAGTTATGCATGTACATGTCAGTGCTGGTATCTCTGGTTCTTACCTTACCAAAGCCCCAATAAAACACAGAAATGTAAAAGCTTGGATCTACATTAACGTGTTAAAAGGCCCAGACTGCACCCAGGAGCATAGGAAATGCTGGTGGCAGCAGAGCAATGGCATTTATTTATAACTAAAGGGATAAATTAGGTGGTTTCATTACGTTCCTCAAGTTTGACTATGCAAACAAGACAATAGAAAATTAGCACTTTCATAAAACCTCTCCAGCCAAGCCTTTCATATTTCTTAAACAATAAATTCAAAACAAAAAGCAAAAATAAAAAATACAAAGAATGCACAATCCAAGGGAAAAATGTGGTTATACACACTGCGATCTGCACCACATACTGTACCCTTCTGCATCTTCAAGACCTCAGCTGCAGAATTTTAAACCCGCTGTAGAAAAGTATAAATGGGAACAGTTTTCTTGCCCATACCTGTAGTAAGAAGTTGGGAGTCATACACAAGTCAGATTGTAAATGATGTTTGCAAAGTTTTTGAGTGGACTGCTAAAAACGTGCCTTCTGGAAGCTGCCGTGCAGCGGCTTTGGATATCGCAGTCAATTGAGAATTGCCCGTATGGACACAGCGCAACTAGACGTGTCAACTTCAGATGTTTAACACTATCTGTAGCTGTAGTGCCACTAAAGAGCTATCAACTTTTGTATTTATACGAATAATATATATATATATATATATATAAAAAAAAAAAAGACTACAGTAAACTCCGGAAGGCAAATAAATTGTTTGGATATTAATCATAACAGCTTTAAAAATTATGTGTGACTCACGGCTCGATGAACATGAGGCTTTTCTGCAACTCCCTTGCAGATTGATGTAGGCTGGCAATGATACACTGAACCTTAATGAATAAAATAAAGGGGCCAAAATTGTTCAGTTTGTATGCAACACATGTATGGGAAGAATTTGATATCAATCTGATCACACATACACCCACAAGCTCACAACACAAACCCACTCTTACTGAACAGATGGACCTATCGGCTCTTTAGAGATGCTCCACAGGGCTGCACGTCTGCTCAGATTACTTTCTGAACACACGTCGGGTTTGAAACTAAGACGCTCATCGCTGAGATTAGACTGAAAGCATCATCAGAAACACTAAAATCAGAGCATTTATATCTGGGAGCTCAAAGATTTTAGCTTCTTATTAAAGTTATGTGTTCAGTTATGTGGTAAAAAGGACATTTAGCTGAAGAAGATTTTATATTCAGTGCCTTTCAAAAGCATAGAATTACTGCAAGTCTTCACATTACAACCAAAAAAAATGGTATAAAATAAAATAAAAAAATAACCCCTGAATTTGATCTAAACCATCTAACAGGTTTTCTTTTCGTCACCTTCGACCAGTTCTGGTGCGGCTAAAGAAAAGTTAACCCGCAGCATGATGCTGCCACTGCCGTGTTTTACCATGGGGGTGGAGTTTTTACCACAGGTGGCTTGTTGCAGATCCCAGAGGGAAATTACAATGATGGACAGACCAGCTCCAGGAAATATCCCAAGCTTGGGAAATATTTTATACACTGAACCTGCTTTAAACTTCTTCACAACTCCCTCCCTGACCCGGTCTTCATGGTTGTTCTCTAAAGAACCTCGAAGGCCAGGAACAGAACCGCCGCATTTAGCGTTTCAATAAACTCTATTTAGAAGAATCATGTTAAAAAAGTTTTAACTAAAAACATGTATCACTCTCCCCCTTCTTTTATTCACTACTTTATTCCATCCCAAGGAAGTATTTTGGTCTTTGTAGTTATGTCAAATTCATGTAAAAATATCTAAAATGTGGATACTTTTGCAAGGCACTGTAAACACGTATTCAACTGATGTTACTGTTATTAATTAGATATATAATACCAATTTAATAAGCTACCGTACGAATAAAAAACGATTTAATCATTTAAGAGAGAAAACACGAGTATGAATTAAGCAATTAAAAGCCAACGCAACGAAAAAATGAAACGGTCAAATAACTAAGGAATAAAACGGATGTTTAAGAGCTAATTATTTATGGTAGGAAAAGCTCCACGGACGCGTTGGAAATAGTCCAGCGCTTGGCAGTATGGCGCCTGGAGGCTTCCCTAACTTCACAATAAACACTACACGGCCGGGAGCTAACTTAGCCCACATGCTACGTAGGATAAAATGAAAATGTGTGTAAATATTAACTAAACACGGATGGAGGCAATAAACGCTGATTTAAGTAATAACTGTAAGGTCTGAATACAAGTTTGTTCTCGGATATTAAGCAGCCTTCTGTGGCACATCCATTCATGCAGGTCTGTCCATCACTCGCCAACACAAGCCAGCCTCAGCAGAGCCTCCATCTTGGCTAGCTCATTTAGCTCCTCGCAGCTACTCACCATCCCTCGCCGTTCCCATCAGCTGGTCGAGCAGAGCTCTCATTTGAGCCTGGGCAGACATGATCTGGGGCGGTTCCGTCGACAACCAAACAACCGAAACAGTTCTTCTATTCGCTTACGAGGTCAAATCGTCTTTTTCTCAAACCATCCAACCATCACCGCTGGCTGCTTTTCTCTACGTCGTGAACAACTGACCAGTTTCCGTTTATCGTTGAGGAAATGACGCGGTCTTGGGATGGCGTCGCAGATCTGAAATCCACCAATCACAGCGCGCTGAGACCACCTCGTGGTAAAATTAATGGCCCTGAATTTAGACTGTCAGGTTGCAACTATTAACAGCCTTTCGCAATTCTGGTAGGACTTAAAAAAGGCTAAATTTAATTTTAGATCACATTATGA
Source organism: Fundulus diaphanus (assembly GCA_037039145.1). Classification (NCBI taxonomy): domain Eukaryota; kingdom Metazoa; phylum Chordata; class Actinopteri; order Cyprinodontiformes; family Fundulidae; genus Fundulus; species Fundulus diaphanus. The sequence continues at coordinate 2,102,700 of CM073143.1, read as the reverse complement.
TGAAAATAGCCGTAATATAGCTGTTTTCTGTCTTTTATTATTAACATAAATTATAAATATTTATATAAAGAACCACCTCTCAGACAAAGAAAAGGTATAAATAGACATCTACGTAGCGCCTGCTTGTTAGTGCGCAGAGGAGGTTTAGTCAGACCTGCTGGCGACCAGTGACCGACGTACACAGCTCGGTGGAAAGTTGACGTAAGAAACGCTTCTTATTGTATGTAGTACACATTTAGTTATTTTAACTTAAATATTAGGTGTTTGTGGCGAAGTCACACATGCTGCTGCTTTTCGGATTCAGTATTTGCTCAACAACGTGTCGCAGCAAACTATCTTTACCTGTTTTTGAACTTTTCCAAGCTAATGCTGCTAACACGGATAAAACTATAACACCTTTTTAGGAATTTAAACGACTTCGGATTTGTTCGCGTCCAGGTGAGAGTTGATTAAGGCGTCACCGACATCCCCGCTTTAAGTGGGAGTGATTAACCCACTCCCACGGAGGGAAGCTGGGCTTGCTGTTCTGGCTCAGGATGACAGGTTCTGGTTCTGGCTTGGTTTTGTGCCCAGAGGTTTCTGGAGCCAGTGCTGGCATGTCTGGTTGGGCCCCGGTCCAGCAGAAAGATCCGGACTGTGCTGAATCTTTTGTCACAGTAAAACAACAAACTTTGATTTACTTTATTGGGATTTTTATGTCATGGATCAACTCCAAAGAGTGCATTGATGTGACATTTAAAGAAAACGACACATTATAGTTTTCTAACTTTTATTTCTATAATTGCCATCCGTGATTTGCTTCTGTTTAGCCCCCATAAACTGACATTTTCACCCATTCTATGCAAAGTTGATCAAACATTTTTAATTCTTATCACAGGTTCTAGTTTTCAGTCTGAACTTTGACTAGGCCGTTCTACCACATTAATCTGCTTTGATCTAAACCAGTGGCGGCCAAACTTGGGGCCAAAAAACATATGTATAAACAAAATTTATAAAATTACAATAAATATATTACTTATTTTACTTACTCAACCCTAAAATAAGCATGCAATATTTAAATCAAAGAGAAAGTTCTCTGATTTTATTTATTTTGTAGGAAAGGGATGAGTAAATCATTGTAGATCCTGAACATGAAAATGGTGTTGCTTGTTCGCTTTACTGAAAACAGGGAATCCAGTTTGCAAATACTTTTGGGATCAATTGAAAAAAAATTAGCTTAATTTCAGCTGACAAAAGAGTTTAGGTCACTTTTCCTTTGAAACACTTGCTGTATTTATCCAAGCTTAATAAATGAATTAAAAGCAGATTTTGTGTTAAATGATGTGTATCAAACACTTTTGCTAGAGGAATGCATGGGGCCACAGAAAATCCCTCTGTGGGCCACAAATGGACACACTTTGGACATCCCTGATCTGAACCATCCCATAATACCTCAGGCTGCAGGTTCAGGCTGGTTCTCCTGCTGGAAGGAGAACCTCCACCTCAGTCTCAGGTTCTCCTGCAGCCTCTAACAGGTTCTCCTCCAGGATGGTCCTGATTTATCTCCATCAGCTCTGACCGGCTTCCCACAGCATGATGCTGCCACCGCCGTGCTTCACTGTGGCTGGGCTTTACTGACGGCGACGTGCGCTGTTGGTTTTAGGACTAAATGTTCAGTTTTGGTGATCAGAGCATCTGCCTCCATGTGTTTGCTGTCTCCCATGTGGCTTGTGGCAAACTGCAAATGCAATGTATCAAGATTTTAAAAAATATTGTGGTTTTTGTAAAAGAGATTAAAGATGAGACCACATCATTTATATATTAGTAGATATTTTATGTTGAATTAGAATTTCATGTATTCCAGCAGGTTATTTTTCAGCCGTTTCTCGTATTTATCTACAGATGTTTGTTAAAAATGTGCCTGTGAGACATTTAGGATAAAGCTTTGGTCCAGAGACGCCTTTTAATAATTACTGTCTGAATAGGATAAATATAGTATTTCATCATCCAGCCTAAAAATACCAAGATATTGTTTTTTTTATCGCCTAACTGCAGCGTGCATGTAGTTTGTGGTTGGAATGATATGTGAAAAGGTCTGAGGAGGCAGAACATTTTTTACGCCGGGCGATGATGATGTTTGAAAGCTTTCTCTTGGCATTTTGACACATTTCGACGTCTAATCTATTCTACGCTGGGATCAAATGCAGCTTGTTTATTTTAAAGCAGATCTGTGGGCCAGTAATGCTGTGAGGGCGGAGCAATGGAGACCACAGACAAAGTCACCGAGGGTTCCCCTCTGAAGTCAGCAGAGGATGGGATGGAAACGCCTCTGCCAGAAACGGAAATCAAGACGAAGAGTTGTAAGGAGGTCTTGGGTTTGTCCAGAATGACCCACTGGAGAACGGGAATCTTCTTCTTCTCCCTGTTCCTCTGCCTCTCTGTGGTGTTTGCCTTCTCCTTCATCATCCCCTGCCCAGAGAGACCCCAGTACAACGTCACCTGGAGCAGAGAGTTCTCTGAAGCAGGCGAGTTTCAGCTCTCTTGTCCTTCGCAGCCATATACTCAGAGACTGACCAACACTTTCTCTCCCACAGCAACGTACGACTTCCTTGCTTTTGAGCACGTTGACAGAGACAAGGTGATGGACGTCCTGTTCGTCATCCAAAGCCCAGAAACGTCTCCAAACAAGTCCTGTGCCGACGCAGGTGGACTTGGGTTCAGTTAGCCTTTGATTTGGAGCAAAGCCGGGGCTGATTGTTCAATCCTTTGAGCTTCTGTTTGTTTCTAGGCCTACCGTCACCGTGCCTGTTCATGTTGGCTCTGGACGGCACGAAAGGACGGACGCTGTGGGGGAGACCGCTGGCTGGCCGGTACCACTGGGCCCAGTGTGGCCTGCAGAAGGAGGCCAGGGGAGACTGGCACTGTCTGCTGTCCCACTCTGACAGCCTGACGGCTATCAACAAGACGGGTCAGTGACGTCACGCAGGCACCGCCCAGCTTCAGATCTATTCTCTCTTTTTTTTATCTAACCTTTATTTAACCAGGAAAAAATCCCACTGAGATTAAAAACCTCTTTTTCAAGGCAGTCCTGACCAAGAGGCAGCAAAGTTACACATTGAACAGAGATACATCAGATTAAATGACGTATCAAGTAAAACAATTACAGATAACTGAGGCTGTTTCAAATTCTTTCACTTTCAACTTAAAAGCATTTGAAGGATAAAAACTCAGTCAATTTCCAGTCTCTTTGTAAAAACTTCAACGCACAAGGAGCTGCGTAGCTACAGACTTTCTTCCCGAGCTCGGTGTGGGCAAAAGGAAGTTTGAAAACCAGCTGATGGTTGGATCTCAGGGCATCAGAGGCCACGCTTTTAAGTGAGGTACAAAGGTAAGAATGTAAGAGCTCTTAAATCTTCCAGATATATTTTTACATTAAAAATATATCTACCCCCCCCCCCCCCCCAAAAGCAAAACAAAACAAAAAGATTCTTCTTTGGAGGCTAAAAAGTGAATAATCCCAGATCACCGGAGCGCTAAGAAGCCATTTTTGTTCTCCTGTCTTACCTGTCCGTCTTACCTGTCCGTCTTACCTGTCCGTCTTACCTGTCCGTCTTACCTGTCCGTTCTCAGGTGACGTGTTCTGGCAGCAGCCTCAGCCTACGGGTCTCCTCAGCTCCTTGCCTGTCCTCCGTGTCCCAGATCTGGATGGGGACAAGGTCGGCGACGTGGTGCTGGTGGCCTCAGACCAAACGCAGGTAAACCCGGCGGCTGTTTGTCATCACGGGCGCCACGCCTGCTGCACCGTGTTGCTTCTGAGTGAAAGAGGCAGAATCCATCAGAAGTTCACGCTTCCTTGTCCGATCTGCAGACTCAGCTGGTGCTGCTCTCCGGGAGCTCTGGGGCTCAGATCGGATCTACTGTGGTTATTGACTCGGTCGCCACTGGAAGCCATCTCCTCCACTACACTAGAGGCGGCTCCCACTATGTGCTGCTACAGACAGGTTGGTAACACGAGTCCCCTACGGCCGTGATGACGAGCTGACGGCAGCACAGAGGCTGATCAGCCTTAACGAGGAAGTGCAACTTAAAGAGAAGTTTGTGATAATTTGGATTATTTTCCAAACCTCACGTCAAAATTATACAAACAGGTCTTAAATATACAAAATATAAAAATCATGAATGAAACGGCATCATGCTGCCTGATCTCTACATCCCTCAGTGGATCAGAAATGACTTCTAGACTGGCTTTGGTCATAAAATCAGTAAAGTTTATTTGTGAAGCGTCTTTCACAGACAATAACGTCACGGAGTCCTGTGCACAACACCAATAGAATAGTTACATTTAGAGCTGAGAAAAGATCAAATGACACACAATGAAAATAAATATCCAACAAAATGCCTGTTTTAAACAAAGCTCTGAACTGCATCTTAAAAGAGACCGCAGAGTAGAGGGTTCCACAGCCAGAGGACTGAAAGGCTATGTTCCCTCCTTTCTTAAGCATTTCGTCTGGCTTGGAGGCGTGAAAGGGATGATTTATCCGCACCAGTAAATGGGCTGTTGCAATAATCTAAACACAATGGCACACATCCAGGGATTATTGGCTCCAGTTCAGATCAAGAGACCATTTATGTAGTTTAGAAATGTTCCTTAAACGAGATTTTACGCTTGAGTCAAATTCCAGAGAAAAACTGAATATTACACCAAGATTTTCAGTCCAAAAAAAAAAGAAACAAACAGCTGTGACATCATCAGGGGAGGCAGATCATCCTCTAGTACCATCTAACATAGAAAGTACTCCTGGGTCAATGTGAGCTTCTGAGCTTTCTGTGTCTCTGCTCTGTCTTCTCTGATCCCCAGTGGGTCGAGGCAGATGTTCACACTGAGCCTGGTTCTGGTTCTGCTGGAGGTTCTCCTCCCTGTTAAAGGGGAGTTTTCCTCTCCACTGTCGCTTCATGCATGCTCAGTATGAGGGATTGCTGCAAAGTCATCAACAATGCAGACGACTGTCCACTGTGGCTCTACGCTCTTTCAGGAGGAGTGAATGCTGCTTGGAGAGACTTGATGCAACCTGCTGGGTTTCCTTAGAGAGGAAACTTTCTGACCAACCTGGAGGATTTGATGGAGTCTGACCTGCCAAGACAATCCAGACATTAGTGAGGGGGTGTATGTATTTATTTGAGCCTGCATGGATGATCTGCTTTAGTGTGGATTAGAGAAAATCCACACTAAATGAAAATGTGCTTACGTAATTCTAGTTTGTGAAAAGCGTTAGTTTAGATTATTAAAAAGACTGACATTAAAATTACACCTCAGTGACGAGATCATGCAGACGCCGTACCTGGAGAAGACTTTCTGATTTATTCATATCTAAAATATGTGATAGTGGAAGCAAACGATGTACAGCTGCTGATTTTAATAGTAAGCCTGAGCTGATCCCCTCACAGACTCTGGTGTGGATGGACTGGCTCTGTGGAAGATCGCTGCCAAAGCTAAACTGGAGCGTGAGCCGAGTCTGCAGAAGGACAAACAGTTGGAGAAACATGCCAGCAACACAACCGGCCTCGTACCCATCTACCAGTAAGAAACGCCCTACATTGACCAGGTATGATCCGTCGACTTATTATTGTGACATTTTGACTTCGTTTGCAGGTCTGAGGCAGGAAGTTTGCTCAGAATTAAAGACTCGGATGATTCTTCCGACTTTCTGGTTGTGTCTGAAAAAGAGGTGGTCGTAGTTGATGGAGGCACATTAAAGCTACGATGGAGAGTCAACACCACCTCAATCATTGGGTGAGTCGTCATCTGCCCGCTCTCTTTTTGAGGCTTAATTGGTAGATTGATCGTTTATTATCATTTTACCTGCCTCTGGTCCGGCTAACCAGAAATATATGAACTCCCAGAGGAGCTCAAAGTAGAGTCACTGCTTCTCCTCATTGAAAGGAGTCAGGTGAGGTGGTTTGGGGATCTGATCAGGACCCCTGGGAGCCTCCCTGTGGGGGCTTTCCGGGCGCGTCTCACTGGAAGGAGACCCGGGAAAGACCCAGAACCTGCTGGAGGGACTGTAGATCCCGTCTGGCCTGGGAACGCCTTGAGTTCCTCCAGAATGAGCTGGAGGACGTTGGTCCAGAGAGGCACGTCTGGGTTTCCCTCCTGGACCCGATGACTGATGGATGGATGCAGGGATGAGTTTATCTGCAATATTTGAGAGAAACGCCCTTGGAGGGTGAAAGTCAGAGAAAATGGAAGTAAAACAAATGATTATTGGCACCCTAAAATATTCTTTTCTGCATCTGACCTGCTGCTACTATTCCAAAGCAATGTGCTCTGTAATGCTTTTCTTTCTAGTTTTGTTCGTGTACAGCACTTTGAATCGACTGGTTACCAAAGAGCACTTTAGAAATAAACCTTGCTTTGTAAATAAAGCATTTTTTCTTTAACGAAGTGCATCAGCAGGTCTGGTGGTTAACAGAAAGTTAGTAATCCACGACATCCTGTTTCCTGGGTGTACGAATATGATGCGACACACAGAGGCCCATTTCTGTTAGATGCCCTTCAAAACAGGAAAGAAAAGAGAACATTTCATTGAAGGCAGAAATGGTTTTCATTTTCATGAGTTAGGAAGTATTGTCCTGGAGACTGTCCCCAGTCTGAGTGATAATTAAACCCGTTGGAGCCTCTCTGGTCTGTTCAGTCCTACCGTCACAAACGTTTGTTAAATGCTGCCGTCGCTCTAACTGCAGCTGTTTGCTTTGGTCAGACAAGACTCAGCTGCAGCCCCTTAAAGGTACATAGCCACATTATATGCTTATAAAAAAAGACCAAAAACTGTTTGATCATTGGATCATGATAAAATAAGGTTATATACACCAAGCTTCCATCCTGATAATGTTTAAATGGTCCTTTTTGTGGATAAATAGCCACAGCACTGGACTGGATGAACACATATAAGCAGATGTGGCGCCATCTAGCGACAGTATCACAGAATTATCATAAAGCCGGTTTACTTAATTAATAAATCAATTATAAATAATGTCAGGCTGAGCCTGACCCTCTGAAATGCCTCACAGTAAAGCAGCAGCTCAGCGTGATGAAGACCAACGTTATTAATTAAATAAACGATCTACAGCAGCTTTAAGAGCCTCTTATCAGAACATTTACTCACATCAGTCAACTCTGTGTCACATCTGAGCCTCGGCAGGTTTAGCTTCAGTGAACACCAACGTTCAGACTGGATTCCCAGAGACTTTCCAGGCTTTTTCCTCCAGGAAAATCATATTTTTTGTTTTTTCACTGGATCTTGGACCTTTCTGCATTGTTTCGCTGGGAGATGCTAATAGCTGTTAGCCGCTTCCTTGTTTTAATCCCTGCTGAGCATGCTCAGTGTTGTATTTCTGTTAATATTGTAAATAAACACTGAAGGCTTTATGTACTAATAATCTGATCTAAACCAAAGCATAAAACACAAAAATAACAACTAATGCACCAGCAGGACGTGATAATCTTAAATAAAAACTTTGTATGCAACCAGAGTGAGCTACTGACGTATAAATAAAGTCAAATAACGATGCTACACACCTTTAACATCAAACTGTGTGTTTGATGCATGGAGGAGGACGGGTGATGCTGCGGGCTTTTTTCTCTTTTTTCTCAGAGGACCCAGCTCATTCCTATACACACCAAAAATATCACATCCTCATTGATTCTTCATGGTTCTTAATGTCTGAAAGTGTTTTCTGCTGTTTCTCTGGAGCTAATTAAAGATTAAATTAAACTTCATGTTGTTTCCCCCTCAGAATGCCCTCCTTTGGTCACTTTAACGAAGATAATGTCCTTGATCTTGTGGTTGAAGATGATCTAGGCAACTTCACTAAAAGGGTAAGTCCACCTTCCCCCCCCCCACCCCTTCCCGGCGCCGGTAGTCTGGACCCGCCCTCAGCCTCTGCTGCGTCTCTAGATCAGCATCCTGGACGGACGGACCGGTGTCCTGCTGTGGGAAACAGAACTTCTGACCAGCACCAACTCCCCGAGCCCCGACGCTGTTTACACCACCAACTCCGTCTCTGTCTTTATGTTCTGGGGCTTGGTACCGTCAGAGTCCAGCTCATCCGTAGGTCCACAGTTTCTGTTTAACACGTTCTCCGACATCCGACCGGCTCTTCAGACCTGAATTCTTCTCCCCAGGAATCGTCAGCCAGCAGGCGACGCTCCTACATGCTGCATCCCCACCTTCCCAACGTTCTGCTGGAGTCCACCAACCTCACGGTGGCGGGCCACATCGTCACGTTTAAAGGTGCGTTTGAGGTCCGTTAGAACCAGAACAGGCACGTCACGCTGTTTCTTTGGGTTTTAGGTGACAGAACCAACATAAAGTGGCTCATAGCTGTGAAGTAGAAAGAAAATGAAACTTTTAGTATTTCCTTTAAAGAACAGCCTCAGGTATCATTTTAGTCCTTTTTACTTTGATAACCTAAATAAAATCCAACATGACCGAGTCCAGCTGCTCTGTTCCTGGCCTCAGAGGTTCTTCAGAGAACCCAGCAGACGGGTCAGGGAGGAAGTTCTGGTCCAGTTTACAGCAGGGTCAGGTTCTACAGAACCTCCCAGAGCTCTGATCATCATGTGGACCTGGAGAGAGGATGGACCACCTGCAGACCTACCAGGACATGGACGTCCACCTGGACTGACAGGCTGGACCAGGAGAGCATTGATCAGAGAAGCAGGAGGACCATGGTGGCTCTGGAGGAGCTGCAGAGATCCATCCATGAAATCAGCTTTGTATGATGGAAAACTAACAATGCAAATCACCCTGAAGACGCCACACTCACACTAAAACACAGTGGTGGCAGCATCATGCTGGGGGAAGCAGGTCAGATGGATGGAGCTGAACCAGGACCTTCCTAGAACCTGTTAGAGGCTGCAGGAGAACCTGAGACTGAGGTGGAGGTTCTCCTTCCAGCAGGAGAACCAGCCTGAACCTGCAGCCTGAGGTATTATGGGATGGTTGAGATCAGATTAAACTTTATTGTCATTACCCAGGTACAGGGCAAAGAAATGCAGTTTAGGTCTAACCAGAAGTGCAATAACAGCAAGTGCAGGATATACAATAGTTACTATAACAGAGTTTATACTATAAACTGAATAAACTTAACTCTAAACTTTACTATAAAATGAATAAATAAAGTTTGGACAGAAGCTATCCAAATTAAAGAGCAGTGGAAGGTAATTGCATTTTACAGTTAATGTGTATGTAAACAACTGGTACTGTAAATAAACAGTCGGCAGTGCAAATCAAGGTTTAGATCAGATTCATGGTTTAGAATGGCCTAGTCAAAGTCTCCATAAGAATCTGTTCACAGATCCAGAAATGTCAGTCTGTAAACGTTCAAAGCTGGTAGAAACAAACCCCAGAGGACCTGCAGCCCAGGACTCAGGACCACCTTCACTCTTTTGATTGTACAATAATTAGAAAACCAGGAATCTTTCCCAGTACTTCATGTTGGTCGGTCTCTTAAATTACTCCAGAGTTTTTGTTTGTAACGGGACAAAAATGGAGACGGTCCGGCTCGTTTACCGACTCTTCTTCTGTTCCAGCCACTCTGATGGAGCTGGGGCGTCACGCTGCCCATTTCCTGCTGACGGGTCCGGAGGAGGAAGGAGCCGCAGGCACGGTGGTCCTCACCAAGCGGAAGCTGAAGCAGGACGTCCCCACGGCCACCATCCGCCGGATCAACGCCAGTGGAGAGCAGCCCAGCGAGGAGAAGGTCAAAGAAACCTTCAACCGCCTCCGCTTCAGCAGCGACTGGTGAAGCCGGGCCGCTGAGCCGGGTCGCTTCCATGACTCAATAACTTTAGCTACGCCAAAGAAAACACTTCTCCTCCAGTCGACCTTTGCTTCACCTGCAAGATTCTTCCTAAAGTCTGTGCAGGTGAAGCTTGGTGTCCACACCTGAGTGGTGCGTTTGCTGTCCAATCAGGACACAGATTGCTGTAAACCTGCTGAATAAGCCACACGTCTGCCTCTGCTGTAGCTGGCCGGTAAAGCCAGGCATCCTCAGCCGGGCTGACGGCCTGGAGGACCTTCTGGATCCACGCATCTTTCTGCCATTTTGTGCTTTTACCCACAGAAGTTCAGGGTTAGTTGATCTCAGCACTCAGAAGCCTTAAAGGAATCATTTCAGGGATTTTAGACACTATCTGATTTATTTCTGAGCAGTGAAGGGGAGCGGGGGGTGTCGTTGCTGCTGCTTTGTGTTAAAACCTAAACTAAAAACACTAACAGTGGACACTAAGAAACCGTTTGTTAGAGTGGCAGGAAGTCCGCCTTTTGGTCAGGGAAACATAAATGTTGGCGATTTGCTGAATCCGAGATGCTGGACCTCTTTAGAAGATGGCTTAGTCCTGGTTCTGGTATCGAGGAGCTGTTTAGTCTCGGCTCAGACGGGATCCAGGACTAAACCTGATCTGTGATGACCAGAACCTGCTGTAAGGTCCAGAGACCCGCTTCCTCCCAGGGATCCACGCTGCAGATCCAAAGATGAACGCCGTTGGACTTTTTCCTGCATATATTGAACTCGTGGAGCCGGCTTTATTGAGGCGACTTTTTCTTTGATGAAATGTTTGGATTTAAGAAGTTTACGGTTTATTTAAATAAAGAATGTAGTTTAAATTGTGGAGCTGTGGTGTTTTAAAAAAAAAAAAAAAAGGATCACTGCTAAACACTGGTTTAGCATTAAGCTCAAAGGCATTCGCTCAAAGGCATTCGCACCCCACACCATCACAGCCGGTGATGGTGTGGGGTGCCGTGTCATCGGCTGGTTCTGGTCCACTGGGTTTTCTGAAGTCCATAGTCAAGGCAGCCGTCTACCTGGACATCTTAGGTCTTCATGCTTCCTGCTTCTTCGTGGAGATCTTGGTTCCATTTCCCAGCAGGACTTGGTACCAGCCCACGCTGCCAAGGCTGACCTAATGACCGTGGTGGTTCTGTGCTTGATTGGTCATACAGGTCGGACCAGAACCCCAGAATCTATGGAGTATTGTCAAGAAAGATGAGACGCCAGAACCAACGATGCAGATGAGCTGAAGGCCGCTATCAAAGCAACCTGGACTTCCAGAACCCCTCAGCAGAACCACAGCCGGATTGCCTCATTGCCGTGCTGCAGTTCATGCACAAGGAACCCAGACTGAGCACTGAGGGCTGAACAGTACATGGACATGTTATTTACTGATTACTATAGATCTAATATTTTTTTTTTTTTTTTTATTGTACGTTTACTGTTGCCAGCCACAGACGAAAAAAAGGCTACAGGAGGGATTTCTGTTTGTTCTTGTTATAATTTATATCAAGGTTCAGAAGTTGTTGTTTTTTTTTATTGCGTATTTTGACAGTTTCAGATGTTTTAAACCCATCAGTAATTTTAAAAAAATATTTTAAGGGATGTAAAACAGGAGCCAGGTGGGGGAAGGCGCATGCGCAGAGTGGAACCTCTCCTCCTCGGCTTTGCGTGACATAGATATAAAAACCTAGATACGCTTCTGTGGGCGTGATCCTGCAACTCGCCTATGTTCACCTCTCGTTCATTAATTTTTGGAGTCTCCAATTTATGTTGAAACATGAACTTTAGACACCACTTTTTATGTGTTGTGGGATGATTTAACATACCTGCCAAACATCTTTATGATGATAAAGGTGCTTATTTGATATTAATTTAAATTCAATCCTAAAACGTAAAATTATGCACCACTAGGCAGTTTACTGCACTAGTAGGACAGTTGCATATTGATGAAGGAAGATAAAGCCTCTTAATCCCAGTTGCTTCACATTAATTTAAAGTGACCAGGAGGCAAGCCCTGGGCAGAATCAGGAATCTTATTTTCACCATGGTAAAAATAAACACCAACAAACCGTTTGAGACAATCTCTTAAAAATGTCAAACAGATGAAAACGTATTAACATGAGACCAAGACTCAAAATCCTCACAATTACTGAGAGGTTTTAGGAAGAAATCAGAGCAAGAAGATGAAACAAAGCCAGAGATACCTCATTTCTGCTGTAAGAAAAATATAACAGATTAATAAAGACTATATGCTAAAAGTCTGGAAAGTTAAATTACAGTAAAATGTATTTATTCCTAAATAGATTCTGAACCCAATCTGTAAAATGCTTATATACATGAAAACATACATGCATCTCAAATTAGATAATTATTTTACTCAGTCATTAAGTGAAACACGTTACATAGAATAATTACACACAGAGCAAAGCCTTTATTTTTGTAAATTATGATTTTATTTACAACGAATGAAAACACAACATACGAAATTCAAATATTAAATCAGACGCAAAAACGTGGATTTCATGAAAAACTTTTTAATAGCTGTTTTCAAAAAGTCCTTTAATCTGAAGAACGAATCTCATCAGATATGCCCAAAACCACGGCGCATGCGCAGCTGACATCTAACTATATGACAGCAGCGTCATCATGCAGAGGATGACGTAGAGGCGCAGAGCGGCAGGCGCGCGGAAACAAGGCGCTCCGTAGAATAAGTTCAGCTGCAGTTTGAGACGCGCAGCAACATCCCGGCAGTTCCACGCAGAGTGCGACCTGCCCACGCAATAAAACCCAACATGCCACGCGTGTTCCTCCTTTGACCGTAATAAACATGTCTTATCGACTCAGTGTCATAAAATTAAACATGTTTTCACCAACATAGACTCACCAACCCAAGATTTAAACCCCGCTAATAATTGGGAGAAGGCATTTAATGGCGTTGATTCGTCTCGGTTAAAGGTCCGTTCCCCCCGTCCTGCGGGTCCTGGCGGCGGCCGCAGGCCTCCAGGGGCCCCTACGGTCCCCGGACCTGCCTACAGGAAGTCTAGACTTCAGACCCGCTCAGCCTGTCACCTCAATGTGACCCGGCAGGTCCGCCATATCCTCACCGCAGGTCCGCACGGACACATTTCCCCGAACCGGAACGCGCGCGCGCCAGGCGCAGAGGAAGAACCGTCCGCCGTTAATTCGCTTTGAGCTCGAGCCGCATCGGGATAAAAAAAAAAAAAAAAGGTAACCTTCACCTCCGGGGATGGCTGTTCGCGTCCGGTCCGGACCGGGCGGCAGGGAGCCGGTACCGGACCGGGTTTTCCGGTGGTTTTCAGCAGCTTTGAAGCGAGACTTTAATGAAAGCTCCACCGGCGAGCCGAACCTGTCGGTGCGGTAAAGAAAGCGCCTTTAGACGGGAGGAAATGCCGGTAAATACGAGCTGCTGGGTTATTAGAGCCCGGAGCAGGTACCGGAGGGTAGACCCGCAGCTCCAGGTGCCGCATGCCGCACAATTAACCCGGTTCTGCGGTACCAGAACCGGGCTTTCAGCGTTCGGGAGCAGAACCGAGCCAAAGCCCACCTTCGTCCAGGGAATCAAGGTGTTTTCTGTCTGAATGGGTTTGTTTTCTTGGCAGGCTGGAAGCATGGCTGAGGACATTAAGGCCAAACTGGAGCAGTACCGCACCGCTCCCTTTGACGCCCGCTTCCCGAACCAGAACCAGACGAGGAACTGCTGGTCCAACTACCTGGGTAATGATCCACCTCACGGCGCCCTGCTGTCGCTGTGCGGGTTATTCGCGCCGTTTTGACCCGTGAAAGCCATTAATCCGGGTCAGGATTGGCGTAATTTCTGACAGCATAAATGAAACGTTTCATTCCTGCAGGATTCTCCGCATTTCTCTCCAATTCTAGATTATCACCGCTGCCAGAAAGCCCTGGACGCCAAAGGAGTGGACACCACCCCCTGCGAGTGGTACAGGAGGGTCTACAAATCCCTCTGCCCCATCAGCTGGGTAAATGCACTCAGTACCTTCCTTTCTGCTTTTTAAATGAAGAAAAAAATATTCTATTACATGAAATGCTTCTTAATTTAGTTGAAGAGGGATACCCAAGAGCCTAAAGCGATGCAGGGCAGCTGTCCCTGCACCGACACACCTGAGTTAATTACCTAGAAGTGGTTACCTACAGCAATGCGGCGCTTCCCCTCCCCACCCGGTGCTGCACACTGCTGTCCAGCTGGCTGAGCTGCAGCAGACCCCAGTATTTTTACTCAGTTGTCAAACATGAGGATCTCATGCCAGGCGCTGAAGCAGGAAACTCCAGCAGACGCCTCAGAGGACGAGGAACCTCCCCCCCCCCCCTCAGGTCACAATCAAAGCAAAACTGTGTCAGAGGAAAGACGAGTGAATCGGCAGCATGCAAACAAAACATGCCTCTAGATGCTTTTACACGGTATGCCAGTTAGCGTAGGTTTAATTTGCTTTCCTTTGGATTTTGACCCTGTAGGTGGAGAAATGGGACGGGCAGAGGGAAGACGGGACCTTTCCTGGAAAGATCTGAGGCGGCCTCCTCCAGAGCTGTTTGCCTTCAAAGACGTAATATTGTCGGCTAAATGTCTGTGAGAGCGACGCCTCGTCGTCTCTGTTTCACCACTATCTGTGTCCAGGGGAAACAAAACTGGCCATTCCTTACAAATACCAATAAATGTACTGCAGAATCTGCATTAAAATTTCTCAGGATGTATAACGGAGTTCAGCGTCTGTTGTGTGTTTTCCCTTTTCCTCTAACAACGAGCCTCTGGGCTGCAAATGGTGAATAAACATAGATATAATAAGAAATATAGTTGCATTGAATTTACCAACACTACCAGTAATATTATTTTAGATCAAATTTTCTTTTTTCCTTTTTTATTTTACATTATTTGTCGACAAAATAAACGTCCCATAGAATAAAATGTCCTGTTTTTGCAATAGTTTAGTTTTTTTTTATTTAAAACCTAAAAAAAATACAATTATAAAAAACAGAACAATTAACTAAACAATTAACATTTTTTTAAAATCAGGTTGTGTAATAAAGAATAAAATGCCCTGTTTTTGCAATAGTTTAGTTTCTTTTAATTTAAAACCTAAAAATAGAAAAAAATAATTTTTAATAAAAATAAAAATTAGCCATGCCAGAAAGTTATCCAGAACAACTTTTTTAAATTTAGCGGCTCTAAACGAATTTAATAAAATTCACAGATAAAAGGCTCCAAGTTCAGCTCCTTTGGGAACAGCGAGGCAGCCTGTCTTCTATTATACAGTTCAAAAACACTCGTACGCAAAGATTGATTTTAAAGTTTTATTCATTTAAATAAACCTACACCAAATACACATATAATAAAGATTAAAAAAATAAATATTTAAAAACACTACTAGTCAAATAAACAACAGCCCATAACCTGGTGTACACAATGGATATACAGAGAAAGGATTACTGATGTTGAACTTTTAAAAATTAAATACATAAAACTGCATTTTATTTACAATCCCTCCCAGAAGGAAGGAGTGTTTTATTTTAAATAAATACCATTCCAGGGAAGTCAAATTCATATTTAATGATCTAGTTAAAGTATCTCTGTCTTTCTGCCTGCTGGGATCACACAACTCTGGTAATTATTAAAAACAAGAACTGGACGCAAATAAATTAATTTATTCTGGATTCTCTCTAATCCCCACAAGGTCAAAAACACAACCAGACTCAAATATATTCATACACCTCCACTGACATTAGCAGAAACGCCTTTTAAACTGCAGAGAGAGCAGGAAGTCTGGTTCTGTCTGGATACTGGACCCGTCTCCTCATCACAATCTGCAGCTGGCTGAAATGAGATGGCTTTCTGACGCGCTCCCTGCTTCTCCAGGAATGTTCAGTCTGGGTCGTATTACCAACCCGAACCTTTTGCTCCGACTGGACAACGATCCCAAACAAACATCAGTGGGACAACATGCAACCAGTGAAGGTTTAAGGAATATTTCTTGCTGTCGGGTCGGCGCCAGGAGGCGGACATGTTTAAAGGAGCGCGCTCAGATGTCCAGCCAGAGGTCTGTTCATGTGAACAATTAAACAAGAAATAGTGGGGAGTGTATGTAAATATTTGAGCCTGTGTGCATCATTCTGACTCCCCCAAACAAAACAAATAAAACTCCGACCTTGTGTCTGATTGTTCAGATGAACTGAGGGTGTGTTTGTTCACCAGTCCACCTGAAAATGCGGTTCCTGCCTGATACCGTATGTAAACCTCTGAGCCTGGAGCGGTTAAATAAACGCACAGCGAGCAGATTCTGGCATGCAACGAGTTAGTGAACATTTCATGAAAGACTAGCGTGTGTTAATGGTGACGGTGAGGTCATATTTATTACGATTTTAATGCCGTACTTTTCAATTTGAGGTAAGTTGATAGTATTTGCATAATAGGTTAGGTATCGTTTAGAGAAAAATCTAATCTAAGCTGCACAACATCCACATATAGCTACGGTTAGAAAGGTCACTTGTAATCAAGCTTCGTCTGATGCTAAGCAGAAGATTTTAATCTATCAATGTTCACCACACATACCCACTTTGCATAATTTCACCCTTTTGTTTTTTTAAATGTCAAATTTAGAAGATTTTAAATTATATACGCCGTTGTTATAAATCTTAGAAAGGTAAAAACCTTTGAAATGAAAGTTTTCTGCCAATGCTTTTAATAAACTGGTGTCTGCATAGCATTATACCTGGGTGACCGGTCTGCCAGCTAATCATTTGGCTCATCAGTAGAGAAAGTGTATAAACCCAGAGCAGCCCCTCCTGACGGGGGTGCTCTCATGTGGCATCCATCTTTGTTTTGGTCTATTTACACGCCAAAGGTTGCATCAGAACACGCAGCACAAGTCACAAGTAGCAGCCGCAGATAGAGTTTGGTACCAGGCACAGTAGACGATATTAGGCGGACATAAATGCTGCCCCGCAGAAGTCCCCTGTGGTTCCGGGTTCCTGCCATGCTTCAGGGGGCCGCGTGTTTTCACGGCACAACATGGAGCAGAAATCCAGCCATGAAGTGGACTTCTGTGAGTCTAAATCCAGCGTCTGAGCTTCATCCTTTTTTTTCAGCTTTTCAGAAGTTGCTCACCAAAGTTTGGAGGAACGTCGTCGATAAGAAGTCCTCCGTGCAGAACAAATAAAACAAAATCCACGTTTGTTGTCAGTATCTCCTCTTTCCGTGTTTGCCGCCATCAGTCATGCAGGTTTTGGGCCGCAGAGCTAAAAGGGAGAAAAACAAAGAGGCGTCAGAATAAAATGCAAAGTGATTTAAAATATTCTTTAGTCCGTCAGTTTTTCTGCATCACCTGGATCTGCTGTCAGCTTCTTCTTGCTGTGATGAACGATCTGATTCTCATTGGTCAACTTCACGTCCTGATCCTCCACATGATTACTGCAACACAGCAACAAAGCTGTTTATCTGAGGGTGGGGGGGGGTCTGGAACTGGGTGGAGCAGCTTTAAAGGATCAACAAGGAAGCGATGGGGGGAGAGAAATGGCCGCTGAAACATGAGGTCAGGAAGGAGAGGGGGAACCTGGGAGGAATCCTCAGTACACGGACTGACCACTAGGGGGCGCTTTAATACTTACTGTTGGTTTTGTCCACTGCAACGGGGGCTGAAGTAGAGGAGAATTAATCTTAAACAGATTTATCTGGTTTCATCAAATGATTTTTGATTTATCAAAAATTCTTTCCTAATGCCACATATAAAATTGCCCAGAAGTATTTTAATCTTAGGTAAAATGTATACATTTTAAATCACAAATCAGTCCAACTGCTGCATTCCTCACTTATTGAATATAATCTGGAGGTCTGTGCAGAAGTCTTAAACCGTCGGGCTGCACAGTGGCGCAGTGGGCAGCACTGTTGCCTTGCAGCAAGAAGGTTCAGGGTTCAGATCCAACCCTGGGTCTTTCTGCATGGAGTTTGCATGTTCTCCCTGTGCATGCGTGGGTTCTCTCCAGGCACTCCGGCTTCCTCCCACAGTCCAAAAACATGACTGTTAGGTTAATTGGTCTCTCTGAATTCTCCTTAGGTGTGTGAGTGTGTGTGAATGGTTGTTTGTCCTGTTTGTCTCTGTGTTGCCCTGCGACAGACTGGCGACCTGTCCAGGTGTACCGCCTCTCACCCAGTGAACGCTGGAGATAGACACCAGCACCCCCGCGACCCCATGAGGGATTAAGCGGGTCAGAAAACGGATGGATGGACTTAAACCGTCATGGAAACTACAGAAAACAGTGCTAAGAATAATTATTAATGCTGCCTGTCATTATATATACAAAACTGCACAGACGATGCACAAAGTGCCAACATCCAGCAGACTTTCCAGACTTGGACAAAGACCATGACCTGAAAGGAAATCTAAAGATTTCCAGTGTTTGAACAACTATGAAAGTTTCTGTGGAGTGAAACTGTGGACGTGCAGTAGCCACTTGTAACTTCGTAATGAACCGATGTTGTCATAGGCTATAGAAAGCGCTGAATGCTTAAACACGTACGATGGCCGATAGCTGTTAACCTCCTCTGTTGAGACAAGGGCTATTTGGATTTTGAGGTCCTAAGGTAGGATTTACTACGTTTCTAAATCTTCCTTTTCAATACAACATTAAGATGCCTTTGTGAATTAAACATGTGATTCTATTTTTCTGAATCGTTTTCTATTTTCCAATCATGTTTGAAATAAACGGATTAACTGGGAGGGTGCCTAACAACGAATATTGACGCCTTCCAGCGCGACTGAAAATTTGAAGCTACTTCTGTTTCGTCAGGAAAGCTTTGAGGTTTTTAAGCTCAAAAACAAGATATTTGGAGGAGTCAAGAAGAGGCTTTCAAAGCAAAGAACTACTGGTCAAGTCTGCTGGTTTACTGGTGACTGAAAATAGGCTGATCGCTAATTATTTATCTAAATATTCATCGGGATTGTATGTACACTGTTCATGAACGATAAAGGAACAGTTTTTAATTAGTACCGTATTTTTTGGACCATAAGGCGCACCGGATTATAAGGCGCAAGAATATTCTTCCCAAGTGTGTAACATCTCTCCTCCACGTCCACAGCTCTTTTATATTGAATTAACTTAAAGGTTTATTGTTGCTTGTTTATTGTTACAGTCAGGCAGTCTGGTAGACAGCTCAGGGGTCCTATCAGGTAGTGATGTGTACCGTAATGCTCCTAATATCCACTGAGAGGAGCGGCTTCGTTGCTAACCAAAGTCCTACTTACACATTTTAACAGATTTATGAGCGCATTGTACCACATAAAATCAGTCAGTGAGCACAACGGTGATCATAGATAAGGTGCGACATCCATTTTTGAGACGATTTAAGGATTTTAAGTGCGCCTTATAGTCTGAAAAATACGGTATAATATCAAGTCAGTTGATCCACATCAGGATTTTTCCCCCCAACTGAGATCTGATGTGTTTTCAAAGTGTTCCTTTAATTTTGTTCAGCATTGTATAAATTTGAGCCTGTAGATATAATATTGACCCTTTGCTAATTAGAGGAAATTCCCATTAACTTTTAACTTGCATTTAAAAGGTATTGAAGTGGGTAGTTGTGTGATCGTGGATCAGAACCAGAACCCCAGGACGAGCTCACCGTACCTGATGACAGTGCTCCTCTCCCGGTGCGTGATGTAGACATCGTCCGTGAACAGGATGGTGTGGTACGGCACCACCGGGTCACAGGTCGGCAGAATGCCCGTGGCGGCGTGGCTCACGCAGTCCAAGATGCCGTTATACACCAGGAGGTCGTCCACCAGCAGCTAAACACACACAGCTTTGAGTCCACGTGTAAAACAGCAAACAAAACCCAACAGAACCTTAAAAACTACCGACCCCAAACTCCTTGACCCCCCTGTGGGGAGTCTTAGAGTAGTTCCACAGCTTGATCATGGACACGGTCGCCGGCCGATCAAAGACGACGTACACGCGGTTCACCTGCGTGGAAAGCCACAGATGTGTTTAACCCGACTGGGCCCGCTCCCCAAAGCGGGTCCGTTTCCCGCTCCCTCCCTCACCGTTCCAGGCAGAACCGGCGCCAGCCACATGTGTCTGCCGTCGTGTGTGCTGTTCACGCCGTCTATCAGTTTGTCAGGCGTCCGAACGTCGCCGCTCACGTTGTCCAGTATGTTCACGCTGTCTGGAAAAGCTGCGATGTCTGATGGACCCGGAGTCAAAGAGCCAACTGAGCCGTACGCTCAGCTGTGAAACCGGATCCATTTCACCGACCAGAACCAAATCCTTGTTTAACTTGGTTCCTATGACAGAACCGCGCTGGGCTGTGGATGAATCCTCGACCACGCCACACTCTCCTGCTCCTATAAAACCCGACTTATGGTGGTCAAAGGATACTGTTGTCAGTGAGATGGATCTTCTCGTGGTTCTGGTCGTAGAACTCCAGGCCGTTCAGACCCACGTAGTACGGGTCTCCCCAGGTGGTCAGCAGCTGCAGCTGAAAGATGACTGGCAGACGGGGGTTAAAGAAGGAAACCAGGAGCGCCGGGTCTCTCACATCCATTACTGACAAGTTCCCCTTTTTCAACAAATATGTGTGACCGGTACCACAGAACCTGGTAGAACAGCAGCGCAGGGCTGTGAATGGTACTTATATGATAGAGGAACCGTTGCTAATAACCTTCCTAGCTCTGCTGTTCTGAGGTCAGTGACGTCCTGACAGTCAAAGCCACACATCTACACCAGCAATAAACCCACCAGTCAACGTTCCGCCCTGAACGATGTCCAGTCCGCTGAAAACTGCAAAAATCAGATTTTCTTTATTTATTTATTTTGTTAAAACGTGGGAACGCTGCATACCAAAGTGCT
The DNA here is from genome assembly GCA_037039145.1 of Fundulus diaphanus. Classification (NCBI taxonomy): domain Eukaryota; kingdom Metazoa; phylum Chordata; class Actinopteri; order Cyprinodontiformes; family Fundulidae; genus Fundulus; species Fundulus diaphanus. Next base: position 2,082,015 of record CM073143.1, on the reverse strand, counting down.
TCCATGTCTCATAAACCGCAACACTCTTCCGTGTGGAAGTCATCACTGAATGAAGACGCCTCAAACAAAAACAGGCTTCAAGTGTCTGGAAGGATACACCCGCAAGGCATGATGGGAGCTTCATAGTCCATGCTGGCCTGCTCCTGCCTCTTAGAGCTAAAAAGGAACAAAAAGCAGGAATTAGTCGCGGACGTTTCTGGTTCGCTGCCATGAATGTGTAGAGATTTAACTTGTGCTTCGTGCCTCTGGGAGTTGTCGTTGCTCCAGGGATCGGTGGGAGGCTGCAGGTAGTCCACAAAGAGGATCTCCTGGGCAAAGTCAAAGTGACAGTTACCCGGTCCTTTCCGGACCAGGAACCCCTCCGTCGGGGAGATGGCAACATCGTCCAAGAACAAATGGAGGACTTTGACCTGAATCAAACGATTGGAAACATGATGTGTTATTTCCAGCTGCACCAAGGCACCAAGCGGAAGTCCAGAACCGGATCTCACCCCTCTGTAGGAGTCCTCGGGCGACTTGTTGTAGTTCCAGACGCGGAGCCCAGCGATGGTCTGGAGCTTGTTGAAGGTAATGTTCAAGATGTGTGGTTCTCCATAGGAGAAGGGTATGAGCCACATGTGCCAGTCATCCGTGGTGATGTTGTGGCCATCGATGAGTCTGAGCAGAGAAAGAACCGCATAGAAACGGACTTCAGGTTCTGCCCGGGCTGTTAGAGGAGCCGGTTCCTGTCACACTTACTTATCAAGCGTGCGCGAGTCGTGTCCGTACTCCGGCAGGGCGTTGAGGTCCCGCGGTGATGCCGCCACCATGGTGAGGTCCAGAGGGAGGCTCTCGCCGTCCTTCCCCACCACCTCCAGGCCCGTCAGGCCCATGTAATGGGCGTCGCCCCAGGTCATCGTCATCTCCAGCCTAAGGCCTGGAGCAACAGCAGGAAAACTGTCAGATCGCTACGTCTGCACACATGGGAGCGTTAGTTTTCACTAACGAAGGCTCGACATGCAGGTCAAAAGGTCCAGTTTGTTGCACTGCATTTTATTTCAGTGCGTCAGAGGAAACGTACGCCACACTTCTTAGATTTTAATTCATGATCAATCATTTTAAACCATCGATCCTTTAAGTCAGAGTTGTGTAATATCCAGATTTCCCAGTGAAACAGCTCCAGCGCTAGAAAGCGGGACATGATGACAGTACTCACACTTTCCAGTGTACATGCCAGGAATATGTTGCATATTCTCCTCTGGTTGGTTTACAGCAGCGTTGAGCTGAAGTTTCAACTAAATAAAAACACAAATTAACAAAAAAACAAGTGAATTCTAAACAAAACATAATCTGCCTTCACTGATGAAGGCTGTACTTACAGCGAGGTCTTCCTCCCTGAACCCAGCCTGGGTGAAAGGTCTTTCTTCACCCTCTCCATCGGCGGTGCGTGGTCTCTGCAGCTCCTCTTCATACACCAACATCTCAGGACCCTCGTCTTCACCGAGGAACGTCTCGTCGTAGCGAGACATGGCCTCCAGGATGTCGTCGTCCGTGGTGAAAAGGATTGTGTCCCCGAACTGATCCAGGCCTGGAGGGAGGAGGAGATGGTTTAGTGTCAGCCCCACGTCCCTGACGTCCCTGTTCCCTTTAAGACGGAAAATACGAGAAGGACGGAAGGAAGGGAGGGAGGAAGAAAGCTAGGAAAGAATGGAGGAAGGGAGGGAGGAAAACAGGTAGGAAGGAAGGATTGAGAAGGAGAGAAAGAAAGAAAGAAAGAAAGAAAGAAAGAAAGAAAGAAAGAAAGAAAGAAAGAAAGAAAGAAAAAGAAAGAAAGAAAGAAAGAAAAAGAAAGAAAGAAAGAAGAAAAAGAAAGAAAGAAAGAAAGAAAGAAGAAAAAGAAAGAAAGAAAGAAAGAAAGAAGAAAAAGAAAGAAAGAAAGAAAGAAGAAAAAGAAAGAAAGAAAGAAAGAAAGAAGAAAAAGAAAGAAAGAAAGAAAGAAAGAAGAAAAAGAAAGAAAGAAAGAAAGAAGAAAAAGAAAGAAAGAAAGAAAGAAAGAAGAAAAAGAAAGAAAGAAAGAAAGAAGAAAAAGAAAGAAAGAAAGAAAGAAGAAAAAGAAAGAAAGAAAGAAAGAAAGAAGAAAAAGAAAGAAAGAAAGAAAGAAAGAAGAAAAAGAAAGAAAGAAAGAAAGAAAGAAGAAAAAGAAAGAAAGAAGAAAAAGAAAGAAAGAAAGAAGAAAAAGAAAGAAAGAAAGAAAAAGAAAGAAAGAAAGAAAGAAAGGTCTGTACCTCCAGAAAGGGTTCCAGACGCCTTGGCGATTTCCCCCCTGAAGATGCACCTCCCATCCAGAAGCATCTCCACCTCCCTCGCTCCGCGGAAAGAGTGGATGCGCGACTTGTTGTAGTTCCACACGCGGATCATGGCGATCTGATGGGCGGCTGCGAAGTCCAGGAAGACGGCGTGTGTCCGACCGGGGCTGAACGGCGCCAGCCACAGGTGCATGTCGTCCTGAGTGCGGTTGACGCCGTCGATCAGGTTGGTGACCACGCGCGGGTCTTTGCCGTAGGCCGGCAGGACGTTGATGTCCGGAGGCTCGGCGCGGATGTGCGCCGGGCGGAGGGGCTCGCCGCTGGAGCTGAACACCTCCAGACCGTTGAGCCCCACGTAGTGGCGGTCTCCCCAGGTGGACAGGATGTTGATCACCAGCCTCTGGCCCTGCGGCAGAACCGGGATCTCAAACTCCTCCTCTTGCTCCATGGAGGCGTCGTCGTCCGGGCCTTCGCTCAGCAGAGCCTGAGGGGTTCTGGGAGTTGCGGCGGGGTTCGGTGGAAGTGCGGGGGGGCCGCGGCCCTGGCGTTGAAGGAACTCGTCAAAGATGTCCCCTTCGAACCCCATGTTGGAGATGCGGCCGCGCTGACACTGGTTGAACTTGGTGAGGGAGTCCCAGGACTCCCTGAGAGTGTCGTCCTGCTGGCTGTGAGTCCGGGGCCGAGAGCCGCCGAGCCTCCTGGTGGAGCCGACCAGAGACAGCGGCTCGTCTGCAGACAACACCATCATCATATTTATCCTTTATCTACAACCACTACACAATCCTCCCCGCTCCCGACTTTAAACAGATGGTAACAGCCAGACACACCTGGGAAACGTGGAACTATGGCAACATGACCTCAAACAAAAAAACAGAGTCAGCGTCTCGTTAAGGAAGTTTAGTTAAAATTCTTCTTCTAACGTATAAAGCCCTTAATAATCAAGCTCCATCATATATGAGAGCTCTGATTACCCCGTATGTTCCTAACAGAGCACTTCGCTCTCAGACTGCAGGTCTGCTGGTGGTTCCTAGAGTCTCTAAAAGTAGAATGGGAGGCAGATCCTTTAGCTATCAGGCTCCTCTCCTGTGGAACCAACTCCCAGTTTTGGTCCATGAGGCAGACACCCCGTCTACTTTTAAGACTAATCTTAAAACTTTCCATTCTGACAAAGCTTCTAGTTAGAGTGGCTCATGTTACCCTGAGCTACCTCTATAGTTATGCTGCTATAGGCTTAGGCTGCTGGAGGACATCAGGGTCTATTTCTCTGACTCTGCTGAGTTCTCCTACTGCTCTCCAATCTGCATTGTTTGTTGTTATTTCAGCTTTTAACTTTTTGTTCTCTGTCATTTTTCTCTTCATAGAAGGTACACCTGGTCTGGCGTTCTGTTAGCTGTGACATCATCAGGGGAGGCAGATCATCCTCTATTACCATCTAACATAGAAAGTACTCCTGGATCAATGTGAGCTTCTGTGCTTTCTGTGTCTCTGCTCTGTCTTCTCTAAGCCCCAGTGGGTCGAGGCAGATGAGCGTTCACACTGAGCCTGGTTCTGGTTCTGCTGGAGGTTCTCCTCCCTGTTAAAGGGGAGTTTTCCTCTCCACTGTCGCTTCATGCATGCTCAGTATGAGGGATTGCTGCAAAGCCATCAACAATGCAGACGACTGTCCACTGTGGCTCTACGCTCCTTAGAGAGGAAACTTTCTGACCAACCTGGAGGATCTGATGGAGTCTGACTTTGGAAAGGGCCTTGAGATGATGTGATGTGAATTGACGTTATACAAATGAAAATGAATAGTTTGTAACCAAATCACAGGCGTCCGTGGCTGATTTCTCTTACTCCTCAAAATGGGAAAGACGTAACAACATTCATATCATTCAGGAATACGGGTATGGAGGTAAACGTTCGCATTTCTCCATCATATTGCTCCTGTGGGTTACAGGTATTTTACTGGAATACCAGAGAAAGTGTTGGAGGGACCCACTGCTGCTCAGCTGGCTGAAAGAAAGCAGCTACAGTTTCCCCTCCTTTACAAATCTGTCAGTTTTGGATTATTTCCTGTCAGAAATCACTTTTACTGGGGTAACAACGTTTTAAATTACAGCCATTGTTCTTGTGTTGCTCTTTTATATTGATTTTAATAACTCATTTTCTAACAAAATTTTATCTTGTTCTAAATTTAGAGAGGGGTTATTTTATACTTGTGCTTAAGTTCATCAAATAAAACTAATAAATAAACACATTCTATGGTTAGCATCCTATCTAAATTTATTTGAGCAAAAGTAGGAAAAATCGTTGCTTTTATTTTATGTTTTTATAAAAAAGAAGATGAAACTGTGGTATTTGTTACTGGATAACACCATGAGAAGGTGAAACCAGCCCGTGTCACCAGAAGCCAGATGTATTGTGATCATCAGGCACAGTGAGGAGGAGGGAGAGTTAATAAAAATGAATAAATCATAAAGCTCACAGGCTTGTTGCAGAACACAAACGCATTAAAAGCTGAATTTATTTCACAGCATTGTGAAGTGAAACGCTCTGGTTGCATAAATCTACGGCAGTCTGCGGAGTTTGGTTATAGAAACAAAAAAATTTACACGCTGCTGAGATTTTACATAAATAAGAATTAAACATTTGAATATTCTGCATCACTAAAGCAGAAAGGCCAACAAGTTAAAGGGTCTTTTCTCTGATGGCTAAAGTGAGAATCATCTAAAAACTCTGTTTTATATACATAAACTGTTATTTATTATCCACTCACTAGTATCAGACGGTTAGGACGGAGAGGATTAGGCACCAGGAAGAACCGCGGGGCGGACCCAGAGACGTGGGCGGCTCCTACCTGCGGCGCGGTGGTGCTGCTCCTCCGTCTGCCTGCAGCTCGCCGAGGCGTTTCTGAACGAGCTCCTGCGTGCGCTGACGGGCCGGTCCGCCAACCCGCCGGCCCCCCCGGCCTCCCCCAGCTCCTCCAGCAGGTCGCAGCTCAGGTCCAGGGAGCCGGCCTTCCACTGGGCCCCGTTCATCGGCCTTTCGCCGCCTCGACACACCCGGCCCGGGTTGCAGGGCAGTTCTGGGAGCATGGAGGAGGCCGGGGGGGGCGGCGGGTTGGTTTCCGTGGAGAGCTGAGGCACCAGCCACCTGGGCCTCTCTCTGCCGGCCTCGCAGCCCTCCGGAGCCCCTCTGCTGACGGGCTGCAGCCACTGGGGGGCGACGCGGGAGGAGGACGGCTGGGTGGTGACGGTCTGCTCCATGGGCTGCTCCGCCTGCTGTCTGGGGGAGGGGGGGTCCTCAGGGGCGGGCGGGTCAAAGGAGCTCCTCTGTGAAGGAGGACGACGAGCTGAAGGAGCGATGGGTGGAAGAGGCATGTGTGGCTTCTCCTGCATGTCTAACATAGTCCTCTCCATTGGGTCAGGCAGAACTAGCGGGGCGTGCTGCCGCTGGGCGCCGCTGCCCTCCTCGCTCTTCCTGGGGTCATGGAGGTGGGCGCCGCCCCCCAGCAGACTGTGCCCCGACGAGCCGGGGCTGGAGAAGAAGGAGTCTGAGAGGCAGAAGCCCTTCAGGTCGATGGTGGAGCTGTAGTCAAAGACCTGGTTGCCGCAGCCCTTCTGCAGCTCCCCTTCAAACACCAGCGAGCTGTTGAGATACAGCTTGATGTGCCGCGCGCCGATGTCCAGGTCCTGCAGTCAAAGCATTCACACCTCAGCGTGTCTGACAGTTTCTGTGAGTATTTTATTACGGTTGTCTGGGACAGAAAAAGACAAACACTGCAAAAGGGAACTAAAAGTAAGTATTTTTCCTTGAAATAAGATTATCTACCAATGGAATAAGATTTCTGCACTTAAAATGAGAACAGTTCATCTCCATCATCTTATTTCAAGTGCAGGATGTCTAATTATCTTATTTTAGGGGTAAAGATACTCATTCCATTGGCAAATAGTCTTATTTAGCTGCTCGAATCACGGAAAAATACACTACTTTCAAGAAAATGTTACTTACTTTTAGTTCCCTTTGAAGTATTTTATAAAGAACGGACCAGAACCTCCAGACGGACGAAGCCGGTAGAGCCGTGTCCCAGAAAGCAGCAGCAGGTGTTTCTGCAGTAGTCTAGACTCTAGACTACTTCAGCTCTGCTCCACTTTGGCTTCACCAAACCAAAGCCACATAAAACACTTTAAACTTTGCTGCTAATATGAAAAAAAAAAACGCGGAAAGCTTCAACAGGTGTGAATATTTCCGCCCGTCCTTCACTGCCCACTGAAAGACGCGCCAGCCGCTGTTGTTAGCAGGAGCTTTACAGATCAGCCGTAATTAGCGCCATCACAGACCGCCGGTCCGCCCGACCCAATCAGCACTAAACCGCCAGAAACCCAGTTCAACCAGAACCATCTTACCTTACATGGTCCGTCTGGACGGACCCAAGAAGCTGGATAAACGCATGAAGCTTTTCCTTTGCTGTTCTGAGAGCAGCAGACCCCGGCGCTACGCTAATCCTCTAATCCCCCCCTGCTCCACATTCGGGCCGGCTGAGCCGCCCTGTGTGAGCAGAGAGCGCCGCCCTGACGTAAGCGCGGCGCGGCGCCAACCCCCGCCACCTGAACACACACGAGCTGCAGGCTCCGTCTGCTGCCAGGAGGCGGTTCAACCAGCAACCCGAGGGGCAAATCTGCCAGAAACATGGTGTAGAAATGAGCTTTCGTACAGTCAGGCTCCGGTTGTAGTTCCAGACTTTGATGGAAGAGATCCCGAAGTCCAGAGAACGCTGCGAGTTTCTGATGACGAAGTAGAGCTGGATGGGCGGGTGGAAGGGACACGTCCACATGTGGCGCTCTTTGGTGGTCTGGGGGAGAAAAGACGCGTTATTTCCAGCAAAACCATTACGTCCGTCCCAGAAACGCATCCGTGACTTCATTATCATTAAAGGACTGAATAAATAAGGGTTTTATTTTTAGTTCCAGTAGATGAGAGAGAAACTTAACACAAAAACGACTGCAAAAGTATTCAACCCCTTCGGCGTTATTCGTCTTTTGTTGCCTCCCAACCAGGAATTAAAAGGGACCGTCGGAGAGGCTGCAGCACTTCTTTTTAACTGTTTTATTGTCAGAACATTTACACACAATAAATGAACAAGACAGAACCAGGAGTGATCTTTTAGAACCACATATAGAGACTGTAAAATATTATAAACGGTCCAGAAGCCTAGATGCACCTTTTCCATTTCTCCCATCTCTCATCACAGACTGAAGTCTGCTGCAGCATCTGGTTCTCTCCGTTTTAAACAAACCATAAATGACAACAATGCACCGTTTGCTCTTCTGAGCAGCCAGACCTAGAAACCAAACAGCTCATCTGAGTCGACTGAACACAGACAACCAGACAAGAGTTCCTCCCAGTTAAAGGAAATTTGCAAACCTAAAATAATCTTCGGCTCTCAGAGAATTTCAGTCCAAAAACTATTTTGTTTATCGCTCATTTCTACTGGAAGCGTCTGGAACAGGGAATCTGCAGAACACGACGACAACTTTGAACAGGTATTATTATTTTACTGTGTGAGATTTTAAGCCTGCGTAACTACCCCCCCCCCTGCAGTCAGGAAGTAGAGCCTCAGCAGCAGCTCCAGCTGCCAGAGGTTCTGGATCGTCTCTAGCAGCTTCCCACATCTGGACTCTGGGAGTTCTGCTCGTTCCTGGAGGCCAAACTGCTGCAGCTCCTCCATGATGGACAGCGATCTTCACGTCTGACCACAGATTCCCAGCTGGGCTTTGACTAGGCCATTCCAACAGGTTTAAAAGTGTTGCTGCAGCAGAACGCTGCGGGTCGTTGTCCTGCAGGAAGGAGAACCTCCGACCCGGTCTCAGATCAGAGGCAGACTGACACCGGTTCTGCTCCAGAACCTCCCTGTGTTCAGCGCCATCCATCTTTCCCTCGACTCGGACCAGTTCCCCCGTCCCTGCTGCTGAGAACATCCCCCAGCATGATGCTGCCACCACCATGGTCCACTGTGGGGATGGTGGGGAGTTCAGCTTTAGTCTCATCTGACCACAACACCTTCCTCCATATATTTGGGGAGTTGCCCACGTGCCTTTTAGCAAACTGGATCCCTGCCTTCTTATCTTTAGTAGACAGTAAAGGCCATGAAGTCCAGCTCTATGGAGTTCAGGCGGACCTTTGGTCTCTGCTGCCTCTGATTAATGCTTTCCTGGCCCGGTCTGGGGGTTCTGGTGGCAGGTTTGTTGTGGTACCGGGATCTGATGGTGGTCTGGAGGAATATCAGGGATCTGGATATTTTTTATAACCCTATTCTGACTCGTTTGGAGCTCATTGACCGTCATGGTGTGATTCCTCCTGCAGGGACTGCTTAGTGTTCATCACATAAGATAAAACTAGCTGGGACGCAACAAAGTGGGTCAAAGGCCAAGGGAGTGATTACTTTTGCAAGACACTGTGCCTCCAGCTGAACCTACATTAAAATAAATCTATTTTACTGAGCATCTCCACCTCCTGGTCATTAAAGCGACGGTGTGACCCACAGCCCTGCAGACTTCTGCTCCCCAACGGGGCGCCAAGGCGGCCCAAACCCACCTTCACCTTCCCGTTGACGAGCGCCGCCAGGTTCCCCGGGTAGTCCGCGTTCCTGATGTCGATGTCGTGAGGCGACACGAACAGCTTCTTGTTTCTGAGGCAGAAGAACTGCAGCTCGGTGAGGCCGACCTGCAGCGCGTTGCCCCAGTTGGACAGGATCTCGATGGTGACGTACAACACGGGCGTGACCTCTGCTGACGGCGGCCCTCTCTGCAACACCACCGCAAACAGCCGCTTAGACAAACCAGGCCCGGGACACGGGGCGGCTCGGCTGTGTTGCTGACCCACCGGCTGCCTGCTGCAGTCTGTCTTCCCACGCTGAGGAACGCCGTGGCCGGGTTCTGCTTCGAGCTGCTCCAAGGCTTCCAGCAGCTTCTGCTGTTGGCTTAACGAGAAAACGAGACAGCGTTGGCGGTCTGCGATCTTCACGCTGGAGCCACTGGATCTGATCCCACCCAGGTACAACACCGACTACATGAGTGAGTGCAGCCTACCAGGGCCCCATCAGGGTTATCCTCTGCATGGCCAGCGCGACGTTGTCCTCGTCCGTTGGGTTCTTCTGCTTTGGGCCGCTGTTCTTCTGGCGCCGCTGGGCCTGAATGAGACCAGACACAGCAAGCAGAGTACCAGGGGTTACACCGAGGTCCGACACGTTGGTTCAACATCCCAAACCTAAACCCCAGACTCAGAATCACAGAGTTTCCGGCCGTTAAAATACAAACACGGAGCAGCTGACGAGACTTTAGATGTTTTAGCAGAACTCCAGCGGTCGGCATCGGGTAGATGATTAAAAATGGACGGACAGATGCAGCTTTCAGGGTACTAAGACTTTTGGATGGGGGGAATGTGAAACAACCGCTTCTGATCTGTGAAAGAACCGGTTCTGATTTGTGAATCAGTGATGCCGGCTCATCAAAGGAAAAAGACCCGATTACTTTGTAGCCAACGACCCGGTTGGGCCGGGTCAACCCGACGCCCACCGCAGCTTTTCTTATCGGCTCTACTCAGGAGAGTGGATGGGGTCCGGTAAACGGTTCTGTCTCGGTCCGGTTCAGAACGACGCATACGTTGTGTCCCCCCCCCCCCATGATGTGTGTTCCCTTTAGCTGCAGAAGTGGGTGGGAGGTTAACCGGACCGGGCTGCGCTGGGAGAACTCGGCTCGCTCCACTGGGGTGTTTTCTCTCTGCAGGGCTTCCTGCACGCCGTAGAAAACCTCTTCTGGGTCGGCTTCTTCAGCTGAAGGCTTCCTGGCCGCCGACAGAGGCCTCTCCGACCGGCTCCTCGGCCCTGAAAAACACAGACAGACAACTTTTTAGATCCACCTTTACAGATTTATCTGAACTCTGCCTCCACGCGTTTTAATGTGCTGGTTTGAGGAACTATAACCCATCACATTTTACTTTTTACTTACTCGGACCATCCCAGCTGTCTAAGGTTTTGCTCTTAGCCAACAACGGCTTGGTGGCGACGAAGGAGTCGGTGCTTTCTCTCCGTCTGGCAGACAGGGAACGTTCAATCTTACGACCTGAAAGAAACATTTTAGAATAAAACCCGATGCGTCCTTTATTTCCATCTCTGATCAAAAGTAGACACGTCTGAACGTCTGTTTCAGGCTTTGAAAGACGCATCTGATCCATTCTTTATGCAAACTCCATAAAGAGCCCAGGACCATCTTACTGCAGGGCAACGCCACTACAAACCCATAACTATGCATGACAATCATACACCTCCACTAGTTTTTGAGAAAAGTATCGTGGTGAGTTGGAGCTCCATGAGGCATCAACCGGCTTCGGGTTTGGTCTAAATCCCTGATGAGACACAGTAAATCCATTTTAATTGTCTGGATTCTGCCACAGATCCAGCTTTGGGGCATGGCCGACACCCGGGGTGCTCAGGTCCAGACCCGCAGAACCAGCAGAACCAGCATCCTGCAGCTTTTAGATGCATCCCTGCTCCAACACAGCCGAATAAAATGGTTGAATCCCTTCATCAGCATTCAGAGACGTTGGTTTGGTCCAGGCGTTGGAGCAGGAATGCATCTAAAAGCTGCAGGATAGGAGCGCTGGAGGACTGGACTTGGCCACCCCTGGTCTGTAGAACAGGACTGAGGTCCGAGTCCTTCCAGAAGCTTAACGTTAGCCTCCTTCATGTGGAAACAGCCTCCCTTGTCATTATCCCACCCAGTTTCAGCTGGGCTGGAAGACGCCAAGCAGTACCTTCACCCTTAATTGTAAAACGACTCAAACTTGAAAACACATCCTTTCAAAAGCATCGTTAAAGCCCAAGAAGAAGACATCGACGTTCACGTCAGCTTCTGTAAACCTCTGATTACCGCAGCTCTCTGCTCTGCTAGTGCAGAGGAGGGAGAAGAAGATGAGGCCAGACAGACTCGCCTCTAAATAACCGTTCTTACCTTTAGGCGAGGGTCCAAAGTCCAGAACAATTAGTTTTGCTGGGTCCAAGTGGCGGTTGGGTTCGTTTTTGCGCGGGTTAGTGGAGGACTTGGAGGAGGGGAGGGGCAGCCCCAGCTCGTCCAGGCTCTCCGTGCTCTCCTCCCTCTCGATGTGCTCCTCTATCCACTCCTCGTCCGACTCCTCCCCCGCTGAGCCCCTGCTGCTCCGCCGCATGCTGACCTCCAGGCTGCGGCGCAGGACCTACATTTTAAAGGAGGCGTTTGGGTACGCATCAGTGCTCACGGTCGACTGTTGGATCTCTGGCAGACACAAACGTGCGCGCGGGTTCCAGTGTTTGCAGGATTTGTTAGAAACAGGAGCCAAAATCAGACGACTGAATAAAATCCCGGCAGCTAGAAAACACGAGCAATAAGAAGCAGGAGTGATGCGCTCACCTTTACTTCCTCGAGACTGAGGAGCACCTTCTCACTGTGCTCCTGCTTGGCCTGGCCTCCCTGGCTCTCCGGCCTGGAGCTGAAGGAGCGCGGCGCCTTGGAGGCGTCTCTCTGGCAGCGGGGGCTACGTGGCGAGCGCAGACCTGAGCTCTGCACAGAACACGAGGGTCGCAGAAAAGGCAAAATGGAGGAGATGGAGAGATGCTAATTAGCAGAGACAGGCTCCTGGGCGGCCCCTCCTCTGGAGAAAAACACCCACACGAGCTGTCAGAAGCCATCTTCTCCCTACCTCCATGTCCACGCTTTCATAGGGCTCGAAATCGTCCGAGTAGCGTCTCTCAGGGGACAGCTTCACTCTCAGGCCATCCTCCGTCCGGATCTTAACAGGTTCCTGCAGACGCCGAGGCACAACAACACATTCGTAGCTTCCCAGCTTCGTATTGTAGCTACAACGACGGCATGGGAGGCCCGTACCTGCACCCACTCTTTCCTGCGGACCCGTTCTGGGGCGGTCTGGCTCCTCTTCCTGTCGCCCTGAGCTTCCAGAGGTCGGCCGTCCTCGGTTAGCTGGTGGGCGCTTCTGCAGACGTCTGCAGATGAGTCAGAGAAGAACCTGAGCCGGCTTCCTCCACAGAGGAGAGGAGGCACTAAACCACACGCGCCGATGGTCCTCGGCGCAGAAACAAAAAGCCCAGCTGGCAGCGACAACTGTCACTACGGTTTAGTCACTGGGAGCGGGCCCAGAACCAGGGCAGGCGAAAAAACACGAGCTGGGGAGCAGCAGCTATTAGCTACGGCTCCATCTGCTCCACGGGACAGAAGCTGTGAGAAAAGGACGGATAGCAGCTTCTACAACGAGCCCACAGCTGAAACCAGATGCTTACGCCGTCTGACGTCACACCCGTCCTGCTTTGGGTCAGTTACGATTAACACTAATATTCCTATTTGCACAACGTGAGAATCGTGAGAACTTTTCTTCATTGCTTTGCTCAAATTCATCCGTTTACAGACACCATGGCGGTGCCTGACGTCTGAGTCAAATGTGGATCAAGACAACGCCTCAGGCTCTGCATCCTTCTGGGACATTACGGAGGAGTCTGAATAAATCAGCCCAGATGTCAGGAGGAGTATCGTGGATCTCCTCCGGTCGGGTTCATCCTTGGGTGCAATTTCCAGATATCTGGAGGTTCCTTGTTCATCCCATCAATAATCTGCAGGTATACCAGCATGGAGGTGTGAAACGTGTGAATCAACCCCAGAACCGAGCTGGAAGAGAGTCAGTGTGAACAGAGAAATGAATGCTGGACCTACATGGGCTGAAAGGCCGCTCAGAGAGGAAGAAGCCAGATTATGGTTTTAAATGGACTCAGGGACAAAGACCTGAATGTTTGGAGACACGTCCTTCGTTCTGATGAAACCAAGACTGAAGTTTGTTGGACTTACTAACTGCACCATGATGTGGGGGGTGTTTTGTTGTAGGAGGGACCGGTGCAGAAAGTTCTGATCTCAGTCCATGATACAATATGTTGGAGGCCTTCAAACCTGACTCGGTTACGCCGGTTCTGTCAGGAGGAATGGGCTCGCATTTCAACTTCTGTGAAAGGAAACCCAGCTTAGACGCAACGGTACCAAAAAAACCCCCAAAAAAACAACAAAAAAACAGGAAATCTAGGAAAAAAAAGTAAATATTCTGGCATTTAGCGATAGAAATAATTCTGGTAAATAATTCTGAGCTAAAACACAGCAGAGAGGTTTTACACGGTGTCTGTAAATATAAAGTTAAAGTCAGGGATAAATCTTTAGGGGTTGAATCCAGGTTTGGTGCCGGCTGTACCTGCAGACCTCCGAGCTGGCAGAGAGCTGCTGGAGTTCTTGGCGTTCCTCCGACCCGATTCAGCGTTGGCTCCATTAAAATAGAGAGAGAACCCTTGCTCGAGCCGCTCCAACTCAACGTCCCTCAGGTCTTTCCCCCTGAGCCGCTTTAGGATTCTGATGAGAGAAAATAACAGAGGAACATTTCCTAAACGCCACTAAAAACGTTACAAACTGCAGCTAAAGTCCTAGATGGACACGAGTAAATATCTCCATTAAAGAACCCAGCATGGTTCTGCTACAGAGCCCTGCAGAAGTATTCATACCTCCTGTTTTATGCAGCAGGCACAACACAAAGAAGTGAGACACTGTGACACTAATCTGAGGAACGGGGCATTGTGCTCGTTACGCTGACACCCCAAATTAAACCCAGTTGCTTCAGACGTCTCCTAATCAGGAACCAGAGTCCGGCTGGGTCTGACTGCACCGGTTCTGAGGTTCCTATGAGGTTCCTCAGAGAACCAACAGCATCATGGAGACCCAGGAACCCAGCAGACGGGTCAGGGAGGAGGTTCTGGTCCAGTTTACAGCAGGTCAGGTTCTACAGAACCTCACAGTTCTGATCATCATGTGGACCTGGAGAGAGGATGGACCACCTGCAGACCTACCAGGACATGGACGTCCACCTGGACTGACAGGCTGGACCAGGAGAGCATTGATCAGAGAAGATGGAGGACCATGGAGGCTCTGGAGGAGCTGCAGAGACCCACAGCTCAGGTGGGAGGATCTGTCCACATACCAACTATTAGCTTTAGATTCCACAAAAATGGCCTTTATGGAAAAACTGCAAAAACAAAAGCTAAGGTAGAGAAACGGCCACATGAGTCCAAAGTAGAGAGCTGGCAGCGTCATGCTGTGGGGCAGGAAGCTGGTGAATGGAGCCAAATCCACGACAGTCCTAGATGATCAGACCTGACACTGGAGTGGAGGTCCACCGTCCAGCAGAACCAGCCTGAACACGCATCCAGAGGTATTATGGGATGGATTCATGGGTCAGAATGGCCTAGTCAAAGTCCAGACAAATAAACTGAAAAACATCTTTGTGACGCATCGTGGAACGGTTCTAGAGGTATGAATACTTTCACTAGCTCCTGTATTTCAACGTGTATAAATTCACAGATTACAGTAAAATATCTTGTTTCAACTAAACCAATCAGAGTTGAAATCCCACCGCCACTGAACGTCATGCAGTGTCTCCAGATCCAGATTCTGCAGCCGTCGCTCAAACCTCACCTGTTCTTGTGCTGGAGGCCGATTAAATATTCATCCAGAGTTTCATCCACAGCGGAGGCGAGCTCCTCCTCTCGGCACGCCTTCCTCTCCTTTAGGAACAGGTCAGTGAACAGAGACACGATGAAGAAAACAACGCAGCTCATCCTCATCCTCTCATCAGAGAGGATTAAATCGATGTAACAACATCTAGGCATGCAGCGCGCTGCTCCATGGATGCATTTTAGAGTTTATTTTAAGATGCGCAGACATCCCTAAAGACCTGCGGACTCAGGCTGAGATCTTAATAATTAAAAGCTGGATGACGACTAAAGAAAGACATTTAACAGGAGGAGCTGATCTAATCCCTTATAGCACCAATCTGGAATAAATCTTGAATGTTTTTAGCTTCTCATGAGGATCTGGCAGAGCTGCAGTTCTCTGCGGCTTTATTTCATTTACGCTAACGTGCCATTAATGTGCTGAACGCTCATAACGACGCATGCAGAGACGTCAGCAGCCTGAAAGCACCTCAACATGAGCAGATGGTGCTACTAATTAAAAACAAAGAGTAAAAAGAAGCAACTTCTGGATATTTCTGTTTAACTGTTAAAGGAAAGAACCTTAAAATTAAATCAATCAAAACATGTTTAATAAAAGCATTCTGTCAACACACAGAGCAGAAAGTGAGGAGTCAGACAAAAAGGTTAGAAATGTTTACTTTGGTAAACGGAGCATCGGCCGTGTAAAGTGCCTGGCAAAAGTATTCACACCCCACAGAGCTTTTCACATCTCATCACATTACATCCAACCCTGCAGGTGCTTGTTCAGATTTAAGGGACATAAAACATAATTGTGAAGGGAAGCGTAAAAGATGCACGGCAGGTAATTATATTCAGTACACTTAGTAGATGGTACTAAATAACTGCAGCTACAGCTTTTAGCCGTTTGCTACGTCCAGAGACATCCTGCCTGTTCTTTGTGATAACCAAGGCTCAGGTCTTACCACACAACAGATGCTGGATCACGCTAACAGAACTCCATGCTCCAAACGTTGTTTAGGGTCCTGGTCCTGCTGAAAAGTCTTAACACCATTAACGTGACTTCTGACGGTAGTTTGCTGCAGAGAACGTCCTCGTGTTTAGGGGGGACAGCGGTGTCAGTGCGGCGGTGCCGTCTGGGAGCTGCACGGCACAGCAGAGGGAGGATTTAGGGGATTGTGGGATGCCGTCTAAATGATCCGGACACGTTTTATGCTACAAGAGTCCAGAAACGGGCCAGACGTAATGCCACAGATCCCCCCGCCACCCGGACGATGCACCGTTTGACCCAAAAACAACCCAGGAGCATTAAATCAAAAACTAACAGACCTAAAAACGGCTTCTTTCCCAAAGCTGTGAGGGCTGAGAATCGATACACCAGCAGCCCAGTTCACAGTTCTGGATCCGATAAAAAATTTATTACACCGTCTCTGACATGCTACTGACTATTTGTACACTTTTTAGCTTCTCAGGGAGCGTTTGTCCGGTACATTCACGCAAAATGCTGTAATTTACATCATTCTGTGAATCAGCCTCTGCTTCTGTTCTTTTTAACTTGAACTCATTATTACTTTATTAGTTATTATCCATTAATAATAATTTGAAAGTAATAAATATCGATACTGGAGTCAAATCAAATCAAGCTGAGCTATCAAGAATCGGCTCATCCTAGATGACACCCAGCCCTAATAATGACAAGAGTCTTGAAAGTGATTGAACACAGGTGAATGCCAGACTTTCCAGTTTTATTCCTAAATATTGTTTTGCTTGTGTTATTTTCCCGCTACTTTGCGTTACTGAATCATGTAAAACGTAATAAAACACGCTGCAGTGTGTGCTTGTATTATTTTAAAGGTGTGTGTGAATACTTTTATTTTTTGTTTTTTTAGAGGCAATGCACATAAAGCTGTTCCATTTTTTCCCCATTCTTACAAAAACAGCAAGACCATGAAAATAAATCAAAATCTTACGTAGTTTCTATAAGGCTACAGCGTCTGCAGAGAGTCAGGAGCAGAAAGGGGGAATTTGAAGGAAAGAATAGAAAAAGGTGTTAGTGATAGAGTCACGGTGAGATCTGCAGGTAAACAAGGCTGGATCATGCAGAGTGACGGCTAATAAAAACAACTCACCGGGTCATCCATGGCGTGCTGCAGGTGCCTGAGCTCTCAGCCCTCTAGCATCCCGCATTCTGAACGGCACAGATCATCGAGCTGTGATGGCAGATGCTGTGGCGGCTTCTCCCTGCAGGATGACACATAATAACCTGCAAGGTTAACCGGGTTTTAACGGAGCAAACGCCGCAGCTGCCGCAGCTGCCTGGCTAGCATCAACACATCTGCTCAGCCACGACCAAACGCGTTTATGCGCCGTCATAACGCGTTTTGTTTTCAAAACTGCACATTCTGGTTTGTTTACAGCTAAACAAGAGCTGGTGAATGGACTTCCGGTGCTGGTTGATGAAGCTGCTAAGGCAGCAGAGGTCCAGCCAGGAGCCAACGGCAGCGAGCAGCTAGCGCTAAAGCTAACAAGGCGAAACTCGCTTAAATGTTGGTGAAAGCGCACAAAACGCCCCGTTAACGCTTCGCAGGACTACTTACAGCACGTATAAAGCCCGGCCTCGTCCTTTAGCGACAGAAAACAGCCAGCTCTTTCTTTTATTATTTACTTCACGTCGCGCGTGTTGGTCGGTTACCAGGAGAGCTTTCAGCCAATCAGGAGAGCCGCCTCAGCGTTGGCCACGCCCACCGGCCCCTCATCGTTGGCCACGCCCACCGGCCCTCTTACTGCTATTTTCCAGCTGCGGTTCTGGTCCCGGTCCGTTTTATGGACGGGTGGATGGATGAATAGGGGCCATCCCGGTTCTGTTGGACGCTCCGGGGACTGAGGGGCCCGCTCCCTGGAACCAGCGACCTTTGCGGGCCTTTAAAAACGCCCCAAAGACGCGTTGGTTCCTTAACATATTATCTTTTCACACTTTGTGATCTTTTTTGGTTGTTTTTTTATTGTTGTGCGCTTTGGTCTCCTTGTTTGGTTGTTTTAAATCAAGTTTTTTTAAAATATAAATGAATAATGAACAGATTGATGGAAACCCAACATCCAAACGGGACAAAAGTAGGAAAATTCTAATATTTTTCTGCACTATTTGTTTTTCCCCCTTACTTATCCAGACGTGGGAAATGCTTAAATCCTTTATTTTCCAGATTCCATAGAAACAGATGCCCTTGATGCTGTCCGCTCTGATGGCCTTGCAGCCGTCGACAAACTCCTTCATGGTGGGAAAAAGAAATCAGACGGAGAATTATGAGAAGATAAAAACCGAAGCAGGCCAGGGTTTCTGCAGCTTTTACTTGGTTTCCACTTAAAATGTTTCAGATAAACAACATTAATGTCAGACCAGGATAAACCGAATGAACACAAAAAGCAGCTTTGAAATGATTGTTTGAAGCTCTCCAATAGGGCTACAACGATTATTACACATCATCGACAATGTCGATAACTAGAGATGCACCGATACAGTTTTTCCGATACCGATATCTGGGCTGAGCGTACCGGCCGACACCCGACACCGATCCAATACTACTGTTGAATAAACCGTGTACCTCGCCATGTGAGTGAGGTTATCAGGCCTGAAATAAACATTGTTAAAAAGGTTCTGCATGTTCTTTAGCGAGGTGTTTAGGAGGTGCATATTTAATTTTGTGGCGTTGAATTTACCAACCTTATCACCGCCCTCACAGATTACACGGTCTCCAAGTAGCAGACGTGGCTCGGTCCGGCACTTCCTCCATGTTGCTCTGTGTTTGCTCACCGCTAGCTGCTGTGCGTACTGGGGGTGGACGATAATTTAACAATATATCGATCGATTATTGAAAAAAGGTTCAATAAAAAGTTCAATAGAATAAGTTTTCCTTCCCTTTACTTTTTAACCATGTACGTTAATGTCATTAATCCTCCCAACCAATCACAACGCAGACCCAGGAACGGAGCTCCGCCCCCTACACAGAGTTAAGAGAGCACAAGGTTTTTTTTCTTCGTTAAAACCTTGCAGTTTTGGTAAAAAGTTGGTTGAATAAAGAGTCGAGTTTCAATTCAGTGTTTGTGTGTTTTGTATATAAAAATAAGTTGCTAAGCAACAGCATAAAATAGCCAGGGCTGCACTTAAAATATATGTTTTGAATTTGTTGATAATTATCGATATCGATAATAAGATTAGACAATAAGATTTCTATTTTATCGATATGCTTTTTTTCTATATCGTCCAGCCCTAGTGTGCGTACTCTGCGTGACCGCCATTGCAAACATAGAAGCGACTAGATCGCCGTAACTGTATCGCTGTGTATAATATTAATAAAAAAGAAAAATCCAATATCATATCTAGCTATAATTAGTCGATATCCAATCCGGCTATCGGCTCGCTGCATCTCTATCGATAATGAAAAATCTGCACCGTTCCCTGGCTGCACAAAAATGAAAGAAAAACCCAAAGACCTTCAATAAATTCACACAGGTGTGTAAGGTCAAAAATTCAACACTGTTTTTATTTATTATAAATCAGTACACTTCTTAAAAAAAAGTGGGCTTGAAATTAAATCATATTAGATGTAAACCAAACAAATCAGGAAATGGCCACCCTCTTTATAATAAACCTTTTTTTTTTTTTTTTTAAATCACAGTCTCTTGATTAACCAGCAGGTTTAACACCTTTTTCTATCCCAAACATCACTTTACAGTTTGGAAAAGCTTTCAAACAGTAATCATGTGGTTAAGTTCGATCTCTCTGCAAAGCATTTCAAGTACAGCACGTTAGCAGGCCATCGTTTCCCATGCGGTCGTCGTTGCAACCACTGCCAGCAGCATTATTATTTGTGATTATTTATGAAGGGTGCGCTCCTCTTTTGTTTCTGAACTGCATTCCCAGGGTAAGAGTGAAACTCCTGCAATGCAACGTGAGCTTGTGAGGTGCAAATGACCCAGAAATGTAGCTTTCACTCGCTGTGATGCGCAGCTGTTTTGGTGAGGCGAGCGGCGCGGCAGGAGAAGGCCGACATCTCTCGGTCTGGACGTAGCCTTGCAGGAGGAAAGCACGCAAGCTGCTCACTGCGCAGACGGCACTCCCAAAAAAAAACAAAAAAAAAAACACTGGACTTGGAGAGGGCCGGCTTTGAAACCATGATAAGAAACTGGTGAAAATGTGCAAATAACAACTGATGTGTCGCTTTTAAACTGAAATGCCCCAGTGACAGAACTAAAGAACCGGTTCCGTTGGCCGGGAGCGCCGCTCAGGACGGCGCCGGCCAACAGCAGAGCCGGCCGCACGGCCCAACTCTGCTTTATTTCACATGGTGGCGTGACCTGGTAGAACCTGTGTGGTGGTGGGGGAACGATTAACGATAAAATGGAGCACATGTTTCATTACTAAAAACACATATGGCAGAAGGTAAAGAAGCAATAAGTTAAAGAGAAGTGCTTAAAAGTTCTCAGAGCCCTTTCATCAGCAGAAAGAAAGGCAGAGCAGGAATCCCAGCCAGCACCAACGAGGAGCTGAAGGAAAAGCTGAAATGGTAATACTCGCTCCCACACGTCCACTTCACGGAGAGATCATGTTCTGGTTTCTGGTCAGTGGCCCCCCCACGTCTGTGAGCCACGGCTTCCCTCCGTGTCCAGCCTGTCCGTGGTGGGACAGTCCCTTCCCGTGCCCCCCCCTCCTCCCTCCTGCGTCACCGGCCCCCGCTCCTCCTCTCGTTTCCTGCGCTCCAGCTCCCATTCCACGAAGGTGTCGAAGAGGCTGGGCCAGGCCTCGTCCTCGCTGTAGTTGCTGAGGTCCGGCCCGATGGCCTGAGTGAAATTGAGGAACATGTTCCACGTGTCTCTGGAGATGCCCCGGACCCCCGAGGGGTTCTCCGCCAGGAAGTCGAGCCAGTGCTCCAGGATGGCGGGCGTGTCCTGCGTGAAGACCAGCCGCCACAGGGCGATGGCGATGTCGCGCTGCAGCGACCGCTGGCCCTCGTCGGCGTCCAGGCCGAACTGGAAGGTGAAGCGGTACAGGTCCTTGAAGTTCTCCTCGCCCCGAGCTTCCAGCAGCAGGCAGGGGAAGCGGGAGCAGATGCCCTTGATGCTGTCCGCTCTCATGGCCTTGCAGCCGTCGACAAACTCCTTCCTGGTGGGAAAAAGAAATCAGACGGAGAATTATGAGAAGATAAAAACCGAAGCAGGCCAGGGTTTCTGCAGCTTTTACTTGGTTTCCACTTAAAATGTTTCAGATAAACAACGTTAATGTCAGACCAGGATAAACCGAATGAACACAAGAAGCAGCTTTGAAATGATTGTTTGAAGCTCTCCAATAGGGCTGCAACGATTATTACACATCATCGACAATATCGATAACTAGAGATGCACCGATACAGTTTTTCTGATCCGATACCGATATCTGGGCTGAGCGTACCGGCCGATACCGATCCAATACTACCGTTGTATAAACGATGTACCTCGCCATGTGAGTGAAGTTATCAGGCCTGAAATAAACATTGTTAAAAAGGTTCTGCATGTTCTTTAGCGAGGTGGTTAGGAGGCGCTTATTAAGGTTTGTGGCGTTGAATTTTCCAACCTTATCACCGCCCTCACAGATTACACGTCGCAGGCGTATCAAATTTGAAATGTTTCCTCCATGTTGCTCTGTGTTTGCTCACCGCTAGCTGCTCTGCGTTACCGCCGTTACAAACATAGAAGTGACTATATCGCCGTAACTGTATCGCTGTGTATGATATTAATAAAAAAAAAAAAGAAATATCCAGTATCCGTTCCAGCTATAATTAGTCGATATCGGAGCCGATATCCGATCCGGGTATTGGATCGGTGCATCTCTATCGATGATGAAAAATCGATGCATGAATTTTTGCGTCTCTTTTAATCATTGCTGCTGTCTCAATATTTCCCTTTCAGTGGTAGACGGTTTAAATCACATGCAGCAGAGGGCGGTACAGCGTCAGTTCGGTCACTACCCGATCCGTACCGTCGACTCATTAGCGCAAACAGAATAACTTCCAGGAAGTCAATTTTCGTTCTCCTTAATTTTATCTTATTGTGAGTGGGATGTTTCTTTTTGTATTTCGTTTTAATTGTGTGAATATTGCGTGATTTAAAGGGAATAACTAAAATACAGGAAAAAATGGTGACATCGCATTTCAGTGGACTGCTCTGAGCATGCTCAATGATCACGTCACAGAGCGGAAATTTAAATTCATTTGAATTTTTTTTTTTACTTTCCAACAGTGTTGATCAAAGAATGAATTAATTCATTTCGTCACCTGCAGTTATGTTGTGACGTGTCCACCAGAGGGCGCATTGACTGCATAAATACCTCACAGCTCACTCAGGTTATTTTCTAATACAATGTATTTTTCATACAAAATAACAGTTTGTTACAGTCGTTATAAAGTGAACCATAGAATTTTGTAGGAAAGGACGGAAAAAACGTTTTTCTGGTCCTGTTTAAACTAATAGAGCAACGGCGACCCGTAAGTTATTTTGTTTGCGTAAAGGAGCTGATGGTGCGGATCGCGCTGACGGTACAGATCGGGTAGCAAGCACCCCCATCACATGGCTGCAGCTCCAGCCGAAAGAAGAAGAAACTAAAGTTGGTAAAGTTTTGTAAATTATTCTTTGATACAAAATTTACTTCTAGATTGATTTTAGGCGATAATATGGCTGTAAAGTCGAAATATCTGCTTGGTTTATCAAGATATGGCTTGGCTGTTTAGAATCTACCGCTGCAATTAAGATGATATCTAACAGTTATTATTGGGTTAATTTCAGTGTTTCTTCATGACAGATTAATGGTTGAGATTAAAGGGAAGTTACATGACGGGATAGTTTTATTTAGACTTAGACTTTAGACTATTTAACTTTGACATCTAAAGCGCCAGAGTTTATTTGGAAATGAATAATTCGCTCGTTCCTGCCCGGCCCGTAGAAACAAAGCACTTCATTAGACCCTGTCTGACAACACGAAGAAGGCCAGAAAGTTTTAAAAAAGCAACACATCATGTTGAGAAACTCAAAAAAAGTCGAGTCCCTGACGTTCATCGGTCTGGAAAGGACATCGGCGGGTCGGGGGATTCCCGTGGGGAGTCAGCGTTAGTAAAGATCACGTGATCGGGACGGTACAGGATTAAATATCAGAACTACATGAGTCAAAAGAACTACACGACCCAAAAGCCAACAGTGCTTCTGATTTTTTCCTCCCGCGCTCAAAAACCAGCAATGGAGGGAGAAACCGCTAGTGGCGACGCAAAGTCAGCAGTAAGGACTTATCTATTAAACTCAGAGCTGACTGGAAAGTTGCAAATATTAACAAACTTAACGAGAGTCTAATGTCACGGTGTTAACATCCAGTAACCTGCTGGTAAAACGTGTTTCCTGGACTCATTATCCAAGAATGTGTTTATCATATTATATAATATCATATTCAACCTTTTCTTTTACAAAACTGAGTTTTTGAACCATTGACGTACATTATCTAAATTGTGAAAGTAATGCCTTTATGCACTTTTTTTGTTAATTGAGTATAGATCTCTTGCTAGGTGCATTTTTCTTTAGTTTCCGCAATTTGAAACAAAATTACTTAAAGGTATACTATGCAACTGGGGTTGATTTTCCAGCGAGGCGCCCCCCAGAGGGCGAAAGTAAAAGTGCACTGTCGTAAAGATGCTCAGCTGTTCTGGTTTCTCCGTCAAGACAGGCGCGGTTGTTTTGAGCTTAGCAGACAGGCGAACGCAACGAAAACTGGAAAAAACGGCAGTACAAACAATGACTAACACAGTGAAGGTATGAACATCAAGCTTCCCGCAGCGCTATCTTGGCGAGGCCAAGCCGCGGCTGCCGCCGCCGCCTCGCCAGTTTTATTATTATTATTATTATTATTATTATTATTATTTTTTTTTTATTTTTTTTTTTATGTTGGCGAGACGCTACCGCCTCGCCGCAGCCGCGGCCGCCACCTCGCCGCGGTAGCGTCTCGCCAACATAAAAAAATAAAAATAAATAATAATAATAATAATAAAACTCGATATGCTTGCATGTTTATTTGACGTTAACACGCGGTTCTTTGTTGTTGCTTTCGCGCGTGCATATAGTGAATGGCAGGGCAAAAACACATGGAGTTCTCGCCGTAAAGCGAGACTTCTGTGTGTGCGAGCCGAGGGCTCTTGCATTGCAAGTGCGGTATTTCCCCCACAGACCCCCAGGGCGGCCGAGAAAACCTTTGTTCGACCTGAAATGACTCATTTAATCATCCAAAACGGTATGGAACACATTAATTAACTGAAAAATGTTGCATAGTATGCCTTTAATAAATTACTTAATAAATTAGTAAAAGGCAACATTGTAAATTTAGTTTATTCAGCCAAGAAAGGCTAGGTCTGTTTCCTTGTGTATTACTTTTATTATTTATTATTATTCCTTTTACTTTAACTGGCCTTTACTGCAGCCAAAAACAGGAACTTAACTGACCCTTCATAGAAATTCAGGTTCAATGTATTGCCAGAAAACCTAATGAAGACAAGAATGGGAGTGATTTACCAGGAGTGGGACGGGACAGGAGTGAAAATCCACTCCCGTTTCACACATGGAGAGAACATGGAGAACCTTCCCAGGAGAGGCCGACCCACCAGAATCACTCCTGGAGCTCATCACGACCCATACAGGAGGTCCCAGAAGAACCCAGAACATCATCTGGAGCTCTGTAGGCCTCACTGCTGTGGTTAATCAGTCTGCATTGAGAAGATGTGACCCCTTCGTGCTCAGAAACCAGGGATGAATCGACACGAAACGGGCCAATATTGATAGGACGTTGCTGTGATGGCCGACAACCAGCACCTTCCCTGCCCCCTGTGGCACCAACTCTGCTGACATCGGCGCCGCATGGCGGTCATGTGACCAAACCAGCACCACATAAACAAGCTTTGTGTCAAAACCACGACGCCGTAGAGTCTTTAAACCACACGCATCCTCTAACTAAAACACAAACACTGATGCACCTGGTCCCTTCTCTGATTTGGAGACAGAAGGTGAAACGGGAGAGTCGGCCGGCTGCAACAGTCGGGGCTTTTTCTGCTGAGATGCAATAAAGTGGTTCAGTTAGCAGAGCTGGACAATGGGACGTGTTGTCTAAAGCCTCTGGACACAGCAGAAACCAGCGGCGCGGCCACAATAGGCAGCTCCATTCACCTCGTTACAGCAGCTGTAGGCAGGACAGAGGGACCCCCCCACCCCCCCGTCCCCCCGGCAGGGGAAACAGCTCCTCTGTCAGGTTTCTGTCCTTCTCTGGTGGTGAGGAATCACAGCAACGTCCACAATCATCTAAAACCACGGCTAAAGATGCCTGGAAGGCCTTAAAATACATCGTTTATTACAGCAGCTTAACCTCCCACTGAAAAATTAACAAAATAAAAACTTTAACTGGGTTCGTTTATTCAGCGAGGGAAAAAAATACCACGTTGATAAATAACTGAAACAATATCACAGGTAGAAACGACCTTAATTGGTTTAAAATGAATACAATAACCAGCGGTGATCAAACTTCCCGGGAACTTTTAGCTACCAGCCCCATGGAGACCAAACAGGATTTACCTGAAGCTTCCTGAACACGTCTGTGATGCGAGCGCGCAGGTCTGCAGCCGCGCTGCCGAAAATATTTAAATCTAAAAGTTCGAGGATGGAGATGGGACCAGAATTCGGTACTTTTATTGGTACCGACCGAATCCCGTCGGTACTACCGGGTTCCCGATTCACTTAAAATCAAACGGTACCATGTTTCAGTACCTGAACGCATCACTGTGACACTGAGGGAGTGGAAGACTGGCCGATTTTCCATTACAAACACGAACATCATCTGACGCTTAACAGCGTGACGACGTCAGCAGCTACTGGTCCAGTCAAAGCACGGCGGATAGAAAATAGATTACAGATTCCTCTCGCTTTAATGTTTGTGAGGCGAAGTTGAAGACCAGCGGCAGGAATACGTCTAACCTGAGGAAGCACCTGGTCACTGCTGCTAATTTAGCTGATTTCTCGCTATAATTAGCCACTTTTCAGACCCAGACTAGCGAAACATCTAGCGGCTTTCTTCTGTTATTGGTGACTTCCTGTGAAAGTAACAATCGTTCTGCAGTTATTGTCTTTGGAGAGTTAAGCTCTTCTCCAAGCTTCTCTTAGCGCTGAATCCCAGACAGACAGCAGCTGCTGCCTCGTCCTGAAACTCACCTGCAGTCACAGCAGAGAGAGCAGAAAGCAGAGTCTGTTCACTGTGTGCCTCTAATTTGATTAATTGTTTGGTAAAAAAGAAATAGTTTTAAGTTTATATATTGAGAAATACATATGTTAAATTGAAAAAGATTTTATAAATAACCTGACATTTATTACTACATAAACACATAAAAGTACCAAAAACAGGTACCGTTAACTACCGGGTATCGGTTCAGTGTGACAGGTAACCATCCCTGTTCATGTCGTCCAGCCGTATAACTAAAAGGCAGCAGAGCTTTGAGCTGTAATTTGAAAAGCGGTCTCTCGTTAAGGGCTGGGCTGAGCGAAGGAGTCTGTTTCTGCAAAACTTATTTAAAAACTTTATTACTGGTGCAACTTTCCACTGAATTTGTGCCTCTATGTTCCCTTATTGTAAATGTGTCCCGTCCTGTTTTATAAAGCGGGCTAAAATATAGTTTTAATATATTTTTTTCTTCTCCTAAACTGTTGCGCTAAAACAATTCCCTGACTTTTATTCACGCACAGCTTCAATCCCTTTTTCATTCACTCTCTGCCTCTGATAACTGTTGTTCTGGTAAAACTTGGCTTTATTAATACATTGCCTTAATAATTATGCAGGTAATGTAATAATATTCATAAACTATTTAATAAGGTTCATTTTTAGATCAAAATAAGTTTATATATTGAGAAATAAATATGGTAAATAAAGAAAACAGATATTTTATTACTAAACTAACATTTATTACCACATAAACGCACAATAGAACTGAAAATAAGTACCGGTGCCGATTCCCAGGTACCGTATGGATTTAACTGTGAAAGGAACCCATCGTTTGGGGATATGTGAGCGTTTCTAATAACTTCATGAGCAACAGGATTGGATTATTTTCTCCATCTCAGCAGGCAGAACATAATGACCACCCTCTGTGCAAACATCAACATAATAATAAGTTTAAATAAAAGCTGTTTGGCACAGAAAATAGTTAAAACACTTGAAGGCTGATGACGGCAGTTTTCAGCCCTGTTTTTTCTTATTCTGCATCAGCAGCACTGGTAGGGGAGTTATTTGGGATTGGTTAGGAGCAAACGTAGTTGACACTCCTTCAAACTTCACCATACCTTGTAAACTTGCACATGGTGGCCGCCTGAAACTTCCAGGCGAGAACAAGGACGCGAAACTCGGCCGGGTCCACGCAGAGGTCGTCACAGAACCTCTCCATGCCCTCCTCCAAGATGGCGTCCTCCAGCTCGTCCTTGTAGAGGCTGAAGAGCTCCTCGATGCGCGTCATCGACAGCCCGTCACCGTCCAGCCGCTCGTCTCTGCACGGGTCCCTCATCGCCGAGGAGATGACGGGCGTCTCGGCGGCGGCCTCTAAGGCCTTGGTGCCATTCAGCAGCTCGCTGGTGGATTTGCTGGACGGGGCGCTGGAATCCTCTTTGTGGACCCCACCGCTGGCACTTTCCACTCTCTTGTGAGACTTGGAACCGCTCTCTTTGTCTCCGCTCTTGCTGCCGAGGGAGGACGTCGGATTCTTGCACTTGGTGACACACTGGCCCATGTCTTCCTCCCTGGTCCCTCGTCGCTCTGTCCTCCTCGCCTTCAGGCCCCGTCTGAACCACCTAGACACCTCTTCTCTGGCCTGCCGAGATGTCTCAACATACCCTCAGGCCTGGAAACACAACCGGCTTAATCAGATGTGGCTCCATCTGCAGTTTTTAAATGGAAAAAATAAAAAAAAACGGTTAAGATACCTTTTCAGATCTGCCACAAACCAAAGCTTCAACTTTCAAACCTAAAAACCCTGAAAGAAAAGGGAAAATGCATCAACTTCAAAGTCTTTCATAGCCCAACAAACACGCATCTTTTCACTTCACAAGTCATCATATCATTAAATCTCAATGGGCAACATTGAAGTTTGCAGTTGGAAAGTGAAAAAAAACTTCCAGGGTATGAATACTTTTGCAAAGCACTGCATGAAACTCTTAACTAGTTTTGTGTATTTAATAATGCGCCTAAAACTAGCCGAGAAAACCCAGCAGGGAAGAGAAACTAAACTCTGCAAACTTAGTTTCAAACCCGTTAAAAATCTTAAAATCATTTACCGTCACGAACCGGATGAAGTGAAAAGGACCACTTTAAAGGTTGTTTTTTTTTACTTTTAAACCTGAACCAAGTTTAAAGAAACATTTTTTTCTATTAATTCAGAGCAGATGCAGTGAAATTACAAAAATCCAACATTGTAGAGCAACAAAGGAAATACAGGAGCAAACACAGAATGCACTGATTGGACTGGTGGAAATATCTTTAGTTTGGCTTCAGGCATTCTGAGGGACGTCTAAGTCTGCGTTTAGATCAAGCAGGACCTGAATTTTTTTAAATACAAGGAGAAGACCCCCCCCCCCCCCCCCATCATCATATCTGCTTCCTATAAAAGGAATAATCAACACCAGGAAGGTGTTGCTTTTACATCTCAGCCACGCTTCCTGTCTCACCTTCCCAACAGCGTAGGGCTGGACGATGTAGAAAAAAAAGCATATCGATAAAAAAAAGAAATCATATTGATCAATATATAGATAATTATCAACAAATTCAAAACACTGAATTCAAACTCAACCCTTTTTTCAACCAACTTTTTACCAAAACTGCAAGTTTTTAAAAAAGTAAAAAAAGAACGCGTGATCTCTGAACTCTGAAGGGGGCGGAGCTTGGTTCCTGGGTCTGATTGTGATTGGTTAGGAGGATGTAATGATGTCATATTAATCTATATGGCTAGAATGTAAAAAGAAGGAAAACTGTTATTCTATTGAACTTTTTATTGACCCTTATTTTCTATCGATTGATATATGTCGTTATTGAATTATCGTCCAGCCCTACAGCAGCTTCATGGATAAAAGATATAAATAATCCAACCAATAGGATTAAGTCACTGCAGTCCTCGTATCGTCCGACCAGGAAGACTTTTCCAAGTTTTTGAGCATCTTTTGTCCAAATTCCCTCTGCAGAGAACCAGCAGCCATCTCATTGGACCACTGAGCAGACCGGAACAGAACCGAGGACTGTTACTGTTTAAGCAAGTTGCACAAGTTAGTTATTTGGGTCGTGTTTCCTGTAACCTGTCAGCACTTTCCCTCCTTTACTACAGGAACAGGTGATGCAAGTCCTCTTAGCTGTGTTCTGGCAACAGTCCAGTCAAACAAAGATAAAGTTGGGACTTTTACATCTTATTTTTTATCAATAATCTTGCAACATAAGTTAGGGAGTTTCTGTTTAAATGAGGCTTTGCATCAAGGCCCAATTATTCATGTGGCCCTGAGGGTCCAAACCCAGGGAGAGTTATGATTCAGATTCCTCCACCGGGAAAGATTTCGCAATCACTGTTCTGAAATATTTCACGGCTATTGCGCAACTCTGGTGATACAGCGCCTTGCAAAAGTATTCAAACCCATCAAACCTTTCCACATAAAATTTTTCAAACACAAAAATCTGAAAAGTGTGGAGAGCTACTGTAGCCTCCAGTGTGAATACTTTCTAGTATTACTTTTCACTGCAATGACACTTTTAACGTCCAAAGAGTGGCCCTGGGCAATTTATGGCCCCTTGGACTGATTTTGTGTGGTCCCCCAACTACAGTTCAAGAGTTATATGCCAACCCCCCCTCCCCCCACCCCCCCATGGTGGTTGATGCAGACGGAGACTTTTTATTCTTAATTAGGGCAAAGTTATTACAGACGTGTTAAAACCTTCTTACAATTGAAAATTTTAGGTCCAACACAAAATCTGCTTTGTTTGCTGTTATTTCAACTTTTAACTTTTTGTTCTCTGTCATTTTTCTCTTCATAGAAGGTACACCTGGTCTGGCGTTCTGTTAGCTGTGACATCATCAGGGGAGGCAGATCATCCTCTATTACCATCTAACATAGAAAGTACTCCTGGATCAATGTGAGCTTCTGTGCTTTCTGTGTCTCTGCTCTGTCTTCTCTAAGCCCCAGTGGGTCGAGGCAGATGAGCGTTCACACTGAGCCTGGTTCTGGTTCTGCTGGAGGTTCTCCTCCCTGTTAAAGGGGAGTTTTCCTCTCCACTGTCGCTTCATGCATGCTCAGTATGAGGGATTGCTGCAAAGCCATCAACAATGCAGACGACTGTCCACTGTGGCTCTACGCTCTTTCAGGAGGAGTGAATGCTGCTTGGAGAGACTTGATGCAACCTGCTGGGTTTCCTTAGAGAGGAAACTTTCTGACCAACCTGGAGGATCTGATGGAGTCTGACTTTATAAAGAACCTTGAGATGATATCTATCATGAATTGGTGCTTTATAAATAAAATTAAATTGAATTTTCATAATCACACTTTGCATTCTCTGTATTTTCACTGTAAATAGGATCACGTATATCCGATGACTTTTGCTCATATCCTGTTGCACCAAAATCTGACTTTAAATCATTCATTAAAAGTGTCTAAATAGAGCAAGCACTAACAAAGACGGACCGACCCAAATTATTGAGGACAATAGACACACAAAAAAAAGCTAAAACATTTTAATTGAGCCCAAAGGAATGTGTAAACTGGATGACTATCTTTGGCTCTACTAGGATTTACACGTCACTTTCCTACAGAGAATCTGACTAATGTGTTTAATTAAAATATTGCTTGTTTATATTTTGTGGGGCAAGTAAATTAAAGTTCCTTAAGAATTTTGGCCAATGACATAAAGCTTGGACACCCCTGTTTTAAGTGTTTGGGACTCTCAACCAAAATAAAAAATAAAAATGTAACTTTTCAGCAAAATATCTCAAAGACAGTGAGGATAGCTGAAGAACATCATCTTCCCCTCAACTCTGAGCCATCAGCATGATGCTGCCACCACCGTGTTTCACAATGTGTTCAGGCTTATGTGCATTTACAGCATTTTGGAAGTCTGCAAAATACTTCAACTTTTTCCTCTTCTTGTTCATTAATGTTCACTGAAAACCAACTTCTGAGTCCTCAGACTGAAGAGCTGCATCTATTGCGAATCAATAAAACTAACAAACACCAAAAACAAATGTAATAATTCACATTCTGGTTATTGGTTTATCCTTTCTAACTAGACCTTGACGCTCCATAAAGGCAGTGATGTATATTAGATTCTGTCTCTACACCCACACACCCGAGTAGCCAAAGCAGAGTCCAAACACGACGTTACTTACATAAACTCTTTCAGAAGGCATCGTCTTTCAAATCTGCTCCATCATTGTGACCTTGACATCAGCAGCGCTGAAAAGAAACATTATCTCGTCATCACAAGCAGAAAGTGATAGCTCATCAATCCCAAAACCTGCAGGGACCGTTTCTCTCCTCATTTGAGCACAAATTCACTCTAAAACCACCTAAAAAAACAACAACATTACTTTATAACAGCTTTAACAATAAAATACACATTCAGAAGTTCTTATGTCTCACGTTTCTTTCCTAACCGGCAAAGCATTTCAAAGAGTAAACACATTAATTACAAACCGCCCCCCCCCCCTGCAAATTGCACGACAGGAAGTTAATTTTAAACCTTAACTGTGTTTGGATCTCTGATGGTTTGGACTCTCCTTTAACATCCCTGCTAAGAGCTAATAATCTGCAGCGATCACTGCACTGGGCATGTAGAGACAAGCCTCCCAGAGCCCTAACCTGGCCGGCCTTAGCTCACCTGCATCCAGTGGACGTCTGCAGGCCTGCCTGTCCACAATAAACCAGCATGACAGCCGAAGCCAGAGCCGTGTAACCCATCCAGACATCAGTTTAACCGGATTAGCTGGTCTTAAATCTGTCCGAGGTGAAGCAGTTTGGCTATTAGCATGGAACATCTGCCACACTGCTGTCAGCGGACACCCGCGGCTGGGTTTTATTAGAAATCATCGCCAGCAAACCCCGCAATTAGCGCGAGTTACTCAATGTTTGGTAAAAAATTAATAAAAACACACCAACTCGAACAGGGTCCAGTGATTCCAACAACACAGGGAAAAACAGCCCCGAATGAGAAGCGAACAGCCGGTTTATTTCCCTTTAAAAGCGCCACTTTACACGGTTACACGTTAAATGAGACTCTGGCAGCCGAGGGGCCGCTGATCAATAATACATGGCCGTTTAAATGGCTCCCCGTCCGGACTGCCTGGCCCGGGCGGCGTCGCCACGGCTAGCTCGGTTCAGCAAAAGTTAGCTGACTGCTAAGCTAGCTGCGAGGCTATCGGTGGAAGAAGTGCCGCAAACATGCCAGAAATCAAACTCACCTGTGCGGGAGATCACATGCCGGGCGATACGAATGTTCATCGCGTCAGAAATTAAGAGTTTAAAAACAGGAAGAGGTAAAATTAAGTTGGCCAAAAAAAACCCAGAAAGCAAACTGAAGCAAACTCGAAGCGTTAAGTCAGAGAGCTAGCTAACTAGCGGGGGGCAGCAGGCTAAAGAAAACTTCCAGCACAAAAGTTTGGTTCTGTTTCACTTTTAGACGACGAATACGGGGAAAAACGGACTTTGTCTTCGAGTCCATTTAGAGCTGCGTTCCGTCTGAGAAACGAGTGGAGATGATTTCAGAGTAAATCAGCCTATTTCTTTGTGCTTCCCCCATTTAGTCATTGAGCGCAGCTACATTCTGGACATGTTCCTGCATCACTTCCTCCCCGCTAGCAGCCAACAGCTGATCTCCATCCCAGCAGGGCTGCACGCCCACATTCCGGGGCCCCCATGGGTCCCCATGGCCCCCCCTGACCCCCCAGCAGGTCAGCTACAATCTGACAAAACACTATTTTCCATTTGGTTTTAATGATTGTCTTTCATATTCAGAGACTCTCGATTTTTTTGGGGAAGAAAACCATTTTTAAAATGCAATTATGTTTTCCAGTTCCTGGCTTTTATAATAATATCCATGACCTTGTCAAAACACACCTCATCAAATATGATACTGTAATTAACACTTGAACCAGTGGAAAAAGGCCCACAGTTGCAGTCGAGTGTTATTGGATTATTATCCTAAAGTAGGGCTCTGCAACCTGTGGCTCTCTGGACCTTCCAAAGTGGCTCTTAATAACTTTGGCTACAAATTATGTTTTTATTATGGTATTTAAATGTAATAATGATAATAAATGCAGGTTTTAGTAGTTTTTTTCTTGGAATAATTGCTTTTAATTTTCACAACAGAATGATGCTAAAAGTGCCAGTAGTATTTAATTTTAAATCAATATTTTTTCATTATGTTGGAAACTATGATTTTCTTTACATCATTATCCATAAATATCAACATCCCATCCATCCTCTTTTTTTAAACCTCAAAATAGACATAAAAAGGCGTTTCTTTAACGATGACAACATATTTCCTGCAGTAGATCTTTATCAAAAATTATAACTTGTCTTTTTTCAAAAGGCCAGGCAACATTTGCGGCTCTGAACGAGTTTAATTCAAGTGGACTGTAGGCAAAATGGCTCTTTAGACTGTAAACGTTGCAGGCCCCTGTCCTAAAGTCACTATGACCTGACACCACTTCAGACATGTGAGAACTGCACATCAGCTCTACTATCCGCTGATTGCCAAGGCGTATCTTACTATGCAGGATAATAAATGTCCAGGAATGTCTTCGTTTTGTCTCACGGCAAGGCTGCTGTCAGGTATTAGTGAGAGGCGGCAGGGCAGACAGGCTGTAGCCGGACCGTTGGGTGTGATTACATCCATCTATGTCATCTCTGCTCTGTTTCTCAATAAAGTGCTGGAACTTGACCACTTCACCGTTTCCTTATTCAATAAATTTGGGAAGTTAGTTATTTCTTGATTTTCCTACCACATCAAGCAATGTATTTATTTCAATAGTTACGTTTACCTGGACAAAAGTACTTGGAATATAGGGTCAACCGGAACAAAAAGTCGTCATGTAAATAAAACGATCGGAATATCGTGATCAGAATGAAACTGTAATCCGGATGAGAGGAGTGGTTTATGCCGATTGATGATCCGATCAACATGCATGTCAACAGTTTTCAGACTCAAGTCAGTCTGAATGTGGCGAACTGACCCAAGTGCGCATGTGCAAAACTGTTACAACTTCCTCCTGATACAACTTTTCTGTTCAAAAAAATAAAAGAGCTCAAAATTATTGTTTATTCAGTAACACTTCAACCGTGTTGCACAAACCTCGTGCAAGTCCCGCCTGGGTATATATCGAACACTATTGCTTTTTTACAAATTTTTGTTGTTCAGCAAAGACGGAAGTTTTTCTTCTGTGTTTTTTTTAGGGGAAATTGATAAATGTGCATGTCAGAGTGAATAAAGCCAGGTGCGTATACACAGACAATGTGTTCGGATTAATTGATTGTGTGCCCATATAAACGGTACAATCAGATTATTTTTTGCTTTTTAACCTGAATACGTTTCAATCCGATCATAACATTCTATGCATGTAAACATATCTAGTGTCTCCCTCAGTGTGCAGAATTGGATTTGGGGGAAAGTCCTTCTATTCAGCTCCATCCTCCTGAAATCCACTGCAGCGACAAAATAGACAAAAATAGTCCATTTTGATCCCTCTGGGACATTTTAAGCACATTTTAAACAAAATGGAAAAAAAATGTTGACTTTGTTCTTGTTTTTAAGTTTTGTTTATAACTCCTTTCTAAATGCCAAGATTATGTTTCTTAATTATTGTGTTATTTTATGTAACCGATGTCTTGTCTCTGTGTTACACATCTGTCTTATAAATGAGACGACCAGTCTTAATTAGATTAAATCAAGAAACAGCGGTGAACAACTTGTTCATCGCTGTTTTGTCTTCTTGTCACATTTTAATTACAATTTTATTAAACAAAACCTGAGTATATACAAAGTTTTTAAATTAAACTCACATTTTTGCCTTTCCCCTTGTTAAATCACTAATCAAGCGTGAGGCCTAGTCTACAGGAACTAACAAGCAGATGAGACGAGGTCACCGAGATTCATCAGTCTGGAAAAAGTTACGAAGCCAATTGTACGACTTCTTGACCAACTTGCCTCAGCAAAGGTCAGTGCCAGATTGCCAATAAAATTTACAGTACAATGCATTAGTTACAAGGACAAAAACAAGAACAATTTGTGATTATCCATGTAGAAAAATTTTAATGACAAATATTAGAGAACATTTCTTTGAAAGCGTATTTGCTAGATTTTAAATACTTATGGAACATAAATATACATGATTTCTTGTAACATTAAAAACTTTATTGTTAATACTTTAATGTCAACGATTCGTTCCTTATAGAGCTCAATCCCCAACAATCTAAATGTCATTTAAATGTCTTACTCTTTAAAGGAGGAGTGAATGCTGCAAGTCAAAGACCCGATGCAATCTGCTGGGTTTGCTTACATGGAAAACTTTTAACCAATCTGTCTGGAGGATTTGATTAAATTAACTTTGTATAGATGACATGTGTTGGGAATTGGTGCTATATAAATAAATAACATTAAAGAGAATTAAATTCACATGCACATTTTTTTTATTTTCATACCCAAATTACTTAGACTTGACAAAATGTTGACTTACAGTTGGGAAAATACATGTTTAATTGGAATAGGGTTGTTCCTAATTATCTTAGTGTGAAAAAAATCTGTAAATTCGGAAACAAATATAATAAAATGTATTTATTTTTGTTACTGCATTTACACAAGTAATTTAAACATTATACATGAATAAGTATATACACTTCATACTTAATCACAGTGAAACAAGACAACGTTAAAGCAGTTACCAAACATACTTTTCATCAAGCCCACATTTCTGTATTAAAAATGTTTTTTATTGGTCTGATATATCTCATAAATGTCACGTTTTCTTTAGCTGTGAGCTGAAATCCTCATAATTATCAGAAATAAAAGCTTAAAAACATCAGTCAGTGTGATTAATCTTTATAATGTGCTTCACTTAGTGTTGCAGTCACAGAAATAAATGAAGTTTTTATTAACATTCTAATTTATTGAATATGACTGTACGAACCCATAGACATCATATACGTAGACGCCCCATTGTATGCTGCCGGCCGCTAGGCCGACGTGCCTACAGGGCGGCCATCTTGGGTCAGACCACAGATCAGACAGCTGCTGTCAAAATGAATAGGAGGCAGCTCAGATCTCATTTTAATCATATGTTCACAATGCTCGTGACCTTTCAGACAGATTACACATATTTATTCAGAACCAAAACTATTTAAACTGAAGTCAAATTGGATGAAAAATGTACACGCACTTACATATTTTGCAGTTACATATTAATCTAATATACACACAGATTATACACACATAAATTTCTCTCTCTTTCTTCCAATATATATATATATATATATATATATATATATATATATATATATATATATATATATATATATATATATATACTGTATATATACTGTATATATATATATATATATATATATATATATACTGTATATATACTGTATATATACTGTATATATAGGCTATATACACAGACACTGATCTACAGACAGCAGCACTGATCTAAATAGGAGCAAAACTATATACAGATAAGTGAGAGCAGAGGTGCCCATAACAGCATTTAAAAATTATATAATACAAACCGCAATCTGGGGAAAAAAAAACAAAAAAAAACCTAATAACGCATCTTAGAATCAAATACATTACAAAATCATAGTAAAAACTGTACAATATCTTACCCCCCCCCCCCCACACACACACACACACAAATCATGTCTGTCCAGTAATTTAGGACCATTTTGTTTTTTTTTGGTGTTTAATGTACTTTTCTCTACTTCCATCCCTGCTACCCATTAGCACATATTGTGTTTATGCCGGAAAACTGTAACTGTAACGCATGAGGATGATCTATCATAAAATCTTACTTATGGAAGGTAATTCCCCAGGATCTGGTTCCTAGTGTCCTTTTATTTGCGCAGTGCGCACCCATAAGCGGAGTAAAAGTCGGGCTTCCTGGGACGTAGCTCTGGACGTTTGCTTACTTTCAATACAAAATCGAAATTATTTATTAAGTTAGACAATAATTTAATTCAATCAATTGGTCCCATGTAGCCCCTAAAGGGGTGACGTTTTCAGTCAGTTGATTTATCTGGAAATCGGGTGAGAATTCACCGGATTCAGAGTGTCTGAAAACATAAAGTACATTTTCCTGTATTGACTTGTATTCTGTCTGACTGCAGCTTGGTCTGACCTAAGATGGCCGCTCTGTCGGCACGCCTCTCAACCGAGGACGCGGCGTCTACGTATTCATGTCTGTGTACGAACCTACGAGTGGTGTTGCTTTAAGACGACGTCATCAGCCAGCGACAACAGGATCGGTGCTGTTATGTCGCTCCTTCAAACCCAGCAGGTAGGTCATGTTTGGGCTTAAATACGCCGTGATTGTTCAGAAATGAGCGGCTTCGTGTGAAGGACCGTGACCCCCAGCATCGCTGCTCCGCTCCCTCCTCCAGCCGCTCCACGGGCGCTGCTGACCGGGTAAACTCAGGGCTTTAGCTCCACACGCCCGGCTGTTATGCAACAGTTTAGAGAAATCAAGGATAAAAGAGTCCAAGAAGGAAAAAAACTTTTTAAACGTCGATTAGATTTAGTTTAGTGATTGTAACTGAGGTCCTAAAACGCACAAATTAACAGCACTGTAAATAAGAGCTCTATTATTATTATTATTATTTTATTAACAATAATAATAATAAATCATTTTGGTATTTTGAGAAGGTTTATATTGCTCCAGTTTTTGCTTTCTTGTCACACCTTAATGTTTCAGATCATCAGATGAATTTTAAATTTCAAAGATAATCTGAGTAAATTCCAGAAGAAGTTTACAGATGATGATTTCATGTAAGAAAGGAAAGAAAAAGTGATTTATACCAACCTGATGTGGGAAAATAATCACCCCTTAACCCTGATAACTGCTTTTTCCTCCCTTAGCAGCAATATTCGCCATCAGATGTTGGTAAAAACTGACATAACTGTGGATGAATGTTGACCCGCTCTGCTTTGCAGGATTAATTTCATTCACATTTGACGGGTTCTTTTAAACACCAACAGCCTTTATAATCCCCGCCGCGGTATCTCAGTAAGATCTAAGCCCAGATTTTGACAAGGCAACTCGAAAGCCTTTATTTTTATATATGACCCATTCTGAGGCGGATCTGCAAACAGTGGGAAGAAGATATAAAAGGAAGCTGGCTTTACAGAATACAAAGGAAGGTTGGGGTAGTTCGAGGAAAAATTGGAAAGAACAGAATACAGGAAAGGATAATAACTAGGCTACGGTTGGGACATACAGGACTTAATTCAACATTACAGCTATTGGGAAAACATGAAACAGGAAGATGACGTCTGTGGAGAAACTGAAACAATAGAACATGTAATGTATACCTGTAGGAAATATCAGAGACAAAGAACACAATTGATAAGGAGTCTTGAACAGGAAAAAGAGCAGTATAGTCTTACAAACATTTTAAGAAAAAGTACTTATGATTCAAGTTATAAGATTATGTTTCGTCATTTATTGGTAACAGGTTTTAGTGAAAAGAATATTTTTAATTTTTTTTGAGCATGTGTGTCTTGATCCACACTCCTTACTGGTTGGTGGCGGTAATGCACCAGATAGTTGTTTTCCAACCGCCATTACAATTAAGAAGAAGAAGAAGACGAGGCGGATCGTTGTCCTGCTCCGCCCACAGGTGTGTTTGAGCGTCAAACACTGACTGGACATTTACCTGCAGGATTCTCTGGCAGAGAGCAGAATTTATGGAGGTCCAGGTCCTGAAGCAGCCAAGTAGCCCCAGATCATAACCACCATGTGTGACCGTAGGTGTGATGTTCAGAAATTAGCTTTGCAGCAGAATATTTTCCCAGAAGTCTTGGGGATCATCACGATATTTATTTGCTGAATGTGAGACAGGCCTTCATGTTCTTTTGGGTCAGCAGTGGTTCTGGACCTGGGGGCTTCTCCCATGGAGGCCATTTCTACCTCAGTCTCTCTTCCTCATGGTTGAATCGTGACCTCTGACCTTAGCTGAGGCAGTGAGGTCTGCAGAGCTGTAGACTTTCTGGGTTCTTCTGTGACCTGCTAGATGAGTCTTGATGAGGTCTTGGAGAGATTTGGGAAGGCCAACATCTCCTGGGAAGGTTCTCCACTGCTCCATGTTCTCTCCATCTCTGGATCACGGTTCTCACTGCGGTTCTCTGGAGTCCCAGAGCCTTAGAAATGGACCTGTAACCTTTTCCAGACTGATCGTTCTGGAGTGTTCCTCCAGCCTTCAGATCGGGACGTGATGCGTCGCTTTGTGAGACCTTTTATCCTGCTTCATGTTGTCAGGCTCTCTTTCTCCTCCTCAGACCCGAAGGCCCACATGACGGCATCCACTCGGTCTGCCGTGTTGTCCCTCTACACGCGTGTGTTTCGCATCGCCAGGGCCTGGCAGGCCCAGACCGGCATCATGAGCGACACGGAGACGGAGAGAAGGGACATCGTGCAGGAGGCCCGTTCTCTGTTCAGACAGAACCAGCAGGTGTGCCCAGCGTCAGGATCAGAGCAGCCGCCGTTTACACCAAGCTGTGCCTCTAATACTTTGCTCTTTGTTTCAGCTCACGGATCAAGAATCCATAAAGAGGTGCATAGAGGAATGCGAAGCAAGGATAGAAATCGGTATGAATGGGTTAAGTCGTCCACTTTAACCTGGACCTCTGGTCGCGACTGCCGACCTCTGAGGTCCGTTACCTCCAATCAGAACCTGAAGTAGTCCCAGACCATCACACTACCACTACTGTGTATGACACTTAGTATGGGGTTCTTTTCCTGGACTGATGGAGGCCATTTCTGCCCCAGTCTCTCTCTTTCTTATGGTTGAATCTTGACCTCTGACCTTAACTGAGGCAGTGAGGCCTGCAGAGCGTTAGGTGCTGTTCTGGGACCTCCTGGACGAGTCGTTGAAGGTTCTCCACTGTTCCAGCTTTCCTCCATGTGTGGATCATGGTTCTGTGGAGTCCTGAAGCCTTAGATCTTGGATCTGTAACCCTTTCCTGACGGGTAGATGTTGGAGACATCTCATCTGTTCTTGAGTTTCTTCAGGTGTTGCTTTAGTCTACTTCACGTTGTCAGACAGGTTGGCCGTAGTCAAAAATATAGTTTAAAAAAAGTGAAATTATGGCCTAACAAGGGGGGCACTTACTTTTTCACTCCAGGTCAGGCTGTTTTGGATGTTCCTTTTCACCCCCCCCCCCCCCCCCCCCAACATTTAAAGGGGCAAATACTTTCTTACAGCACAGTTTTGACTAATTTTTGCACCTTAAAATGCAGCTGCTCGGTAAAAACCTTTTTTTTATTTGTACATACATCTAGCTGACTATTTCTGCAGCTTGATGAAATGTTAAAACCCTTTCTCTCTTTCTATGCAGGTCTGCACTACAGGAATCCTTATCCCAGAGCTGTAAGTAAACGCCTCACACAGATCCCATTTCTGACGCTTTAATTCACATGCAGACTAACTACAGCCCGACCATGTTCCCCTAGACGTATCTCCCCCCGCTGGGTCTGGCCACTCAGAGGGGCCGGAGGCTGCGAGCTCAGCAGCGCCTCAGGAAGCAGGCCAAACCAATCTACCTGCAGTCACACGACGACACCTGAAGGCTGACGCCCCTGATACCCCGTCCTCGGCTCAGGTTACCAGGCAGAGGAAACTGGAGAGCAGGCGCTGACAGGGGCTGAGTTTCTGCCTGCAGCTGCTGATCCAGGATCAGCCGGCGTTAAGGAGGAGACACTTTTCTGTCAAAGTTTCAGTTCAGCCAGGCTGTCGCTGTGGGTTTATTTCTGTAGCAGGTCCAATTACTGTATATTAATCCTCATGTCTAAATATTAATGTTAATGTAACTATTAAAGTGTCTGAATGTTCATAATGTTATAAAACCCGTTAAGAAAAGGTTTGTGGCGTTCTGTACTACAGCTTCAGCGTCTTACACGCAGTCAGGGAAGATGACACCGTTCCTCACGTTTCACAAACAGGAAGTGATGCGTCTGCTACGCTGGGGCTGTTTCCACACAGCTGGCAGCTGTTTTAACTGCTTCCTCCGAATCTTGACGCTTCGATAAACCAAAAGTGACTGTGAGCTGCTAAGAGTGCAAACTTTGCTGCTGGAAAAAGAGATCTGCACACCTCAGAGCCTTAATATGCTGTAAGGAGAGGAACGAGGACAGCAGATGTAGCGCTGCGTATGCTAGACGTGGATGTGAAGGTGAAATTTACCGCAGACCAAATGTTAGACGAAACATTGCAGATAAAAGACACGTTTTTCTGAGTTTAGTGTTTTAAACCATTTTTCTATTTTTTTTAGTATAACTAATGTTTATGCAGTAAAACTCAGAGTAAAAAAACAGAATATAGACGTATGTAATTTGTGGTAAATGATCTACACATTTGTGTCACTGTTTAACTGAAGCTATAGTTGCATTAATTATCCCCTGCCTCTTGCCAGACGGGTGCTGGAGAAAAGTAGCTGCTAATAAAGAGGCTGCTTTCATTTTGCAGCTCAAAGGCCAACATATCCTAAACTAAAACATTCAAATTAAAACTTTATGTGAAAAATAGATTAGAAATATCAATGTCATGGTTGGTTTCTAACTACATGCAGCAACATCCAATTAATCAATTGGTCCCCCTAAAATAGGGGGACCAATTATCTAACAGTAAATAATTTTTTTATAAATCCAATTTTGAGCGCATTTATTCAGGATTGATAATCAGAATCAGACATACTTTAATAATCCCAGAGGGAAATTACTTTTGTTACACGCTACAGATATTCAGATATACAAACATTTATTTATATATATATATAAACATATATACATATGTATAACTATAGATCCATCCAATTAGCCATAAACGACTTCCTGTTCCCCCGTGGTATAAATAGACAAATTAACATGCATGTTTTGTTTTAGTTTGGAGCACCCAGAGAGAACCCACACATGCACAGGGAGAACATGCAAGCTCCATCCTCACAGGACCTGCCGGGGTTTGAACCCGGGAGTTTCTGGTGCCAAAGCAACAGCGAGAACAACTGCACCACTGTGCAGCAGCCAGAACAATGAATAAAGAGGTTAAAACAACAGGAACCGTGACATAAGGACCTGGGTTAATCAACACGCACGTAGAGAGAGGAAGAGTTAAAATATCCAAAGCAGAAATGTTTCTACGACGCATTTTAAGGCTTTTTTAAACACGTCTTTGTAATGGATACCAAGAATTGTGCAACGCGCTGGACAACTCAAATACCAAAAATTCTAAATTTTAATGATAAAAATCAAGCATGGAACCAAAAACTTTATTTTCACGTTTAGCCTCCTGTGATACAGAACAAGGATCCTCCATAATCTGTTTTAGAAGAGTGCATCACAATCATGCGGTCTAGACTTGATGGTGTTAGTGGAACGGTTCCCTGATGCTCTGTAGTACAGGCTTCTGTGAAACAATACGCTGCAAGGCGTAATGTTTACTCAGATATGCACTGATTTATATTAAAGATTAGTGACACGTTGTTGGTGCAGTAGAAAAGCTGAGCTGAGCCGTCCCAGAAGTCAAAGTTCCTCTTCGCTGAAGCGTTTTCTTGGCATTTTATTCCTACGCCGAGAGCGGCCACAGGATGGAGACATTTAAACAGCAGACGAGCAGAAGCTGCAGAACCTCAGGCCTTGGATCTCTTCTGTAGTAAACACAGAAACACCGTCTTCATGGAGATACATGGACCTGGTTTAAATGTTGCCTATCAAACACCTCAGTAATACATAACACATCACACAAGGTTATTATCTTCACCTTTGACCTCCATTAAACAATGTTAATGTGAACAATTCTGTGAACACATTTAGAAAAGAGCTTTTAGAATTTCCTGCAAAGTGAGGAAAAACCTAGTGTGCCCCATAATTATTCCCACATTAATGGTTAAAGTCCCACACGGGTGTATTGGCTCAGGTGGACATGAGGAGAACGTCGTTACTCACCAGTTTGAAGGAGGTTTGTCCTCCTGTTTAAACCTCAGTTTGGTGCTCCTGACTGTTGAAGTGAGAGGAAACACTATGGAGAGGTCCAAA
Organism: Fundulus diaphanus; assembly: GCA_037039145.1. Taxonomy (NCBI): domain Eukaryota; kingdom Metazoa; phylum Chordata; class Actinopteri; order Cyprinodontiformes; family Fundulidae; genus Fundulus; species Fundulus diaphanus. The sequence goes on along the minus strand of CM073143.1, from coordinate 2,038,828 downwards.
GATCTCCCTGAGGCCATCAGAGAGAAGATTGGAGCGGATTCTGAGTCTGGTCAGGTGTTAAAGGGGATCCATAAGACAAAATTCACTTTTTGTACGATTTTATACACCTATTTAGTGCTTCTAGAAACAGTCCAAGCGCTACAAAAGACACCCAGCTGTTTTTTTGGCAATAAATAAATGTTTGTTTGTGTTTGTTGCCCACTTCATCAGCTGGTTTTACCGCTGTATGTGTTGCTAACGATGGCATGAACATGATTTGTCGTTTAGCACAAGCTAACAGGACTGATAGCCCTGCTGTGTCCATCCAGAAACTGTCGCTGCATCCTGTGCAGGAGCTTCCACTTCTTTAGCTTCTGGGTCTACCTCAGGGTCAAAGATGTATGGTTGTATCCATAGACATTATATATGTAGACGCCTCATTACGTGCTGGAGCGCATCCTGCGCACCGCCATCTTGGATGGGTCTCTCCTAATCAAGGCTGGCATTGGAATAAACGCAGAGGGAGCAACTTCAACCATATTTTCTGCAGCTTATGGTTACAACAACCGGCAATAACAACTGATAGTAGATCACAAGATGCAGATCACCAATTTAGGCTGAGATTGGCTCTGAAGATGAGTTTTTACTGTGATGACCATTGCAGAAATCTAACAGACGGACCATCATTTTATGTTTATTAATTTGTTATCGCTGTTTTTCAACGGTCTTAAGCTCCAGCCATCGCTGCAAGAAGGGTGGAAGACACTGGAATGACCTGGACATTTTAAAGAACACTTTTCCAGGCCTTTAAAAAAAGCTGTGTGTATGCATGTGTGCATGCACAGCACGCAAAAATATGAAGAACATTTTGTTGGTGTGTAGAGAAGGATCAGGATTGTACATGTGAGAGAGTGAAATACATTTAAATGAACAAACCAACTTGTTTCTTTATTAAAAAATAAAATGTATTAATTTATACATGTATTCATTTGTAATACCACATGTCTCTTTGTTTAAGAGCATAAAATATAGTATTTCAGCTTGAAATCACATATTGATACATCTATGTACCATATGTCTTCTGTTAAAGACCATCAATCTATGAAATATATAGTTTAAACACCGTATTTCAGCATTAAAACATGGGTTTTCATGTGTAACAACATCCTGTATCATAACCACATCTCTGCCATTTAGAACAAACCAAACTGTGTGAAAATACAATAACAATTCAAGGAGTTATGATTTATTTTAGTCGAGCAAACAGCTTCCTCGGCACTGGGGGAGCGTGAGAGACCCATCCAAGATGGCAGCCATGCTGAAAACGTCAGCTCCTCTGGACAGAGATAACAGTGCCAGTCCATGTATATGGTTGTACCATATGCATCTATTTGCAGCTGCACGGCGTAAACATGGAGTTGGGGGCGTGGCCAGTCACAGCTTATTGGCATAACAGTGACAGAGCCCTAAAAACAGCTCATTATCTGACAATAGTTGTGTGCAAAAATTGCAATGAACATGTTGTATAGCCCATAGACCTATCATAACTTATTCTATAGAAGCATAATATGTCCCCTTGTAAGAGGTCTCAGAAGGATCTGAAATCAGCTGCTCTGCTGAATAGATAATGGTCGACAGGAGGAGGACATTCAGAAGATCTGCCAACATCTCCAGGTCTGTCCAAGCAGGTTCTGCCTGAAAGCAGACAACACGATGCTGAGAGAAGTCTCCAAAACACTGAAATGTTCTCCTGGGTCCTGCAGGTTATTACTACAGCTGATGTTAAATTAGTCCAATTAGAAAGAGACTGAACCAGTTTAGGTCCCCTGGGATGAGAGTAGGAGGAACCTTTGGTCTCTAGAACATGAACTTCAGGCTGAAGTTTGCCTGAGAGAACAAAGACCAGAACTTCTGGGATAATGTTCTTTGGCCAGATGAATCTTAAGTTAAATTATATGGACATGTTTCGGTTAAACTAAATACTGCTCCCCAGGAAAAGAACCTCACACCAACTGTGAAGCATGGAGGTGGACGTGTCATGGTTTGGGATGCTTTGCTACAGCAGGACCTGGTCAGCTCTCCATCATGAAGTCCACCATGAACTCTACTGTGTACCAGAGGGAGGTTGAGAAAAATATGAGACCATCTGGATGAAATTAAAGCCAGAGCAGAACTGGACCCTGAAACGCAACAATGACCCAAAACACACCAGCAAATCCACCAAGAACCGTCTGAGAATGAAGAGCCAGAAAGCCGTCGCTCTCTGCTGCAAATAGTGAATCTCCATCATGGCGGACGGTCCGCACTGTGACCCATATGCAAGAGCCCCGTTAAACCAGGAGGTGAAACAAAGGACATCATCTGTGATTGTTTATGAAATGCTGCAGGTGATAAAGCAGTTAAGTCCTGTCAAGCATTCATTCTGATTTGACAGGTTTGATGACCTCTGGCCTTGTTTGTAGGCATGTTGGACAGACAGGTGAGTTTCGGTGAGTTGGACAGAGGAATGGCACCAGGATTGTGACCATCCCTTTATCCAAAGACAGGATCACTGAGATAAAATTTAAAATTTAAAGCTAAAGAAACGCATATGTGGATCAAAGGACTGAGAAAATGACCAGCGCCAACAGACCAGGAGGTCTCTCACTGATCCTGAGCAAAGATTTGAAACCTCGAACAGCAAAATGATAAATAACCATCGTGAGCGCCGCCAGGAGGATTTTATCACCACAGGACTCGGCCAGGCTGTTCCCTTTTTATTATCTTCAACCCAGCCTCAATTCTCTGTTTTTATTTTAGAATCCAAACCTTTGGCATAAACTGATCCCTCTAATCATACTATACGCCGTGCTAACCATGTAAAAGGGTCACGAACCAGAGACAGAGGGACCCAGTATTCAGGCCGAACAAGCAGGGTGAATGAAAAAGCAGGTTTAATGGAGGCGATCTTAAACAATACAGGGGCAGGCAAAACTCAGTGGTCATAATTACAGTCCAAAAACCGGTACACAGAGAGGCAGTCCAAAAACAGGCAGAAAAATCAGAAACAGAGCAGGAAAATCAGGATCAGGTATCAGGCTGGCTCAGATGTCAAAAAAAGGCAGTTGGGTTAAATCTACAGACAATAGGGATGCTGGACAAAACTCACCAAAGGCTAGTTAGACAATGATCTGGCAGAGTGCAGGAGACAGAGGCAGGTATAAGTAGAGGAGTGAGCAGGTGAATTGAGTAGAAACTAATTACAGGAAAACAGGTGGAACTAATCAGAGGCAAGGAAGTGACTGACAGAACCGAACTGACAGGGGAGTGACAAACTGATTGTGTGAAAACAGGGAGGTGAACAGAACTGAACTAAAAGCTTGCAGAACCCTGACTGATAATATAAAATAAAGAACAAAAGCAAACCACAACAAAACTCAAACTATTCCATAAACCAAAACAGAACCTAAACCTAAGACAGAATCTGCAAAATAGAAAGAAGTACAAAATAAACCAATAACAAAACCCCAAATCATGACAAAAAGGGTTGTTTTAAAATGAAAAAAGATAAACCTTTAAGCACTATGAATTTTTTTAGTGATATTTAATGTGTTAATTAAATGTTTCTGTCTCCTGCCTACTGGAGGACGTCCTCATTTAAAGCCACCTTCTCTGTGTTTGTCAGAGAGGAGCCAGTCACTCAGGTGGACCTTTGCACATCAAGCCGGCTTCAGGCCCTCCCTCTGTGACCCAAAGGTTGTATATTAACAGGAAGGCCGAGGACAGGGCGGCTCTGAGGAACCGAGGAAGTGTGAATCTGAGAAGCAAACAACTTGGAGAGGAAAACCTGGATTTGGATCAGGCAGGATCCACCTGTTTTGTGGTGGATCAGACATTTATCCGACTTCAGAGGTGAAAATGAGCCCTTCCAGCTGGTGGCTGTTGCTGTACACCTTGGGGGTGATTGCAGCTCCGTGTCGAGGCTACGCACAATGTGTGGACGGCATCACCATCAACGTGATCCTGCTGGAGGACGAGGAGTCTCCCTGGAGCCTGAAGTATGTGGAGAGAGAAATCCTGGCGGCGATAGAGAAAGATGCGGCTATTAGCGCCGCAGAAGGTAAATGAGAAGAGAAACGCTATTCACTGACTGTCTGTAAATGAGTAGCTGGCTCCAGGTTTACTGCTGCGTCTTTATAGGAGACAATCAAAGATAAAACTGCTCAGATGTTGACCACAACCTTTAAATGAATTTACTTTTTCAGAGTGTTTTTTTAGATGTTAGCAGCTGTTATCTTTCTGTTTTTACTGACAAATCTACCAAACCAAGCAGTATAATTCAAGCAGTGCCATTTCATCAGGAAAACAGATAAGATACGATGTGGTTGGAGCAATAAATTATTATGCTGTTAACGAGAGTCCTTTGCACCCTGAGCTTTCTGTTTACACCAAGCAGCGCGGTTGGTGTACAGCAGAGCCGGCCCAAGGCAGGAGCAATCTGAGCAGCAGCTTAGGACCCCCACACCAGCAGGGGGCCTCCAAGAGCCCCAGTAATCACAGTCAGAATCACTTAAAAGATAAAAATTATTCTGTCTAATTTTATTCTCTGCTTTCCAGTAATAACTTTAAAATCAACAA